>JARHVA010006011.1:0-600000 GCA_037957365.1 Torreya grandis
CCCTTCCCATATTCTGATTTTAAAGAGGTGCATGACTTGTAGAGGCTGCCACATTAGCATTCACACCTTGTTACCTTTAAGGAGGATTGTTTGGACTTGTATCAACATATTGAACATATCCCAAGGATATTATCTTTTAAATTGTGTTGGATGTAACTAAAACACTTTGGTTTAAGACATGTTTGTCTTTTACTTGAAATTTTACCAAGGTCACTCCTTGGCTACCACACTCTTCAATGAATTTTATTTGCCTAAAGCTTTCATATTCTACTGTCAATTAAGGAGTAGGTCCTCTTTGAGATACCAAATCTTACCCTTCACCTTAATTGGAATTCATATATTATCCTTGGGTCTGCCATTATTCTCTTTTAAACAATCTACTATGGACTAGAACCATGGCTCTTGTATTAGGATTAGAGTTTGGATTATAAGCATTGGGTGACCTATTGAATTAAGGATGACCTTGTCCCCTCCCTTGACCATATTATTGAGGTAGGAATATATTTGATTATGGAGGATAAGATTAGGGATTTTGGTGAGCTCCATATTATATATTTAGTTGCCTAACTTGATCTTCTGAGGACTTAGATCTTGATTCCCAATCAATGGTATCTTATAACTTCTCTGGGGAAGCTCTAGATTTATTGTTTGAACATGGAATTGGAGAAAAACTTAGAGGAGTAGCAGACATGTTAGGTATAATAGGCATATATACTTTTGGAAGAATATTATTAGGTTAGATTAAACCATTATCATCTCTAATTTTTATGCTATAGGCTTTAGGCAAAGTGTACCCACCCATGGACTAAAACATGACAGATATATCAGTTCTAATAACTCTAAGATAAGTTAGGAAAACAAAACTTGTAGGTGGTCTCATAGGAGGTGGTAGATTATTCCATGTTATTTGAAATCTCTCATTGAATTCATGCATAGTTTCTTTAGGACCTCTTTAAATGAAATTCAATTGATGTATGAGTGATGCATGATCACTTTTGTCTTCAAATATTTGAGTCAAAAACTTCCCAAACTCATCCCAAGTAGTGATAAATCATCTTGGAAATATCCTATACCAATAAAGGGATTTTACCCTAAGAGACATGGCAAGTAACTACCTACAATTTTAACTTTAGTGACATTATAAAATTATAAAAATTGGACATTCCCCTAATATGCTCACTTGGGGTGATAGGACCTTCCCCATTGAAAATGGGAACACTCTTCATGACATTGGGAAGGATATCATCATAGGCATTGAGGTATATCATCAAATTCCTATTTACTCTCTTAATCTTCTTGACTTACAAAATCCTCTTGCTCTTCAAATGTCAAGATAGGATCATAAAATTGAACTTCAAGTGGAAGTTCAGGATGAGGGAGTAGATTTATAGGATCGTTACCTCTAATAGTAGTTGACCTAGTAAGGACCATGAATCATGAACAAAAGAAATAAGAAAACTTGGTATAAAACTAGATATTACTTTCATTAGAGTCTTTAAATGTTGAGTAGAACACACTTAAGTAGTTGTGATGTTGTCAATACCAATATTAACCTTGATAAGATGTGCTTGAGACAATGATCCCATCAGGCATGTTAGAATTTTTGTCACTCAATTTTTCACCCCTGGATATGTTATTCAAGACTTATCCAAATTAAGTGAAACATTGGATTACCTCTAGGCCTGTGGGTTGCCTATAATAGAGGTAAACCTCTAGATCAAAGGGTTAGCTCCCTAGATTTGTCTTTGATAGCTTATCACCTATACTACATTATTGATTTAAATTAAAAGAGATATAAAGAACATGAAATTAATCTATACTAATGAGGTGATGTACCAAATTGGTCTCCACAAGACTACCATATACTTTCACTATGAAAGATGATTCAAAAGACTAGCTTCAACATCCTAAATTGTTCTAACATAAGTGTTTCAAACATGAAGGTGATATGAATTTAACTTCTCAAGGTGAATGAATAAAAGGTTTGAATTTAGGAAGTAAATCTATTCTTTACACTTAGAGATAGACAAATACACTAACTAAACTTCATTTAACCTATTAGAGAGAATAATACTTGCATCAAACATGAAAGAGGAAAGACAAAACAAGGATATACGATTATCACTTATCATTCCAATATGCACTACTTCACATACTTAGGAAAGAAGTTATGAACTAAAAACTAGATTGGAAAATATTTATTCAAAGGAAAATATAGCATTCAAACTATCAAGGCTTCACCATACCAAGTTTGGATCTTAAAAACTTAGATAAAAGTGGTTGCTCTTATATATATATATATATATATATATATATGTAAGAGCAACCACTTTTATCTAAGTTTTTAAGATCCAAACTTGGTATGGTGAAGCCCTGATAGTGTATATATATATATATATATATATATATATATATATATATATATATATATATATATATATATATATATATATATATATATATATATATAATCAGGGCTTCACCATACCAAGTTTGGATCTTAATATATATATATATATATATATATATATATATATATATACGTGGTTTCTCTTTTATATATATATATAAGAGAAACCACTTTTATCTAAGTTTTTAAGATCCAAACTTGGTATGGTGAATCCCTGATAGTTTGAATGCTATATTTTCCTTTGAATAAATATTTTCCAATCTAGTTTTTAGTTCATAACTTCTTTTCTAAGTATGTGAAGTAGTGCATAGTGGAATGTTAATTGATAATCATATATACTTGTTTTGTCTTTCCTCTTTCATGTTTGATGCAATTATTATTCTCTCTCTCTCTCTCTCTATATATATATATATATATATATATATATATATATATATATATAGAGAGAGAGAGAGAGAGAGAGAGAGAGATGTGGTAGAAGAGGATAGACATGTGTACATGAGAGTTAAAATAAGAATAAGAGTTATGAGATAGTCCAATATACTTACAAGGCCATGTTTATCACTCTTGAAGTGGTTATAACTTCCCAAGTGGCATAGGAGTTATAAATTGGTTTGACACCTTGACTAGCTCTTTGAAAATTTCCCTCCCTTACATGAAATGAGTGATAAATTGAACTTATATCCATTAATTTTAATTTAAATGATATAAAAAAACTCATTATACATATGATATTCCTTAATAAACTCCTCTAACCTACCACTCCATCAGTTAGATGCATAGGTGTCTTGTAACTCTTCATTTCCCACACCTAGTCTGGTCCAAGTGGCCTAAAACTCAAGTTGATATTATAAATATAATACATAATATATTAATGGTATTCAAATTTGTTATCAAGTCTGAAATAAGACATTTTGGTTCTTGGACCAACTTAAAATAACTCATTTTGCTCATCAAGCCTTCACTAGGCCTAGCTTTATTGGATCCTTTTTAATTATAAACCTCCTTGTGTGGGAGTTTTACAAATGATATTAAAAAAATAATGGGATATTATATTACCTTTTAGTGTTTTTAAACTCTATACCAAATTTTATATTCATACACCAAGTGGAATCCCATTTTTCTACCTTTCTCTCTCTTGAATTAGGCCTCAATTAGGCCTCCTTGTTTTGGACCCTATTTTATTGATCTGTACTTATACCACACATGAAAAATCATTTTATTAATTTTCCCCAGGAAAAAGAAAACCTCCATGTAAAATTTGTGGTTTTAAGACCATGTCAAAGTATGCAATCCAATAAATGACCTTACCACCTAGTCTCATTTTAAACCTATTTGAGACTACCTTGAAAAATGAGCTTGGTTTGATCAAATAAATAACATAATTTTAATTTTTTTGTATTTTTATATCTATAAAAATTCCTAGATGACCTCACCCCATGATTTGGAAGCTCTCCGCTTCTCAAAACACCTAAAAAAACACCAAAAACATGTAAAAATAGTGCATTTGTACCATCTATACAAGTGACATCAGCATAAAAGTACATGGGGCTAACATCATTGGATTAATAAAAAACATTAAAGAGTTTTTAGGATAAAAATATATCATTAGATGTGATTTTGAACTCTTTTTCCCATGACTAGTCACTACAAGGGTTTAAGAGAGGTTTTAGACTATCTGGGGTCTTAATGATTGTTAATAAAAAACATATCATTAAATGACCTCCTTACACTTATAAAACCTTATTAGTATAAAAATTCAACTATTAAAAAAGGCTTATAATCCCATGAAAATTTTGGGCAATGGTATGAGCATATGAAGTTGATCTTCAAATGGCTTGCTTAGCTCTCTTGAGGATAATGAGAGGTCAAACATGAGTTATGGGTCTCAAAAATTCATTTGAATATAGTGAATATATTATAAATCTATTAAAAAATCCTCTCCATGATTATAAATTCTATTTAAGTCTTCATTACCCCTTTTTATGCTTAAGGTACATTGGTCAAGATGTTGGGGTTTAAGAGGTTGATCTCTCTTTGCTAGCCTTCAAGGGCACTTGAGTTGGAACCTAAGGTTTGGTGTCTCATAAAAGTGTATTGAGACCATTTATATGAATTTTTTACACCTCCAAGACCTTATGTGGGGTTTTTAAACTTTCTATGTACCTTTGTACTTCAAGTGTACCTCTAGGTCTCATGGTTGCCCTTGCCCAAAGAGTGGACAAGGTCCGAGGCAAAATAATGGATATGTACATTATTGGTCTGACTTCAAGGAGACCATGTATGTCTCATTAAAATTAAAAAAACCAATATTAACCAATTTTAAAGGGATGGTCATGCATATAGAGGTCTCAAACATTAAATTATCTCATCACTAGCTAGGTTATAGCATGTGTGTAGGGTTTTTTAGCATCTTGATTGTGTGTAGGGTTTGAAACTAGTATATTAAATATTATATAGTAATTTTATTTGGTATCAACATGAACCTATGAAAATTATATCCTAAATGAGATAGACCATAGTGCCTCTTCACCATGTTGGATTTTTCTTAAAGCTTTAAGGCCAACCTGCCTTATATAGCATGTAGGTGCCTATTTTCTATCTTAACTGCACATATGAAACTTAGTCCTCATCAAAATTATTGACTTTTTGAATGGATTTTCACTTGAATAAAGTTTAAAGATAGGTTTTGAAGCATTTATAAACACACATTACCCATCTCTTTAGGTATGCAACTGAGTTATCTCTCAAATAGGCATGTTGCTACATATTAGGGTTTATGATTGTGTTCTTTGCCTAGACCTCACCCTCATGTCACTGACTTTATCTCAATCTTGAACTTGATTTTATCATAGTCAAAACTATATTATTTAACTTACTCTAATTTGGATTTAAATTTTACTTTGCTATGATTGTTAGTCCTAAATGGAGACCTACAGGCCTAGGGCCTATAGGTCTCATTTGTTTGCCTTAATGCTACAATTGAACACTCCTTGAGTTCTTAGACTTGTCATCACTATCAAGTCACCTCACCTAATTTATTTATACTATTTCAAATCATTACAAAGTCTCTAACAAATCTTAAAGTAATTCTCAACTCACCCTATAGTCTGTACCACCTGTACTATATATTGAGACTTGACTATCAACTCAACTCAATCCTATCTTTCTTTATTTCTCAAAGTATCTTAGTGTTATTTTATGAGTTATGTCAATTTTTTATATGAAATGGAGTTATAAATTCATTTTTTATGCTTTTTTTTATTGGTTTGAGTTTTTTCATGGTCCAAATGAGACCTATAGGCTTGAGGCATGTAGGTTTATTTTGGATTGTTTAGGGCTACAAGAGCCATTTCATAAATTCCTAAACATATCAACTTTATCAAAATATTACACCTCCTTATCACTCCTTTATGTGTCACAAAGATTAAGACAATAATTCTCATCTTCAACTCACCCCATTGGTCTATATAGATTGTAAGTATAGTCAACCATATATGCATAAGTTATGTGTGTAGGGAATTAGAGCAAGTAGTCAATTTTGAGAAACTTAAAGATAATAGTGAGGTTTTTATAGTCCATTGAATACATGAAGATATGAATTAGGCCTCTCTGTGACTCTTGATCATTTCCCACTTATCCTTATAGTCTGTACAACATGTATGTGAAGGAAACAATTATGAACTCTCCTTGGAAAGTGTATTATGGGATATTTTCATGATTATATCATGCTTCCAATATCACAATATGATCTCATAACTATGCACCATGATGTATCACTAGTTCTTGATCCAAAATTGAAAATCAAACTCCAATAGACTTTGCTCAAACATTGACAATATCTCAAAAAGTAAGAACACAAGATGAGTATGGTCAAGAACACATTTGAGACAAAAGGACCATGAAGCCATGAAACTAAGGGAGTCTCCATGAAAAAATAATCATTATAAACCAATGAGAATCACTACCATGAAGATAAAATAGAGACTTGTAATAGAATCCATTTAAACAATCTATGCACTAAGACCTTCTTCCTCCAAGTGAAATCACGTCATGGAGATGAGTTGGCCAATAAAACCACCATGAAAGGGAGATACAAGACCTTTATAAAAAACCATCTAAATAATTACTCTCCATATATTTCTAAATTAGATAAATAGGTGCAAGAATAGACCCCTCTCAAATGCATAGGCCATAGTGACCTGTTGTCACTGTTAGCAATTGTTCATAAAGAAGAGGCCACCATTATGAAAACCAATGCCACTTATTTCAATATTACTTGGACTCATAACAATTACCAAAATTTCAAATACTATATCTCTCTATCTCTCTCTTTTTCTATCTCTGTCTCTCTCATGTATGTACCATTCAATGCAAATTTGCCTTCTTGAGCTTATGAAGGAAGTAATGGAGGAAAAAAATTGTTTAGAGTGTCATTTTGAATTGAAACTCGGTATATAGCTTAAAAATGGTCTAATGGATCCCAAGGGTCACTTCCAAACTATTTTCAACTAAAAACCAATCTTGGAAGGCCATACAAGTTCTTGAAAAGTGTCTTTTTGCTAAGATTAGGAGTTAAACTATAACTTCTATCAAATTATAAATATTCCTAATCCTTGTATGGCTTATTTCTAACAATAGGACATTTTTAATCCTTTTTAGATTTTCTCTCCTTTATGTGTCACATCCAAATCTTCTACATGGATAAAATAGTGGCCAAATTGACATTTTTTGCAAGTAGGAGCCAAATAAAGGTTAGAGAATAATAATATGATAAAAATGACATCCAAATAGCCTTTTGACATGAATTTGGACCATAATAGACCTTTGACCATGTTTGACCAGGCACTTGACCATAGGAATAAGCAAGTAAACCTAAGACTAGCACTTGGAAAATGATAAACAAGGACACACATGACCATATAAGACCATTTAGGACCACTAGAGACCATGACAATACCATGACAAATATTAAACACTTCAAGATGAAATAAGGTGACCCAAATTTGACTTGGGGTCAAATTTTGTAAAACATGACCATATAGGACCATTCTCAATCATGCAACAACAATTGTATTTCATCCAAGACCCCACACACCCCTCAAAATTAGTTTTACAAATAAAAATTTCAAATTAGGCTTTTTGGTGGGAAAACCTAGAATGGATAGAAGTACACACTTATATGACTCTTAATTAATATAATACCTCTACTAGAACCTTATAATACCTCTAACCCAAAAAAAATCAAAAATAAATGTCTACAATGAAACTCTAATACCTTATATCACATTGTGCTGCTATGCATCATACTCCCCAAGTGGGGAAAATTTGAGCTCCTGCTCAAATTCTCTTTATTTACCTTCTTCTTTTATTTCAAATTATTTCTCCTATGATTATGTAAGCTTCTCTTTTTGATTTAATTCTTTTCCTTTTCATTTCTCCTCAATTTATGCCTTTGTCTTGTCCTTCTTATCTTGTTTTTCTTCTTTTTCAACTCATCCTCTATCTCCATGAGGTATAGGAACTATTGTAAGTCCTTATTCACTCCATATTCTATCTCTTCCATCTATAAATTCTCTCTATCATGCTCTGCCTCCAATGGCTGATCCTTATTCTTCACTCTTGCTTCTACTCTATGGCTTTTTTATACACTTATCATGATTCGTTAATATACTCTTTTGTAGTCTATCTTCTTAACCATATCTTCCCCTTAATCCTCATGTTATAATGGCTATCCATACCTCTATTCTTCCTTCATTCTTATCAAAATCTCCTTGACATCTTCTTTAGATACATCTTCTTGATACTTCACCTTCTCATTGCCTTGTTCATCTTGTAATGGCATCTCATTGTTAAATTTAGGTTCATCATACCACAACACTACTTGGAAACTTATCACCTTACTAACATCACACATACCTTCAACTAACTCAACTACAACATTTCCTAGTGAATAGACCACTTTTTGACCTTGTTATTTATTTCTTTGCTTGCTTTCTAGCTTGATTGCTTGTGGCTCTCCTTCCATGATCCTTTGTTCTTCACCTCTTGGCTTACTTATTAGATTGGTTCTTGGGATAAGGATGCACCCTCCTCATATCCTCAATGCTATCATACTTTTATTATTTGCTTGGATCAACACTAAACTAACCTTGTCCTCCTTCCAACATGCATTATTCTTCCAATCAATTCCTTTGTAAGAATCATGACTATCCTTCTCTTTTCTTAGCTCTATCATGAGATATATTACCTCATTATTTATTTTCTCCATTGGACCATGAAGTGAATAATTTTATTGCATCCCCATACCTACACCATCTTGGTTAGTACCTATCAAATTACTTTCATGAGACTTTCTAGTCTCTTCAAGGACTCATTATCTTGTTCAATTTCCCTTGCTCTTTCATGTTTTTTACAAGATTCTATGTTTTTTTCTCTTATATTATTAATTCCATTATCATTTCCTCTCAAAATTTTCTTTTGACTTGCATCATTGGCTATCATTTCCTATTCTTTAACCAAATCACATTCTTTTGTGCCTTGTTTACATTGGCTGGCCACTTTGTTTTTAGCACCTTGTTCATCTTCTTGGCTGAAATTTATGACTTGATTCTGATTGTCTAGCTTTGTATGACCTATAGGTTCTTCTTCTTGAAATTTTCTAATGGGAAACATATTCAATGGATTTGAATTATTCTTGCCTTCATCTTGAATTTCTACCTCTAGTAAATTTATGCAGCTTTTATCTTTTCACCACCTTGACTAATGAACTCTAATGGATCATCTTCAACTATTAGAATGGTTGTCTCATATATTATAAGGTCTAATTAATTTGACTCATGCATAATTTACTACCAAATTATTTCTTCTTCACTATATGCTCTATCATAGGCTATTTCCTAGCTTCATCTTCTTCTACATCTTATACAAAAATATGTTTTTGGGCTTCATCCTTTATGAGAGTCAAATTAGACTCTTTTTTTTGTTTTATATCAAGTTTTACAAGAAATTTTATGAGGTGACTCAAATTCATCTTGAATCTTCATGATCCTATCCATCAATTTCATTATTTATTTATATAAAACATCTTTAGTAGTTGACATGTCATCCAATTAATCATCAAAAATAGCATTTGAAAACCAAACCTTGAAACCCTTTAGTTTCTTCAAATCCTCCTTGATTCCATTCTTATTATTCTATGCCTTCCATGAGGCATCCTTATTCTTGAAGATCCTCTTCTCCAAGATTTTCTCCTATTTTAGGGTAGTAAATCACCATACCTCTATATGTAGTTGCCCAATCAGCTTCTTTTTAAATATAATCATGCTACTCATACTTTTTCTCCTTCATGTTTTCCACTTTAATGTACTCAACATGTAATTATTCCTCCTTCACTCATGTACCTACATGCACACATGACAAGAAATATTTAGATGTAAAATATTGAAGCTTTCTTGCCTCCACTTTCTCATTATTAGCTTGTTTGTCTCCATGACTATCTCTTTCTTCACAAGGTAATTCACACATTTTTATTATTCATTCATCATAAACTTCTTCATCCCCTCTTTGAGATACATACATAACAACTTATTCTTATTCTCATTTTCTCTCATAACAATCTTCCTTATTCTCTCCGTGACTAGTCTTATAGGCCACTTTAACCTCTTCTTCTTCATAACCCAACCATACCATTGGATATCTTATTCTTTCAAGATCTCCACCAAGATTTTTATATTCTCTAACCTTTTTTCATATCACTCATCTCTTATTCAACAACCCTCTTTTCTTTGGGTCTTATTTCATCTTTCTCTCCTTGGTAGTATAAATCATCCATGTCCTTATTATCCTTTGCCTTCTCTACCTTCATCCTCTCTTAATAAAGTATTTTACACCTTGCTTTGGTGTTTCAACCTCTACCTGGTCTATTGTCACTCTTGTCTAAAGCTTTATCACCTTGGAAGAATAAATCTCACTTAGAGTCTCTCTCTTAACTTTTAATATTCTTATAGATTGCTTCTTAGGGTTGATAAACCAAACTTCTTAACCCTCTCTCTTACTATATTCCTTCAACCTTCATTAGTAACTTTAACAAATTTTTATAGCAACCTTTAATACTTCAAAAATATAAACTATTAAGAGATTATCTACTTTGATACCACTTGATGTAGTGACCTGATGCCTAAAACCTTCATAACCATTCATCTGGATCTAAATATCGATCTTTAGTCATTTATTAACCTATAATTTTTATTCTTTTATGTAGGTACTATGCTTGTTAATTGAAATCCTTGATCAATCTTCACAGACTAGGCACCTAAACCTCTTCATAGATGCATATGTTCATATATTTATCTTGAAGATCTATCATCTTTGTCAACCTATAAATTCTTGTCTCATTATGTACCAACACCATCCTAATCACCTTATACACAATGATCAAAACATCACTCCCTCTTTATCACACTTGTCTCTCTTTTACATATAGGTACTTAGGCCTAAAAGCCTAAAACATGGATATATGGATATTTATTCCCCAATTAGCCTTATATATTAATTATTTTCACATTATCACCCCATTAAATATCTAATTAGATAACATAATCATCAAATAATAACTCTTTAAAAATCTATGATTTTCTTCTTTTAGACCTCCTCTCTAGTATCCTTATTTTTGGATAAAGCTTATCAGTTTGATAGATTTACAAATTTATTAGAAATATAAGGAAATATTTTGGCACAATTTATCATTTTTAATCTTCATTCAAATTTTTATGACTCAAATCGTAATGAAAATGTACTAAATCAACACCCTTACCTCGTAATTAGGTCTACTAAGCCTAATTTGATGACACAAACCTAGAATACCATAATGTATGGTATAATATCAATTAAAAAAACACCAAAACATTATAGAGTATATAAAATTACATGATATCACAAAATTTTATCAAATTTTAAGGGTAAGAACACCATATATTCTAATTTAAATCTCAAAACCCTAGGGCTAAGGAACACAAGCCTGTGCAAGGCCAAGAGGGGACAAAATGGTCTGGATTAAAAATTTTCTTCTTTAAAAAGATTGTTTGGGTTGTATAGGGTATACCTACATAGTAAATATTTTTAAGTTATTCTTATTCTTCCACCAACCTTCAATGAACTCTCCAATGTAACTTAATAGAGTTCTGGGAATATATATAAGACTGTGTACATGAGAATAGAAAATTGAAGGGATTCTTGCATTATAAGTATAAATTGAGAATATAAATATACTTATTATCATTAAAAAATATCAAAAACACTATAAAATACTTTGATACTTTCTAAACACCTCAAATCATTCAATGAAACTCACAAGAACTCTTGATTATCTTTCTTCTTGATTTTGTTTGTTAGAATGGATATTGAATGGAATATTGAACTCTGAGTGGATTATAAGTATTAAAAACATTACCAACATCAAAAATACATCCCTAATATTTTTTAATTTAAAAATATTTAATAATAACATAAAAAATCATCCAAGGTACATTACTTACTAGACATTTTGATTGTGCTAACACATAATTTATCATAACTAGACTGTGTTTAATATGAATCCTTTATTATATTGGAATATACTAATAAAAACCCATTATATAAAAATTATACATAATATAATCTTGATCACATGTATTTAATCACACAAATACTTCTTCAAAGATTTATTTCTATTTTTATCTCAATGCATACAAAATAGTCATGCACATAATTTTTCAAATGGAGGCAGAGTTCATCAACATTTGATATTTCTTGTTATTTAATTCACTCTAACCCTATATCCTTCCATTTTTTACTCCTATAACACCATAATATATTCACACACTAACTAATTTATGCATTTTAATCTTATTATTATACCATTCATTCAAACAAACTCCTATCCATCTTGCCAACCCACATTAATTGGTAGTTACATTTTCTTATTTTCTTGATTTTCATTACCTTTTCCATGAAAGACACATTATGACACATTAATACATCTTCATATGAAAATTATAAATCATTTAACAACAATTATATTTCATCCAATACCCCACACACCTATCAAACGTATTTTTATAATTCAAATTTTCAAATTAGGATTTATGGTGGGAAAACATAGAATGGATAGAAACACACACTTATAAGACTCTTAATGACTCCAATACATATATTAGGACCATATAAGACCTATAAACCACCCCCCCCCCCCCCCCCCCCCACCAAAAACAAAAAAAAAAAATCATAAAATGAAACTCTAATACATCATATCACATTGTGATGCTCTACATTAGCTCTCAATGCAACTCAACATAGATATACAACTCGAGTTGGAAATGAAACTTAGGCTTCCAATACAACTCAATCTTACAATGAAACATAGGCATATAATGCAACTTAGGCTCAAAATGCACCTCATTTTCACTTACCAACATTTTAATTATTTATAATTGATGAATAATATAGTTTGAATCATATTCACTCATTTTCTAAGCTACAAGTACATCCCACATCCAAAGAGCATGCCAACATAATTTTTTTCATTAAGGAGGAAACATAGTTTCCTTTTTTATAACTCAATTTTCAAATTAGAGTATATTAATCAATCACAAAGAGACAATTTTTTATCTAATCATTTATCATCATCCCTCACCATTCAAACTAAATTTCTACCATGCAAGTGCAAATAGGATATTATCTTATTTCCACCATGGAAATCATTAAACAATATCTCTAGAGCAATCTATCAAGGCCCTACCTAATATACTAGACATGAATGAGAATAATCACCTTTGTACACTCCATTCAAAATAAAAGGAATCAAAACACCATTCAAGATTCATAAAAAAAAGATATTATTCAATCTTAAACAAATTTATATTGAATACTAGATTGGAACACACTCTACTAGATGAGGGAGTAAATAGGGATGATGAGGGAGTGATTAGGTATGATAAAATTAGATGAGTTCATGGTTAGGGAAAATTAAGGATGAGGATGAAAAATGAGGGAGTGATTAGGGATGATAAATGATGATGAGGGTTAATGAAGTAGTGATTAGGGATGATAAAAGACAATGAAACATGATGATGGATTGACTAGGGATAATAAAAAATGATGATGTATAATGAGGGAGTTATTAGGGATGATGATGGATGATGAGAGTGTGAATAGGAATGATGAGGGTGTTATGCCCATTTTTTCCCTAAATACATGCATGACACACCATAATAATAAATAGAACACCAATGCACATGGATGGATACTAGAATCTAATCCAATCATAACAAGAATATTGTACTGCCAAAAGCATCATATAGACATAAGCCACTTATTCAGAAGCCCACAATCCTAGATCATTAGACCCAACACTCATAAATATATTCATGGATTATACGAAATGACATTGATGTAAATGACATTTAGATGACCATAAAATTTAACCTTGGCCACTATTGATGTAGTTGGACTCCACATGGTCACTTTGATAGTTTTCATGGCCACATTATCTTCCCTTCAGTCTCTTAGGGAAACTCTTACCACCTATCACTTCCTAGGTGACTTTTTAAAAGCACTACATGTCAATAATTTGTTATCCCATTTCCTAACCACTTTCCATGACTACTATGGCTCTCTTGGAACTATGAAATAATGGCATTGTGCCATGTGGTATCATTCCACTAGCATTTTAACATGAAAGCTTTGTTATACCAGAATATAATCCAATCATAATAAGAATCTTGTACTACCAAAAGGATCATATATGTATAAGCCACTAATTTATAAGCCCACAATCCTAGATCATTAGACCCAACACTCATAAATCCATTCATGGCTTATACCAAATTACAATGATGTAAATGACATTTAGATGACCATAAAATTTAACCTTGGCCACTATTGATGTAGTTGGACTCCACATCATCACTTTGATAGTTTCCTTGGCCACATTAGCTTCCCTTCAGTCTCTTAGGGCCACTCTTACCACCTATCACTTCATAGGTGACTTTTTAAAAGCACTACATGGCAATAATTTGTTATCCCATTTCCTAACCACTTTCCATGACTAGTGTGGCTCCATTAGACCTATGAAATAATGGGATTATTCCATGTGGTAGCATCCCACTAACATGCTAACATGAAAAATTTGTTCTTGATATAGACACCCCTTTAATAGTTGAGCACTGAGATTTGGCCACATGGATGTATCCTACTCACTCACTTGCCCATAGGATTTATGCCCAATATGGATATATTTATAATATTGGGTCACTAAAATTATTATATATGGTCTCATCATATGAGCCCATTTTCACAAAGGATTTTCAAGCCACACAAACATCTCTAGGATAGTGGGTCACTAAGATGATGCCATGTGGAAACATCCCACTAACCTGTTTGCTTAGAAACCTACACACTGTATAATTCTCCTCAAGATTATGGGTCACTAGGATGATTATAAATGGTAAAAACTTGATAACTCAATATCCTAGAGGCATTTCTCCCTATAAAGTCCTCCCTGAGATCATGGGTCACCAAGATGATGCCACATGGTAACATCCCATTATCCCAATAGACCATCATTGGTTGTACCTTAAACCAAGGTGATGTCAGTCCTAGGTTAGTGAGAGGATAAGACTTGTATTCCTCTAAACCACTAAAATTTTTTTAAATATGATTAAGGCAAAATCGTAAATAAAAGTCCAAGGGGGATAAATCGGCGAAGACAAAAGCTATGAAAAGACCTATCTATGAGGTGTCTAAGGAAAGTCCAAATGGATGAATTTAGCTGATGAGGACAATTTTGACTAAGAAAAAAATCCATTTTGACTAAGTAAAATATTTCAACCAATAAAAAGGTGACCTATGGAAATTAAATGTTGATTACGCTATTCTATTGTACAGGATAATTCCACCATGCTAGAAGCCAATGTTCAAATAAAAGCACATAAACCTTAAGCATAAATTAATACATTGATCAATTTGGAAAAAAATAAAACTAAAAGTGTTGATGCTTAAAAAAGCCTATGACACTAAACCAATGTTCTTATTGGTTTAGTCAATCACCTAAAAAACACAAGGCAAACTTGATCATAAAGCTGACTAGTCCAACCCTAGAAGTTCAAACTTCTTAGCAGTGACTTCAAAGACCATTTTAAATAAGCTAATGGAAATAGGTTTGATAAGGTATTTATAAATTATAAGGACATAGAGTCCAATATTAGCCTTTTAAATCCTTTCTAATCAACAACTAATTCATGCAAAGGTATCTAGAGTGAGACCCATCTAATTACCTTGTATTATTATAACTAATTTATCCAAAGAGCCCAACTCTATTATCATTTTCCTTTTTATAAAATTTTTTCTTGATAAAGGAAAATTATAAGGTAGAAATCTTATATGATTCTTTAATTCAAAACCCTTCTATAATCCATTTCTTTATCATAATAGCCAAAACTTAGACTATATAGTCTTATGATGCATTTATTCTTCCTACAAATCACTTAGCCATTTATTTTATATTCACTCAATATGGAAAATCTTGTTACATGATATAAATTCTAACATAATACATGAGGGTGCACAAATCTCATCTCTTAAGCTGATTATCCAAAAAAATTGACCAAGAAAATCATATTCATCAGTTTATTAAAATAGTTATATAGGCTTAAGAGTTGGTCCCTACTTGATAGTTTCCATTTAGGGATATCTATGGTAAAGGCCTATTAAGGTACTCAATATCATTATTTATAAGATTTTTTTAAGATTTTATCTTTATTAGATTGAACCTTAACAAGGGTTAGCCAACCAGATCTAGACTAGCAGAGCATAATCCATATTATCAATGGCTCAACATAGCCAAATTAATAAAAGCAAAACACCATATGTATTAATCATACAAATCATAAAAATCCTAAATCACATTCCTTCATAAATTATTGATTCTTTATATTCACATAATTCATTTATAATTAACTCTAAACAAGCAACTCTAGGTGCAAGAATCAAGTGAACACAAGAATTTCCAAAGAATAACTTAAATATGTTTATATATTAAGGCCATTTACTTGGAAAATATTATTCATGAATGTTAAAAACTCCACAAGGATCCATAAAAATTAGGTATATTAATCTAACATACCAAGTAGACTATAAAATAGTTATCTACAATAATAACTAGAAATTTTCATTGATAAACTTCATAGTAATAGTGGATCACAACTCGGTCCATAATCAATTATTAACATATAAAAACAATAATTCTAGATAATAATAAATAATACTTGGAATATAAATAGTTATATAAAGTAAACAAACATGATAAATCAATATCTAAAGACAAAATCCTCTTATCTCTAAGTGCAACTTTGGCCAATCGAAGGTGGGCTCACCCCCAACCTTTTGTCATCAATAAGTGACTATTATAGGCACCCTTGAGTAGGAAAACTAAATCTAGGCATGTTCATATCATGGTGAAAGGTAAGTAAAGGAAAAAATCAGTCAAGATGTCTTGGGGTTAAGGAGATAACTAATCACAAGGTGGTAATCCAAGCATATCTTAGTCAAGAGTTTACCAACCTTGAATCTATTTTTATCAAGAATAAAACACAAAATAGAATACATAAGGATGCCAAGGATATAACTCATAAGGAATACAAACACTAAGATATATTATAAAATTAGTCATGAGAGGATTTAGTCAACCTACCATCATATCCAACATGAGATATCTACCCCTTCCTCTATCATGAAGAAAGTGGCCTTTCAAGACATAAATAGTCTTAAATAATAATCCTTACTATCAAAGTAAGTAAAAATATTTGTAGATATAATTATCATGGAATAATATCTCAACTTTGAACTCCCACACACAAGGGTAAGACAAACTATGGGGTGGCTCAAGCATAACCATATATAAATAAACAAAGATAATAAGTAAGCTAAATGGACTTACTCCTCTCAACACATTAATCAATAAATAATCATACAAAATTCATTTAGTTAATTATAATAATATTCAAGTCATAAGAAACCTACCAAACAATATAGGCCATTCTATGGATATTTTTATACAGTTTAGACCATCCAAGTATCTCCCTCTCCAAGCTATCTTCTTTTTTCCCTTCTCTTATTCCTATTGTTTTCAAGGTGGACAAAAATGCCAAATTCCCCAACCCCTTTCTCAGAGATCTACCATCCTAAAATAGGTTTTCTCTCCTCCTTACAACCCAATAAAAACATGAAATTGTCTATTATTTCCTTGGATTGACCAACTAATTATACTAGCCAACCCATGCCTTCATAATGGGTTATCTTTTGCCAGTCCTTAATAGCACATGGAAAATCATATAAAATCTTATAGTTACTTCTAAAAACAACCCAATGATTCCCATTATTTCAAGGTAATGACCAATTAATGGATATGTTTGCAAGATGCCACTATATAATATAGATATTGGTCTACTTCATCTCATGCATTAAATATGACAAGCACAAAGGTGGTTTGATCAACCCAGTCAAATATTATAACCACTATAACACACCAAGGCTAAGAAAGGGTCAAATGACATACAAGACATTAAATTAAGATCAAGCAAGGCTCAAGACAAGATTTGTATCAAAGGTAAGATCACACATGATGAAACAATGCCTAACATAGTTCTTTTTCCTTTATTGGTAATGACTCATTCCTACACATTTATTACACCCATAAAATCTACTATCCTAATAGTTAAATGTTACAATTATAGCATGCTAGATCATTTACTTAAACCAATGTAATTAGCTTGCCAATCTATTCACAAGGTTATGAAGTGATATTATTATAGCACCTAATGCATATGTAATTTCAATTATAGCCTAAGGTAATAATTCAAGCATTACTAAACCACCATTTACCATGTGTATAATCCTCTTAAATTTGTAGTTAGCACCACCAAGGGAGTATAACCATTAGTTTACCATAGTCAAATTATTTTATCATGAGGGTCCTTATAGTTTCCCCCATTAAAAATTGCATCATCCTCGATGCTTGACTATTTTTTTCATCCAATAAGGTTTCAAATCCATTGGACTGCTTGAACATCATCTTGAATTACTTGTGTTTCACCCCAAGCAAGCACCCAAGGTGAGCATTTCATTTCATTACTAAAGGACATTCTCAAATGTGGATGAAAAATGCTACTTAAAACTAATCATACTATTCCTCTATATTTCCAATAGCCCTTGATTTTATTCATTTATCAATTGTAAATATTGTTGAGTTGTGGAGCTAAAAGCTTCAACTCTTTGCAAACAGGTGGAACAGGAAGGTTGCTGAGATCCAGGAGCACCGGCATCAGCAGCAGGACTGACGTCAGTCGTGACCCAGTGTAGAAGTCCACCGGCGACGGTAGGGAGTCGGCCAACGTCGGCAGAACCAGACTAGTAGGGACCGACGTCAGTCGCCTGTGTGTTCCCGAACTGCTCGTTACACGGACAGTTAGTTAAGTGAACGAAGTGTTTGCATGTAAAGGCTAGTTAGAGTCTTTGGTTGCAAGGATAATTGTCTAAATTAAGAGTCTAAGTTAGTGTTTGAGTTAGGGATCTATTTATAGACCCATTGGCTTGTATTGTAATTAAGGCATGAGATAGGAAGGAAGGAAAATAAGTTGCTTCCATTGTAAGATCATTGAGTTGCAGGTTGTTGCAAGCTCATAGGGGATCTACATGTGAGTATGGTCTGTTGAATTGCAGGTTGCAGATTCATGGGAGATCAACTTGAAGTACTTTTGAGTGCTTGGTGAACTGGCAGGGTTATTACTGACTAGTTGGAGAGGTGAACACCAATTCTATTTGTGAGTTGGTTGTTGGGACCATTTTTTGTGTAGGAAAGTGTTGTGTGAGAAGAATTACTATACACTTGAGGTGTGGCAAACCTCTGTAAGGTGAAAGAGTGTGGCGGCTCTTTGTTGTATTCTTTTCTATAAAGTGTTAATACAAGATAGTGTATTGTCTCTCATATTTTGGGCTATTGGTGAATTCTAGCTATTTGTGTTTCTGGTTATTTCTGCATTTATAATTGCTTATATCTGGTAATCATACTGTGCTCTTTCTGAGGAGCAAGATCCAACAAGAGGAATCAGAACAGAGGTGTGTTTGTTCTTGGACTTCCCTGACAAGTGGTATCAGAGCTTCAGGTTGGGATACTAACAGATTGGATTAGATCTGGTTAGTGTGTTTTGATTACAGGTACTCACAAGGTTTCTGTTTGAGTGGGAGTTGAGCAATGATAGAAGACAGTAAGCTACGGATGGAAATGTTTAATGGCAAGAACTACCAATTGTGGAGGATGCAGATTGAGGATTATCTGTATCAAAAAGATTTGTACTTACCGTTGGGAGGGGTTACTTGCAAACCCTCGGATATGAAAGATGAAGAATGGGAGGTTCTTGATCGGAAGGCTCAGGGATCTATTAGATTGAGTCTTGCATCATCTATGATTTCCAGCTTATCACAGTGTAAAACAACGGTGGAGTTGATGGAATCTTTGGCAAATTTATATGAAAAACCCTCAGCTTCTAATAAGGTATTTCTTATGAAGCATTTATTTAATTTGCAAATGTTGGAAGGTGGATCTGTTCATAGCCATCTTAGTGATTTCCATGGTTTATTAAACCAGCTAAGTTCAGTCAATATTGTATTTGATGATGAAATTAGAGCTCTCTTAATTTTGTGTACATTACCTAAAAGTTGGGAAGGTTTGGTAATGGCAGTTTCTAATACTGTGTCTCCTTCAAAAGTCTTAAAAGCGGATGATGTTGTGAGTGTAATCTTGAATGCAGGAATAGCACAGGTGAATCATCAGGAAATGCTTTGAGTGTTGAAGGAAGAGGAAGGCAAAGAGAAAAGATAGAGCATGGGAGATCAAGGTCTAAGACAGGCAAGAGATCCAAGTCCAGGTATGGCAGAATAACCTGCTGGAAGTGTGGAAAGCAAGGGCACTTAAAGAGAGATTGCAGATCAGGTATAGATCAACATGAAGAACATGAAGAAGAAGCACACATTGCAGATTATGCTGCACGGGATGCTCTGGTATGTTCTTTGGATAAAGTAGAATCTTGGGTTTTAGATTCTGGTGCCTCTTTTCATGCATCCCCACATAGGGAATTTTTTCATGAGTATGTCCAGGGAGATTTTGGAGAAATTTATGTAGGGGATGGTAAGCCTTGTCAGATTGTTGGCAAAGGGAAAGTGAAGCTGAAACTGCAGACAGGTAACACATGGGTGTTAAAAGAAGTCATGCACGTCCCAGTTCTGGAGCGGAATTTAATTTCTGTTAGAAGTTTGGGTGATGAGGGTTGCACAATAACTCTCACAGCGGACTCTTGGAAGGTTACCAAGGGTACACTTGTTGTAGCTAGAGGTAAGAAAGTAGGTACGCTTTATCTATCTACTTGTACTACTGATTCTCTTTCTGGGTTTTCTACTTCAGCTATAGATTCAGAGATGTGGCTTGATAGGCTTGGTCACACAGATAAGAAAGAGATGCTTGTTCTTGAGTCAAAGGATATGCTTTCAGATTTGGAAGGTATGGATCGTGGTTTCTGTATGCAGAAGAAGAAGGTAACGTTTCTTGAGGAACTCGATGTTAGTGACAAGAATATGAAAGCCTTTATTTTTAAGGAGAAGGTGACGGACAGAGTTCAGCACAAGATGTAGAAGAATTTTGAGCAGAGCAAGGGTGATTTGGACAAGGATTTGATCCAAAAAGAGCTCGCGGGAAAAAGTTAGGTCTCACAAGAAAAACACAGAGACTGACGTCGGTAGGAAAATTGGCATCGGCGTCCAGACAGGGACCGACGTCGGTTATGTGCAGACCGACGTCGGTGACTCAGGGCAGATATTGACCGGCATCAGCCAGGGAAAACCGACGTTGGCAAGGTGGTAGTCATAGGAAACTAACTTTGGTCGTCTGCAGACTGAGATGTGACCGGCATCAGTTACTGAGACAAATTTTGGGTGGACAGCAAGCTGTCATGGAGTCTCAATTGCCCATATGGAGGACCGAAGGTGTAAGTAAGTTCTTAAATTCATCATTTCCCTTCTTTACACTACTTTTTGCTCACTTATGGCATAGGACCAGGAAGTTGTTGAAGAAGCAGAACAGGTAGATCTAGGAAACAGTGGGAGCTAGGCATGAATGAGGATGTGATTTCTTGGAGGAGAACCAAACAGGTGTTTTGGGTAGAGTGGCCAGCTAGAAGTAAGCACTGAGAGATGAATGGATGTTTAGGATAAAGAAGAGCAGAAATGGATACGTGAGATGGAAGATCAGGGTATATGGTCTTGAATTAGCTGCAGGGCAATGGAGGTTTAATCATTGTGTTTCTCTTTACTAGGTTGGATAGTATTAGCTACACTATCCTATTTCTGTATGATGTGCTTATTGCAGAGTTACATATATAGGTATTGCTGAACTAAAGGTAAAGTTAGTTCAGGTGTTTGTCATGGAGAATCTGGGAGCAGGAAGATTCTTTGGCATGAGTGTGTTCTAGAGACATGATAGGTCATATGTTGACTTTGTTTCAGGATGATTATGTGAAACTGGTTAGCACGCTGATGGTTGGACAGTTCTATGAACAGGTGTCTTGATTCACATAATGAGGTTGAGTGCATGGTATGTACTAAACCTGAGTTTTCCCAAGCAGTGGGAGTTGTCACAAGTTGGAGCCAATCCAAGAGAGAACCATTGGAGGACAGTTCAGTGGATTCTTATAGGGACTAGCAGCAGGTGCACATGCTATGCAGGTTCAGGTTAATTTCTACATGGTTGTAGATGTGAATGTGGCAGGTGATTTGGATGACAGGTTTTACACTACAAGTTTGTGGTGGTTGGTCTTCAAGAGTGGTCTTGAGGAGGGATACAAAGCCAAGGGAACAAACTATACTAATTACAGGTACAGGTACAAGTTACAGCTGTTTATCTCCAAGTGGGAGATTATTGAGTTGTGGAGCTAAAAGCTTCAACTCTTTGCAAACAGGTGGAACAGGAAGGTTACTGAGATCTAGGAGCACCAGCGTCAGCAGCAGGACCGACGTCGATCGTGACCCAGTGCAGAAGTCCACCGGCAATGGCAGGGAGTCGGCCGATGTCGGCAGAACCAGACTAGCAGGGACCGACGTCGGTTGCTTGTGTGTTCCCAAACTGCTCGTTACATGGACAATTAGTTAAGTAAATGAAGTGTTTGCATGTAAAGGCCAGTTAGAGTCTTTGGTTGCGAGGATAATTGTCTAAATTAAGAGTCTAAGTTAGTGTTTGAGTTAGGGATCTATTTATAGACCCATTGGCTTGTATTGTAATTAAGGCATGAGATAAGAAGGAAGGAAAATAAGTTGCTTCCATTGTAAGATCATTGAGTTGCAGGTTGTTGCAAGCTCATAGGGGATCTACATGTGAGTATGGTCTATTGAATTGCAGGTTGCAGATTCATGGGAGATCAACTTGAAGTACTTTTGAGTGCTTGGTAAACTGGCAGGGTTATTACTGACTAGTTGGAGAGGTGAACACCAATTCTATTTGTGAGTTGGTTGTTGGGACCATTTTTTGTGTAGGAGAGTGTTGTGTGAGAAGAATTACTATACACTTGAGGTGTGGCAAACCTCTGTAAGGTGAAAGAGTGTGGCAGTTCTTTGTTGTATTCTTTTCTGTAAAGTGTTAATACAAGATAGTGTATTGTCTCTCATATTCTGGGCTATTGGTGAATTCTAGCTATTTGTGTTTCTGGTTATTTCTGCATTTATAATTGCTTATATCTGGTAATCATACTGTGCTCTTTCTGAGGAGCAAGATCCAACAAGAGGAATCAGAACAGAGGTGTGTTTATTCTTGGACTTCCCTGACAAATATCTTTAAGCACACATGAGGGTAAGACCCTCATGAATACAATCTTTTGATTCTTATTTTGATTCTTCAAAGTTTATATAGCCCTATATTGTCATTCTTTTTTTTACCAATTGTCTTTCTAAATAAAAATGGTGTGACATGATCACTTCAAACTTGTAGCATATGTCATTACTTCCACTTTCAAGATACAAACATTTTTTCCACTTACTCGAGGCTTCTTCTTCACATAATTTTCCTAGCAATGGTCATGGGAGAATTGAAAAACCTACCATCATGCCTAACATAGGAGGACTTCAACCACTTCCATCATGACATCCAGGTAAGGGTCAAATAACCTTTCATCATGCCCAAAACATAAGTACTTTGATTTGATATCAATATGAAGATGTTACTCATAGACCACCCTCACTCAGTGTCATAACAACATACACCAATACACACATAAGAATATAAGAACTTCATGCAAATAAGGAGGGAACATCTTCTCCATTTCACAAAAAATTCCTATAAGATTATTACAATAATTTCATTATAATGATAATTTCTTGTGACCATTTCATAAGGACACTTTAATTCTAGATCGTAATCAATTTGAAATTCCTTTCAATAAAATATCTCTAATTTAGAGACAAAAATGGTCTTATTTCATACCCAAGCCTTGAACTATTCAAGGCTATATTTATACATTGTATTTTACTGATTGCCTTGAATGCTAGCTAAATTTACAATTAATTTTTGAAAGAGGTGATTCATTATACAAAACACATCTATCTCAATCCATTGAGACCCACAATTTCTCTATTATATACATGAGATTTCAAGCACTCCTTGAATGTACAACTTCTTCTTACAGGGCATAAAAAAATCATCCTAGTAAAATAGGCATCAATCCTTTGTCATACCATTATGAGCTCACATGGAATTGTTAAAAACATATAGGGCACTGTTGAGTTACCATAGCTAGTGCCATATTAAACACACATGATATTTTGAATAAGTAGAACATGGGGAAATGCCTCCAATCACACCAATTTTATTATAGATGAATACAAGCATGGGGTTATCTCCCTTATCAATACACCATGTCATTCATGAAATATTTTAAGCAACGCACTATCATGAAATTTAATATATGTGGGATCTTAGGATCTCGATATGCCAACCAAGATATCATGTGCAACTCAATATGCATGAGGCTCTCAAGACCTCAGTCTACTAGCCAAGAAAATTATGTGTATATCAATATATATGTGGCCCTCAAGACATTGATCCACTAGCCAAGAATCAATTTTCTAATCAATATTTATGTGGCCCTTAGGACATCGGTCTATCAACCATTCCAATGTATAGAGTGAAATTAATAGTCGATATGATGATAACCCTAGACATGTCAAGGTCTAAAGATTAGAATATTATCAATACCTAGATTTCCCTTAAAATGTCAAAGTGTAGAGAGTAATGGATAGTTGATATGTAGACTACCCTTGGCATGTCAAAGTATAAAGTGAAGAGATAGTTGATATGTAGACTAACCTCAACATGTCAAAATATAGAGAGAAGAAACACTTCAATGCTCTTGAGAAAAACACTTCAATGCTCTTGAGAAACCTTAGTGTCTAAGACCACTTTGTTTAGTGGGTGAGGAAGGATGGGATCTTGGACCTATGTAATATATCCCTACTAAGATCCACTTGGATATCATTTTTAAGCTAATTCTCCCCTATACTCAACTAAGGTGATAGTTATGAACATACTAATGCATGAAACTATCACAAGGAAGCATCACAATAACTTAAAGAAACATTAGCTAATCATGTAAGTGAAAAATTAATAAAATGAGACCAAGTAGTCTAAATAATGAAATTAAATCCAAATAAAATTCATCAATGAATTCCATGATTAGCATTTAGCTCAAAACATTTTAAGTCAAAAATAAAAAATGTTCCAAGCAACTTAAATAAGAACTCAAACAACTTAAAATAAGTTTGACAAACACATTTAGCAAAAATAAGATCATAATATGATCACTATGTGGCTCTACAAACCACTCAAGAAGAGAAGGAATAATGTAAAATAACATCAATGATACACTAGCCATCTAGATAATCAAACTATGCTACCAACATAGGTGATATATTCTATTGACCATTATTAATAAAATTTATGATGGAGCCAATCACCATTTTATCATGTTGAATTCATTATTGTTTGATTATGAGTAATAATATGTCGTAGGGTCATACACCACTACCACTACAAAAAATAATAATGTCACTTTCAAGAATAATATGTAGGAGGGTGCCAGACCACTACCACTACATAAGATGATATAGTCAAGTAGATGGTACATGGTACCTCTTAAGAGGTCATACTTACAAATGCTCTATATTCATCACCACCAAGGTGGGATATGTCATGGAGATCAGGCCTCACTAACCTTCACATGATAATTAAAATATAATGATACCTATAAATAGGTCCCATCTGTATGTGCAAATATAATATTCATGGTAAGAGAGATGGAGAGTTATTATTTAAAGATAAGGGCACCTCCATGGTCACTTTTTTCTAATTCCTATTCAGACATAGTGTTATACAAGTGTCCAAGGTAGTTAGTAACTTAAGCTATCAAAGTCCACAAGTTTTCATCATGAGATAATTTATAAATACCAAATGTATTCATTCCATTTTACTTCCACATAACTTCATAGTAATCAAACATGATTATCAACATTTATAGGCTTTCATTCTTCTAATTAGCATTATTATAATTACAAATTTATCTATTGATTGATTTATCATCATAATATCAAGAATGTGCAAAGTTACCTTAATCCATTCCATATGCTTCACGACCATGAAGATACCCTCATAACCATTTGACATATACCCATAAACAACATCATATGTTAGGTTATGCTCATATATGTATCACAAGGCAATTAACACCCAAAATTTATTCAAATATAACATGATCTTTTCATGAATAATAATTATGTGGAGATAAACCTACTTCAGTTAGTTTCAGTGATGTAAGATTAACATTCAACTAGTTAGCATGAGGTAATATTATATTTATATAGATAGTAATCCATAACCTCAACACCCAAGTTTTACCATATCCTAGTTCATTGAATGGTCCTAATGCTCTAAACTTCAAGATACACTTTATTTAACATTCCCAAAATTTAAACACATGCATTCAACATATTCATATAATTCATAATTTTAAAATAGGGTAATTAAATCCTTTTTATAGCTATTCATTTAATTTTTAACAAATGAGATTTAGTTTAAGCATCATAAGCCAACTTTCTTCAGATTTACAGTCCATCATTATCATGGTTGCACCATAATAAAATTTCATCTAGCAAGCTAAACACTATAATAAGCAAGCATCATGCACATTCACACACACACACACACACACATACATCACTTACCAAGGAATTATTAATAATAAGGCCCATTTTTATTTAAAATATACAATATATTATAGTCATTTCATGTGTTGAAAAAATAATTAAAATAAGTATGATAAGGATTATAAAAAAATTAGATCTCATAACCATTCTATATCAAGATTTGAGTATCCCTTGATTAAGTATTCTTAGGAAAAATCCATGCATAATGATCTATAGTTTGGAAATTGAATCAAGAACCCAAGATAGTGTCTATTCTAGACTGCATTCATCGGGCCTTACTTGGTCTTGAGTCCATATTTCTCAAAGGTGGATCTTGTGTCTGAGCATGTTGCCTTCTATGATCCTTATGAAGGTAGTTCCTACTCTTTTTATGATAATAATCTAGGTATTTCCCAACCTTCTCATGCCCTTGTTAGGTTGAAGAGATTCATTTCTATATCATAGAAATTTGAGGAAAAAATTCCTCTAGCATAATCATCATACATTGCAAAGTCTAAAGAATTTGAGATTAGATCTCAATTGCCTACATAAATCGAGGATCCTAACAACACCTTGTAGAAGTGCTTTCCATTCCTTGTTTTAGTGACATCTTGTCTACACAGTTCAAGTTTAACAAGGTCGTCAAGAAATATTCACCACATTCAATTTACACAAATCATAATTGAACTAGATTTAGAAAGGTAATCAACTCAAACAAAACATACCTAGAGCTTCAAGAGTTTAACCTGCTCTGATAACAAAATATCATGCCCATTTTTTCCCTAAATATATGCATGACACACTACAATAATAAATATAATACCAATGCACATGGATAGATAACCAAATATAATCTAATCACAACAAGAATCTTGTACCACCAAAGGGATCATATAGGCATAAATCAATAATTTGGAAACTCATGATCCTAGATCATTCAACCCAACACTTTGAAATCCTTTCACATCTCATTTAAAATGACAATGATGTAAATGACATTGAGATGACTATCAAATTTAACCTCAACCACTACTAATGTAGTTAAGCTCCACATGGTCACTTCAATGGTTTCCCTAGCCACACTAGCTTCCCTTTAGGCTCTTAGGGCCACTCTTGCCACCTGTCACTTCCATACAACTTAAAAAAAACATCACATGGTTATAATTTGATAGCCTTGTGCCTAGCCATTATAAAAAACTAGCATGGCTCCCTTGGACCTATGTAACAGTGAGATTGTGCCATGTGGTAGGATCCCACTAGCCCACTAGGTCATAGGATTTGTTATTGATACAAATACCTCCATAATATCAAATTAATAATATTTGGTCATGTGGTCACATTTCACTCACCTACTTACCCATAGGATTTGCACCTAATACATACATATATGGAATAATGGGCCATGTGGTGGCATCCTTTGATCCTGCTTACTTGGAGGCTTTATAAGTTACACATACATATCTAAGATAACAGGTCATTAGGATGATACCACATGGAAACATCCTATGAGCCCACTTTCCTAAAGACCTATACACTAAATTGTTCTCTACGAGTCATCTATGAAATAAAAGGCCAAGGGGGATAAATTGACTAAGGCAAAATATGTGAAAAGACCTATCTACAAGTCATCTAAATAAAGTATAAGTAGATGAATTTAACTAATGAGGAAAATTTTGACTAAGGAAAAAGTCCATATTTGACTAATTACAAGCTTACAAACAATCAAAAGGTGACCTACAACAATTAAATGTTGATTACACCAATTTATTATGTAGGATAATTTAGCCAAACTAGAAGCCAACATTCAAAGTGAGACATAGAAACCTTAAGGCCAAATTATGAAGTTGATTAAACTAGAAAAAAATAAAACAACAAATTTTGAGTCTTAAACAAGCCTATGATACTAAACCAATGTTCTTGTTGGTTTAGTCGATCACCTGAAAACACAAAGTAAGCTTGATTAGAAAGCTAACTAGTCCAACCAATTCTAGAAGTTCAAACTTCATAGTAGTGAACTCAAAGACCATTTTTGATAATCCAAAGGTGAGAGTTTTGATAATGGATTTCTAAAGTATAAGGACATAGAGTCTAGGATTAGCCTTATAAATCCTTTTTAATCAATAACTAATTCATGCAAAGGTCTCTATAACAAGACCCATCTGATTGCCTTGTAATATTATAACTACTTTAGCCCAAGAGTCTAACTCTATTATCATTTTCCTATTTCTAAAATTTGGTCTTGATAAAGGAAAAGTCTAAGGTAGAAAGATTATATGATGATTTAATTTAGAACCCTTCCATAAGACATTTCTTTATCAGAATAGCCAAAACTCAGACTATACCATCCTATGATGCATTTATTCTTCTTAGTAATCACTCAACCATTTATTTGAGATTTGATCACTTATGGATAAGATTAGTCTATGATATAAATTACAATATAATACATGATGAGACACAAAAATTATCTCTTAGGTTGATTATCTAGAAGTTTTAACCAAGAAAAGCATATTCATCAATTTATTAAAAGAGTCATATAGGCTTAAGATTCTATCCCTACTTGAGAGATTCCATTCAAGGAGATATACAATCAAGGTATATTGAGGTAATCAATAACACTCTTTATAAAATTTATTTAATATTTTATCTTTCTTAGATTGAACCTTAATAGGGGTTAACCATCCAGATCTAGACTAGTTGAGCATAATCCATATTATCAATGGCTCGACATAACCAAATTTATAAATGCAAAACACCATATGTATTAATCATCTAAAGCATAGGAAACCTAAATCACATGACTTCATAAATGAATAATCATTTATATGGACATAATTCATTTATAATCAACTCCAAATAAGTAACTCTAGGTGCAAGAATCAAGTGAACACAAGAATTTCCAATGAATAACTTAAATAAGTTTATATATTAAATCCATTTACTTGGACAATCCCAGTCACGAATATATGAACCTCAACAAGGATTCTATTTTCAATAAGGATCCATCATAGTTAGTTCTATTAATCCTACATACCAATAATACTATAAAATAGTTTTCTATAGTAATAACTAGGACGTTCAACTAATAAACATCATAATAATAGTGGCTCACAACTTAGCCCACAATCAATTATTAAAATATAAATATAATAATTTTGGATAATAATAAATAATCTTTGGATTATATCTAGTTATAAAAATCAAACAATAATGAGTAATCAATAGCTAAAGACAATATCCTATTCTCTTCAAGTGTAACTTTGGCCAACTAAAAGTAGGTTCACCTTCTAACATTTTTCCATCATCAAGCAACTACTCTAGGCGCCCCTGAGTACTAATCCCAACTCCAGGCATGTTCATATCATGGTAAAATGTAAGTAAAGTCCAAAAATAGTTAGTATGTCTTGGGGTCAATGAGATATCTACTCACAAGGTGGCAATCCAAGCATATCTTAGTCAAGAGGTTACCAACCTTGGATCTATTTTCATCAAGAATAAAACATTAAAAAAAGACACATTGATCCCAAGGATATAACTCATCAGGCATACAACCACTAAGATATATTCTAAAAAGAAGTCATGAGAGAACTTAGGAAACCTACCATCATGTCCAACATGAGAGATATACCCCTTCCTACATCATGAAGAAAATGATCTTTCAAGACATCAACAATCTTGCATGACAATCCTTACTATCAGTGTAAACAAAAATATTAGTAGATAAAACTATCATGGAGTAATATCTCAACTCCAAAATCCCACACAAAAGGGTAGGAAAGACTATGGGGAGACTCAATCATAACCATATATAAATAAGCAAAGAGAAGAAGTAAGCCAATTGGCCTTACTCTTCTTGATATAATAATAAATCAATAATCACACAAACTTTATTTATTCAATTAGGAGAATAGTTAAGTCATAAGACACCTACCAAATGATATACACCCTTCCATGGATATTTTATAAAGGTTTATACCATCTAAATCTCTCCCTCTCTAGGATATCTTCTCATTCCCCTTATCATCTTCTTATAATTCCCAATGTGGACGAAAATGACAAAATATATTTCATCATTAAATAGGAATTTTCTCCTCCTTACAACCTAATTAGAACATGACATTTGTTTGTTTTTAACTTGGATCGACCAACTAATTCTACTAGCCAATCCATCCTTCATAATGGGTGATCTATTATCAATCCCTAATGGTGCTTGGAGGCTCATACAAAGTCATACAATTACTTCTAAGATCAACCCAATGATTCCTATTGGTTCAAGGTAGTAACCAATTAATGGACAGTCTTACAAGTTACTAGTAGATAGTGTAGATGTTGGTATACTTCATCTCATGAATTAAATATGACAAACACAAGGTTGGTTCAACCAACCCAATCAAAGATTATAACCACTATGACATGCCAAGATTAGGAAAGTGTCAAATGACATATAAGGCATTTAATTAATATCAAACAAGGTTCAAGACAAGATGTGGGTCAAAGATAGGATTACACATGATGCAACAATGCCAGGAGTAGTCTTTTTTTCTTCATTGGAAATGACCTATTCCTTCACACTTATTACACCCATGAAATTTGTTATCCTAATAGATAAAGCTTACAATTATAGTATGCTAGATCATTTACTTAACATAATTAGCTTACCAAATTATTCACAAGGTCATGAAGTGATATTATAATAACACCTAATACATATGTAATTTCAATTTTAGCCAAAGGTGATAATTTAAGCATTTCTAAACCATAATTTACCATGTGCATAATTCTCTTACCTTCATAGTTAACACCACCAAGGGAGTATAAACATTGGTTTAACATAGTCATATTGTTTTCTCAAGAGGGTCCTTAAAAAGGGATGATGAGAGAGTGATTATGTATGATTAGAGATGATGAAGATTGATGAGGGAGTGTTTAGGGATGATTAAGGATAATGAGGTATGACAAGGGATGATGAGGGAGTGACTAGGAATGATAAGGGTTAATGAGGGAGTGATTAATGATAATGATGGATGATGATAACTGATATGGGAGTGATTAGGGACAATGAGGGATAATAAGATCTGATGAGGGATTGACTAGGGATGATGAGAGAGGATTGATGAAGGAGTGTCCTATGTGAATTTGGATTACTAGAATGTGGCTTTATTCTATGTGACTTTGAAATAATGCATGAGATTAGAATTGAAGAATTCATGTATTGAGTCATCTATCTAACATTTGTTTCTAAGTTAATGGTATATTTTTAGTATGAATTTTATTGGTGTTTTGATTCATTTCATTCCTAATGGATTGTATTATAGTGATTAACTACATTCATGTCTAGTATAATTTATCATATCACGACTATGTAAGTAGATGTCATGTATGAGTGATTGTATACATACATGTTGTAATAGCTATGCATTACATGTCAAGTATGAGTGATAGTATTATGAATATAGGTATGTTACAAGTTGGATGCTACAAGGAAGTCATTTATGCATATTGATAGACCCATTGATTGAAAAACCCACAATGTTTTTAGGAATCTACCTTCAAGCTTGGGTGTTCAATCAGGTATGGCATACTCAAGTAGGTAAAGTAGGTAGGACATACTTAATTAGGTAAAATATAAGGCATAGTAAATTTTATAAATATATTACATATGTAACATGATTTGAAACTTCATTTGTCACTCTATCTTCCAATCCTAAATTTTTTAAAAACTAAGTATTGACCAAAATGGATTTTAAAAAACTAACTTATAAATGGTAACTCCTACAACTCTAAAATCAATTTCATAAGATGTAGATTATCCCTAATTTATTAAATTTATTTTTACTAAATATATACTCTCAATAAAAAACCCTCTTGTAACTCAAACCTAACTTAATCTCAATAACAGAATGACATACACTCACTAAAATCTATATATATATACTCTTACTATCTTTTCCTTATAAAATTGTCTTTCAAAGGGTGTATACCATTTGAAAGACATGTTTTTATTATAAAAATGTATTTAAAAGGGTGCATGCCCTTTTAAAATGGTGTTTTCCATTTAAAAATTTCAATCTTTGAATTTTACACTTTCTCTTCAAAATTATTTTGAGTATAGGCTCAGGGAGGTTTGAACCTAGCCTGAAATTATCCATGGAGTAGTCCACATGGTTTTATGGAAATTTAAGAGTATTTTTCATCTTTTTCAACACATTTGATCAGGTAGATACTATTATTTAATGTGTGTGTGTGTGTGTGTGTGTGTGTGGGTTTGTAGAGGGGAAAGCATAGTTTTTGAATGTGTAATCTTGTTTAATGTTAAATTATTGTTTTAAATTATTAATTAATTTATAGGAAACATACCCAATTATGGACTATATGCATATCATTAAAAATAACTTATAACTTTATAACCATTGATCAAAATTTTATAAAACTTATATCTCAACAATCTACACATCATCAACTATGCTTTAAAAAAAATGATTTTCATGAAGTTAAGGTTAAAAAGTTGTGTTCGTACACTTGTAGTTTCAATTTTATAGCTATATTGATTTGTAAAATTATTATTATTATTATTATTATTATTATTATTATTATTATTATTATTATTATTATTATTATTATTATTATACACACACACACACACACACACACACACACACACACACACACACACACACATTCACATTCTCAACAATCTTCAACATTTCATCTATCCATATATGAAATTTCATTCACAAGTTCAATCATATACTCAAAAAAGGTGTGTTTGTACACATGAAATCTCTTTATATTTTCATTAAAAAATGTCAATCCATTGTCATAAATGCATCCATTTAGAACACTTTTATCATGTAGGTATTGACAAAAAATATATATATATTTAAAAACTAAATTTAAAATTCCACAATTAATATTCTTGCATCATTGTCAAATTCATTATCCAAGTGTCTCTAAGTTTCTCTCAAAGTTTAAAAATTATTAATTTTAGAAAAAAGTGTCACTTTAAGCCTGCAGCCCACCCACACTGCCACCTCCCGCCCCCTCCTCCCCCATTTTCCAAATTATACTACATCTACCCAAGGTGATCCTCTTTCCCCTTATCTCTTTATCATTCTGGTAGAAGGATTGGGTAGGTTTTTAAAACATAGTGCAAGATATGGATCCATTTTCTCATATTCAATTTGTGGATGACACTTTTTTTTATGGGGAAGACCACTTTAGTGAATTATTTGTCTATTAGGAAAACTCTTGACATTTATATCATTGCTTTAGGTTAGATTTTAAATGATTAGAAATCTTAGGCTTTCTTTTTCCATACCAACCCTCATTTTTAGGATCAGATTGTTAATTTATACATTTCCATTTTTACTCTCCTTTAAAATATTTAGGCATCCCCATTTCCCCTATTTTATTTGAAAAAAAAGACTGGAAGATTATGCTAGAATTTATTTAGCATTATATTAATTATTGGACTCATATATACCTTTTTTTGGCAGTTCATATAGTACCTCTTAGAGTTGTGATTCAAGTTCTCTTGGTTTACAAATTTATGGTTCTTGCTACCCCAAAAGGCATTCTTCATTATTTGGACTAGAAGATGAGAGAGTTTATATGAGAAAGAAGTTTAGAGAAAAATAAATAGCATTTGGTTAGTTGGGATAAAATATGTCAATGTAAAGACTGTGGTGGTTTAGGTTTGTGATCCTCCATCCTTAATAATATATCACTTGCTAATAAATTATACTAGAGCTAGTGTGTGGAAGAACTTGATTATGGGAATTTTTTTTTAAGTTTAAGCACTTGCATATAGAGAATCATTGTTTTATATCTAGGATGCCAAACCTTGGTAGGGGTCCTAGATATGGAAAATAATGAAATTGGGAAGTAGTCTTATTAAAGTTGGCCTTTTATAGATTGTAGGAAAGGATGACTTGCCTATTTTTTGGGAAGATGCTTTGGATCAACATAGTCCTCTTTGTGTGTAATTTCCTAATATTCTAGAATTAAAATATAAATGCATTGAAGCAGATTAGAGTCATGTATTTGATTTTTAGTATGCATAAGACACCATTGTTATTATTATGTTATATTATTGATTCATTTTAAACTTTCATTTATTATTAAAAATAAAATCATTTATTATTATTATGGGGTTAATTAATGATAAGACAATGAGTAAATTGAGAGAGAATTAAGAAGTGGTGGAACCCTGATAGGAGTGTAAGTGTGGTGATGGAAGAACTAACTTGAAAGAAACATATCTTTTGAAACTTTTTCACCCAGAATATCTTTTGAAACTTTTATTTTAATGATATTGTCAAATATTGATTTCCATGTAGTTTAGGGATTTATCTCAGAAGATAGAATGTAGTTGGTAAGGGCCAAAGTTCTATAGTAGGGTGAGCTCAAAATATGTTTAATATATGTAGTGGGTTGAGAATCTTGTAAATGAGTCCTATTAATGAATGGAGAAAAATATTGCATTCATAACGAATAAGCTTTCTACTTGGAGTTCAGCTTTTAAGGAGGGTATTTTGGATGTAATTTGGACCAAGATTAGTGCTTTGATTATTGATAGTAATGGAAAGAGACATATAGGTTCAAATATTATCAAATATGTGAATATAGCTCCTCCTCAGTGTTACCATTAGTGGAATTCTCTACATTTTGGCATTATGTACATATATCATCTTTCATTTTCATGTTTCTTTGCTTTAAACTAGATTTATATGGTCTGAATTCACAAATAAATATATGATCTAAATTTATAAATAAATTCTATATAATATGGATCATTGTCTGAATTCAAAAATAAATGTTTGATTTAAATTTACAAATAAATTCTATATAATATGGATTGAGATTTATTTGTGAATTCAAACTAAATTTCAATCCATTTTATATTGTAAATTTAGACCATACATTTATATAAAATCTGATTTAAATCAAAGAAGCATGAAAATGAAGAGTATGTATATTACAATGATGCTAAATTAAAGAGGATTTTACTGACAGTAGAATTGAGAATAACTACAATGTTATTTGGATTCACATGAGAATATCTATAGATGAATGTCTCTTTCCATTGTTGGACCAAATCTTCATGTGAATGTTTCTTTTTAAAAATGATTTTTTTTGTTGACCATTGCTTTATGTAGTGATCTTAAGCTAATATCCAAGGATTAAGGGGTGTCCAATCTAGTAAAGTCACATAGGGCACGATCCCAGCCTCATCCCTTTTATCATGTTAGGTTTTACTAGCAGTAAGAATTGATCCCTAGTGGGTTCTTTTTGAGCCAAAAAACCTCACTTGTTGAACCAAAAAAATTATTTTGAACCTTGCCTTAATTTTATATTGCTTTGGGGATTTATTATGTTTATAAAAGATTCCAATCATGTTAAATATGGATGGCTTTTTCTATGAGTTGATTTTTTATTGACGCATGGAATACAATGTAATTTTTTGATTATAGGGAAATATAATTTTTTTAAAGGTATAAATAAGATTTCACATAAGTATATAAAATGAATATTTTTACTAAACATGAATATTACAGAGGTTATGCTTAGGGTTTGTCAAGTATGCATATAATTAAACATGTCTGATGAGAATTTGCATTGGTATATAAAAAAATTTAGGTTTGCATAAAAGCACATATGTGGAGATGTTACTATCAACATACATTACAAATAGTTTTACAAAATAAATGTATACAAAAGTATGTATCAAAGCAAATGGAAGAACACATGTTGATTATACAAAATGAGAATAATTATGAATATATTGTAAAATCTTTGGGATCTCCTTAAGGCTTATAAAATTATTCCACTTAGATCCAAATATCATGAGTAGGTTATGTTGATGCAAGAAATTTCACCCTTTGACAGGAAGTTGAACTCCTGTCTTCTCCTCGCAACATGGAAACTCTCCTCTCACCTGTGGGACCGGCGAAGCTAGAGGAGAGAGTCTCTAGATAAGGGCTAGCTCCCTTTGATGTATCAGGTTTGTTTCAGCAAGTGCAAACACAGGCATATATATATATATATATATATATATATATATATATATAATGGAGGGGGGATGAAAAGGGAGAAAGAGGTTGCAAGAAATCAAACTACTCTAAGGAGGTGATACACCAAAATAAGTCAACCTTCCCACATCCACACTCAGGATCAGACAAAAGAAACATACATACACTCAGACTTGGCAGAAGGACCAGGCTGCAAGAAAATGGCAGGGAGGTTCTTATGAAAACATAAGAATAGGGACTCACCAAGATGTTGTGAAATACATACTGTAAATGACTTCCTCTATTCTATACTTCCAAATAGAGCTCTTCTCCTGTCAACTGCAGAAAATGGCACCTTGTAGATAACTGGTGTGTTGGTGCTGAACCTGTGAGAGCATCAAAAGACAATGACTGAACACAAATCAAACACTCAAGACATACATAGAATATCTATCCAAGAAGAGGTAAAATCTACTTTTATTTGATTTAGGTGGAAATTTTAGTAGGGTTGCACCTTGTAAAATTTGTGAAAAGATGGTTACAAAATGACCAAGTTCATAATATATATGGAAATTCCAAGAGGCTCATTTGGTGCTCATTGGTTACAAGTGGCCTATTACATCTATTCATGAAAGGAAACAAGTTGCTTAAAATAATTAATGAACAATGTGCTTTGTCCCCTTGAAATCTACCTTTGTCAAGGTTAATACATGATTTGCCTTCTCATTTAATGAAAAATAGAGAAAACCGGTTGCTTTACTAGCCACTTGCATCCCAAATGATCAATTTGCTAGCACTATTTCACCTACTGGAGTCGCTTCTCAGATTATCACCAGTTGGATTGACTACTTACTCATTCCTTGCTTGTCACTTTGGTTTTCCTCCATTTTGTCTTATCTGGTTCATTCGGCCCCTAGGGCAAATATTCAGGTGGGTCACTACATTTTGAGCTCCTTTCCATGTTTAGCACTCTTTCATTTGAAGGCAAATGGCTACTTTGATTCATTAATTTTGACATCCTCTAGGATGTCCTCAGGCCTTATGACTTCTTCTATGGCTTGTTGGCTTTGGGCCCTCTTAATTTCTTCATGGGCACTCTTTCTTTGTATACTTTGATAGGTTACTTGGCTCTTCAGACTACTATCGGGTCTTTGAATGTTTCTGTGAACTTTTGTCCGTAGACATTTTCTTGTAGACAAAAGTCCACAAAAATTCTATTCGCCTTTGCCTTTGCTTGAAGCTTAATGTGTCAGCGGCCTGAATTCCTTAGTCAACTTTGAACAAATTGAACTTTGAAGCTGAGCTTTGAACTTACCCAGGTCCTCTCCTTTGAAGTGCAGGCCCTTCAGAAGGGCACTTAGCCTTTGAACTTACCCTTCGGTTTAAGGGCATGCTCTTGAACCAAGCTTTGAACTAGGCTATTAAACCAAGCCATTAAACTCTTTATTGAACTAAACCGGTTGAACCAAAATGGTTCAATGGTTCAATCGTTGTGTGCTAATGACTGCTAAACTGGATTCAATGGCCTTCTTCATTGAACTGAGCCATTTAAACCAAAATGAGAAAACACTGGCATTGAAGTTGTTCAACCTAGAAACACTGTCTTCAAAAAGTGAATAAAGAAGGTGAATGATTTTTTGGCCTGGGGCAAAAACTAGGCAAAAATTAGTGACTCACAGGGGAAGCGTGCCTACTACGCATAAAGACCAGCTGCCTTGAAAAATCCATTGGGCATGGAGTTAAATAGTAACATTGGAAACCAGCAATAGCTCTATCAAAACTTAGAACCAACCACACAGATCTACCTTCGAGGAAAAGAAAACACACACAAGACTAAGAAAAATACTACTTGTGTAATAGAACTTAGGGAAAATAGGAAAGAAAACAAGGGAAAATATGTACAAGCGAACCCAAAAAAAAAATAGTGGTAATGCTTCAAATGTTTCCCATTAACTGGGATGCGCAGTTCCTCACCATCCAACCTAGAAAATTAGAATGCTTCAATCGTTTAGTTTAATAAAGAGTTCAATGGCTTGGTCCAATGACTACTGAACCAGATCCAATGGCCTTCTTCATTGAACTGAGCCATTTGAACCAAAATGAGAAAACACTAGCATTGAAGTTGTTCAACCTAGAAACACTATCTTCAAAAAGCGAATAAAGAAGGTGAATGATTTTTTGGCCTGGGGCAAAAATTAGTCAACAGGTTCATGAGAAAAAAATATAACTATGACCCCAAACCTCTAATTACTTGGACAAATTACATAATTTATACAATTTATAAAGTATTTTGTAAATATTTTATTAGTGATATATGAGCATATGTATTTTTATACATAAGTGTGAGGTATATGCTTTGTAAATGAGTCTAAACATTGGTTAATAAGAATGATCTAACTACTAGTTATCATGTGCATTGTGTTGAATGAATTGACTATTAGTTATCATTTGTATGATATGCAATGCACATTTTGTTATGTTTTTCATTAATATTCCTAATATTCTTAATACTGGAGTTCTTAATTTCCCTTTGTTTTATCTAAAATTAAATTTATATGGTGATCAATTCTAAATTATAGAAATAGAATTGATTAATGCAAGGTGTTTTAAATATAATTTTAAACAACAAAATGAAGCTAAATGAATGAAATAGACAAAGTGAAATAAAAGTGAATAAGGCTAAACTATGAAAAAGAGAGAGGAACTTAGTTATTTGAGTCATTAAGTGACTAGTTAGGAAAATATAATGCAAAAATAGATAGAATGTAGGAAAACTAAATATCTTCAAAAATTTATACCGAATTAATTTGACACACAAGAATGCCTAGTAGGGAACATGAGTAATTAATTATATTGTCACTAGTGGTCACTTCTATTTTTTACAAAAAAATTTTAACTTCTATAACAATCAAGTACAATAATTTCCAATAGGTGTTTTGCGACAATTTGATTTTCAGGCAGTGTGTGGGGACATGTTTATGCCTTATTGAAGTTGCAAACCCTAAATTTATGCCACAAGGAGATAAATTAATGTGAAATAATAAAAAAGGGTTAGTAGTTAGAGTATTGTTATACCTCAACACTTGACTATGCTAAATGTTGACTACATACCAACACTTTAAAGAGGGATCAAAGATCCATGTAGTTCTCCCACTTAAGTATTTGGTGTAATTATACTCCTTTGACTATATGAATGCATCTAGATTCAGATTGAATATTTTATCATTTCTTGGCTAGAGATTCACAAAACTAAACTAGGAGTTAGCTCATTATTTATTCAAGTGCTTGGAAATTGACTTGGGAATAATAGGGAACTTTTGTTCAATGTACACTTGTGTAAATAAAATCTTGTAATATAATTGATAAGCTTGCCAAGGTATATAAAATTAATGAATTTAATGTGATTTTATAGTGTTTAAAGTGGAAAAAAGACTCATTGGAGAGTTTATAAATCTCAAGGCTAGACCTAAGGATACTTCCTTTTTTGAAATTTTGACTCTTCTGAGGGATGAAAGATAGGGACAAGAATGTTTTTTGTTCTTGTCCCTTGATTCAAGGACTATATTATATAAAGGTGTTATTATTAATAATATCATTTTTTAAGGTGATTATAGTGGCTTTGTAATGCAATTAGTTTTCCTTTTATGCTTATGATAGGTCAAATCAATAAAATAGGTGTCAATTAAGTGCACATGTCAATTAGGGATAAAATGGGCATGATCAAGTATTTGTGACCAAAATTAGGTTAATACACTCTTGTGTGCTTTGGGTGAGTGCTTAGACTTAGGTTTAGATAATATTATGACATCCTGGAGGATTTTTTAAATATTGTTTTTAACTAGGGTTTGGTTAGTTTTAATGTATCCTAAAATACTCAACATTTTGGTTCTATTACTAGGATTCTATTTACTTAGGTTATGGATTTTGAGGATTTTAATGGCATAATATATCATGTTGCAACATGTCAAGTCACATTTTAAATCTAAATATTTGGAATTTTGAGGAGATCACCTATTATAGGGATAAGAATCCAAAGGAGTGGCTAGATTAATATATTTATACTAATTTTGTGAGAGATTTTGGATAAAATATCTAGATCATTTTTTCATTCCTTTTACATATATAATATCAGAGTATAAATTTTGGAGAAAATAATGATTGATAAAAGGATTGAGTGAATAAATTGTAAGAAAGTGGTGAAATTTTCAATTGACATTTGGTGAAATGAATATTTAAATAGATAAATTCTATAATTTTCAATATAAAAATATAGTTTCCAAAAAGAGGCATAGTTTTAGTTTATGTGAAAACCCTATACAAAAGGTTGGTTGAGATGATACCACTATCGATGAAAATTTAAATAGTTGAATTTGGTATTGTTAATTTTAATATGAAGGTAAAAACACTATTGGTGTGGAATAAGTGGAAAATAGTTTGGATATGAGTAATAACTCTACACTAAATAATGGAAGAGGAAGAATCCCCTAGGGAAAATTACACCCAGAGAGAAGGGGGAAAATATTATGAACATATGTTAAGATGAGAGAGAATATGATAACTCCTTAGGATCCTAGAAATAATTGAGGACTAGGTTATATTTATTCTTGGAAGCCTTAGAGAGGAAGGGGAGGATATAATATTGGTATACACAAAGGGGAAATACAATCTAGTCCGAAATTATAAATTAACAATAGTGATCCCTTGAGAAAAAAGAGTCAAAGGAAGAATGGAGAAAATAAGTGGGAGTGAAGTTCACATTATAAGACTCAATTTTGAACCCATTCAAAACTGAAACCCATGTGTGTATTGATCAATTATAATAAAATAGTTTGGATAGTGTGTCCATGATAAAGATACATGATTTTATTATAAGGAAATGTTAGAATTGCATGGTAAGGAAATCAACACCACTAGAGTTATCAGATGGTAATGCAATGGTTGTGTATAAAACATAGGTATTATTAGTAAATAATACATTGGTATTAATCCAAGTGAATAATCAATAGTGGCTCAGATGTTAATGCCTAGATAATTCTCGTCACTTGTATTAACTATGGAGACATTTATTTGGTCTATGTTACATTAGGAGGGTCAAGATAATTAGTTCCTACCAAATATTACCATTTTTAATAATTTATATTCATGCTAACAAAAACATACCCTTATCTTAGTTCAACACCTACATGCCATGCTAAAATATCCAATTATTGCAGTATCAACACTATAGACTACAACATATCAATAAAGAAATATGGTTACATCAAAACATAACTATCAAGAGGTGATGATTCATACAAGGAAACAATTCAAATTCCATAATGGATTTCATCCTCACAACTTGTAATATTGTTGGACCCCACCATAGCCATGTTTTTTAAGCTTACGTTTTAAATAAATATTATTCCAAAGAGAACTAGGGCTTGAATTATTGTAGCTCCACATTTTTTATTTAGTATTTGTATTATAAGGAATACTTAAATTGTTTTCATTAATTTATATATTTCTATACTTAATTTAAAATAAAACTACTATTTAATATCAAGGAAATAATCTAAAATGCTTTTTTCTTTACTTTCTCTAGTGAATCTTCTCTCATCCAGGGTGAAGAATATTTATTGTCTAGGAGTAGGTGGTGTAAAATGGTTTCATCCTATATTTAAAGATAAATTATGTCTTATTATTAATATAATTAATTAAAAATTATTTGTTATTGAGAAACACTTATTTTATTATCCCAATAAAAATATTGAAGCTTAGATGATATGTCTTCCTATACAGTTTGAACCAAATCAGGATTTAGTTGGTAAATAGGTTCCTAAATTCTATAAATGGTCATATGGGTAGAACACTAGGATTTTTAGGTAGAAATAAAAATATAAAAATGTGATGCATAATGGTCACCCAAAAAATTTTATGGATTATTTTTCACAATGAAAAAATGGGTAATCTATCAAAAATAAAAGAGATAGATTCCTTCTTCTCTTATCACAGGAGATAAATTTATTGAAAATAATAAAAGGTGGGGAAAGATTATGCATAATAAATTTAGTCATAATTTGAATTCATGGGGGTTTTTCATGCATATGAAAAATAATGTAGGAGAAAGAGAATGAGAGAGAGAGATAGATAGTGAGAGAGAGAACATGCATGATTGATGGACTCAATTTTTAATCACTCTTTAATGCTATAATAAATTTAGGGAATTTAAAATTCAAGAATAAATATTTAATGAAAATAAATAACAATAATTTAATGAGCCACTAGACTTATGAATAAAAATTATTTATTAAGAAAATAAGAAGGTACAAATTCCTATTAAGATTCTTTGTATTAATCCTTGAAAAAGAACATATCACTTCCTCTCTTTATTCACTACAAAATTATCTATTCTATCAAAAAAGCCCTTACAAATGGACCTAGAACTCTTCTTTATAACATTTTTGGAAGTTATTAAAAGTGGTTAGGTTTTTTAATTATGGATTGGAGCAAATAAAGTCATTTTTTGAAATTAGAATAATTTAATTTATTAAAACACATAGCTTAATGAAATAAAATAAAATAAATTTATTGTATGATGTCATAAATTAATTTTATGACATCCAAATTGGTAAAAGTGGGCCCTTTTCAAACTTTTGTTTTCCCCTCTAGAGTGGAATCTTCAACGTCGATCATTTCAATGAACTCCTTTTGAGAGTTTTTATTTGAAATCCTAAGCTTTCTAAATTTCTCAAGTGAATTTTACATCTTATCTTCTCTGATAAAAAATTATATCTCAATCATACTTCACACACTCTACACTTTGAATATTAAATTTGTAACAAAATGAAATTTGGCCATTTTCTTCTCTACTTCTTCAAATAGGACCTAGAGTTTGATGAATTATGTGATAGAATAAACACTGAAAATTAAAGATTCAAAATATTCTCCTTTGATTAAATTTTATAATTATTTCGTGAGCATCTATGTAATATTAATTTGGTGTATTTCATGATATAAATATCATGGCATTTCTTCGATGAACTCCTAAATTCATAATAAAAATTCATTACATGTGCCTTTGACACCATTGACCCTTGATTTAGAATTCTTAAACATTTTCCATCTAATATTGAATGTGTTAGACCATTAAATGTGGATACCACAATCTTTGTTGTTTAGAATCACTTCTAAAATAAGTGAATAACATCCTAATTAGATCATCTCTTGAAAATTGGGAGGAATCAATTTTATGATAGCCATTTCCTTACTAAATCTTGTGTCAAAACATTTTATTGCATCCAACTATGTCTAAATCTTGTTAAATATATTCATAACCTCATCAATTAGTATCAATCCCTACATCAATAATGTCTATTATGATGTTTTAGTGTCCATGCCCATATTCCTTATATTTCCAAATATTGAGAGAGAATATTTTTTCATTAATGCAATCATTAGAGGTACTAACACTAAATAAGATTAAATTGGATTGATGAGATGTTGAAAAAATTTCACCAACTGATAATTATTTTCATTGTATTATGTTTCTTTCAGCTTATAATTCTCATGCATTAATGATAATTTTGAGTGACTTGTACATTTTCTCTATTTCCTTCCATTGTAAACTTTTCTTGATTTATTCTAGGGAGTTTAAAATAACCAAATGACAGGTATTAATTTTATTGTCACCAATGGGAGTACCTTTTTGAATATTTTATTCATTTCCCATCAGTAGCAATTATAGATACCACATGAGACTTTCTAGGTGGCAGAGGATTAGATATGGATGTAATTGCCTCATAGTCTATAATAAGGGGTTTGACTATCATATTACTCTTATTAAATATTTCATTAAACCATGTTGGTTTTATAATGATAGAAAGATCACATTAATTATTTGTATGAAACTCAATCTGATTTTGTGGTGAAGGAAGTGATTGAGTAGTAATCAAGATAGGAAAAGGCTAAACATGATCTCTTTGTGGTGACACTCTTGGAGACTTTGGAACAACAAGAGTTGGAACTTGATTTTGATCATGAACCAAAAAATTTAAGGTAGTATTATCAATCAATATATGAGAATCAAGATCAAGAGGATTTTATGGGGAATGAATAGTTTATGACTATTCTAGAGCATTCTCTTTCCTACTAACTTTCCCTAAGAATGATCTTAGGATTTATTTTCACTTGTAATTTTTCACAACCATAATTATCTTTAGATGATTTTATCTAATTCAAATATTTTTCACCTTCAATTATATCCATAGTGTTGTCTTTTAGTGAAGAATTTCTTGTGGAATATGAAAAATAATGTGTTAGACTTGTGCTCCTATATTTTAAATTATTATATGACCCGTGATATCTAGATGATTTTTTTTTATCTATAGTACATTAATATATTCTCATTTATAACTAATAAAGGCTATGGTCTATGTCATTATTGGTTATGTCATCAAGTGAAATTACTTAAATTTTAGACCAATCTATCTTAGGGATAGGATTTAATGCTATTTTATTATAGACATGATCAACTAAACATCACATATCATATGTGATTCATATTGGCACATTTCTCAAATCAAATGAAATTATTTTTTTTAGTGTCATCCTACAATAGTCTCTAAAACAAACATTACTTTCATCTTCACAATCTATCCAATAGTCTTTAATGTGTGGGTAATTCTTTCACTTGGAATTGAGAATCCCTTAACTTAATATATGAATATCAAACTCAAACCTTTTGAAAAATGTGTTTTGAGTCATTTTTTTGATCTCAACATCCATCAATTTAGCATTTTAAAGTGAAGTCACTTATATTCCCTATTCAAATTGTACCCTAGATAAGTGTCTTTCTGCTAAGAAATGATGTAATTCAACAAAAAATTTACATAAATACATCAAATCCAAATTATCACTTACATACTTTGGTAGATTTTAGGGAAACCATTAAAATTACAAACTTTGATATAATAAAAGATAGAAAATTGAATGAACCAATTGCCCCATTTTGTGATTGTAGTTTTTGATTGAACTAACATCCTTTTGTTGAAATTATTCTCCAGAGTTATAATCACATGAAATAGAAACTCATAATTCACACACAAAATTTATAACACTTGATTTAATTTCAAGTTGAGGATACAAGTTATACACTATTATGCCTAGGATCCAAGGTTTTTCTAGTTTCCAAGCCCAATAAGATTCTTCTTCTTGTAACTCCATTCACCAAATATGAGGTCATGTAGAAGTGACATGTTTTTATTATTTTATTGAGTTGTTTATGTATAACATGGATTATGATTAATGAGTAATTGATGAATTTTTCTCCTTTGTGTGTGATGCATGTAAACTCATACATTCATTATTTAAAGTAAGAATAAAAAGGGATATTGAACACCCTAGAGAGAAGGGTAATTATGTCATTTATCTCATCATGTAAATCACTCATTGGAAAAGTTTTTATAAATTGATTTATTCTAGCCTACTTATTTTCCATCTAGTGCTTGTTCATTACTTTTGATCATTTTATTATATCATCATCCTATAACTACAGATAAAATTTAATGATGATTTCTACATTTTTTTCATATTCATGGATTCCCAACATGCCTTGAATATGCTTAGGCATGAGTAGGAGAATGTGTTTTTTATTGTAATTGAACACTCATTACTTTTTGGGGTCATAGTGTTTTGTGCATACTAATACAAGCTCTAAACACTACCTTAAAATAGGAAAAGTTTCCACTTGAGGGAAACCACTATCATATATTTGCCTTGGGAACAATGATCTTCCTTTACATTTGGCTTCATCAATGAATTGTTGCATGTTGATGTGGTTGAGTTTCATGTCAGTGATATGCACATATTCTAAGTCTAAATTTAAAGGTGGCATAAATCCTTGAATGTGTACTTAATCTTTGTGTTTGAGGATGAATACAAAAGCAAAGAGAATGAAAATAATGAGTAACTTGTCAACATACCAAGTTTGAGTCTATGAATACTCTATTTACAAAAGTTATTAAATTTAAAGCTCTAAAACAATGTTAAAAACTAATTAAAAATATGTAAACAAATATTAAAATCATTTTTAGAGTGGATATCCTATGAAAAATATTCCCTTAGCTTACTATTCATTTGCATACAATATTATTGATATCAACTTGGCTTATTGACAAGTTATAAAAACATACATGAAGTTTGATGGAATTTTACATTATTTAATGATGTTATTATATGGATAAGAACAAAAATATATTGATTTGAAAAGTGTTCTAGGATTGAATGGCATTGAAAAAAGGGTATTCTGAATAATGTTTTTAAGATTTTGATCTCCAATGGAACTATCAACAATTCAAATGACCTTCCAAGAAACTTTAATAGTGTTTTGATCTAGTTTTGCCATGATTCAATGAGACAATAATGTCATTTTGACAAGTTATATCAATGTTGAAGTAATTTTATGGAGTTTCAATAAGTCCAAATTGACACTTCATGACTTTGCATGGCATTTCAAATGTCAATAGTAGTCTTTCAATGACTTTGAATGGAATTTTTATGTAAATAGTGGACTTGCATGGTGGTTTTCAAGTTGACAAGCTAGTTATATAATTTTTATTATGCGTAAAATATAACAATAGATTTGGATGTCTCTCCTTGTCACTAGAACAAAATTTCAATGATGTTGGTAACCAATTTCTTCTCCCAATAAACCTTTTGACTCCTCTCTTCTACTTGAACAACTTTTTGATATCTATAAATGAAGTTTGAATGATCTACATGGAATCCCAAATAGAATGTTTATGGATTGAATTGATGCTTTATAACTTGTAAAATACTTGAATATTTTTTTCTCTCGCTATGGCTTAGCTTGACATCATTCATTATTATTGGTTGGTTCACTGCCACTTATTATGTTTTCATTATTCCTTTCAATAAAATATTTTTATAATGTCTTCCTTGCCTCATTATCTTGATTTTTATTTTAATATCTATCTTATCTATAATATATTTTCTTATTATTTGATGCATGTGGGTTTACCACCACCTCAGAACTATTATTAGGTTTTTTTTATTTCTCCACCAACTTAATGCCTTCACCATGATTTTTTTTAGTTTTATATGCATTGCTTCACTACTATCAATAACACATTAAAATAATGATAATTTTAAAACCTGAAACTTATTTTAAGACTCATTAACTACCATGCATAAAGTTATATCTTAAAATTAGGGAAGGCATGATAAAAAATTAATGTGGAGCAAGAAGTGGTTGTTTAAAATAATTATTTTTAGTGGATGTTTTATATTTTCAATAGGTTTTCCAATTTTAACACACATTTTTTCTCACTTTGTAAAACCTTCTTAAAATATCCACTTAGTTATTGGTAAGCTATTCTAAAATATCCACTTAGTAAAAACTTATTTAAATATCCATTCTACTATAAATCTCCACTTTATTATTTGCATGGTAGATATGGGAGAATGTTTTGACCTTTTCCATTTAATAATTTTGGTATTATCCCTAAAATTTCCTCTTTCATCATTAATGGTGGAGATTAGATGTCACTTTCCTTAATTTTAAATATCTTTCAAAAAAATGGATTAATTTTTTTTAATTACATTATGAGTATTAAATTTTTTTCTTAACTCTTTCAAATATTATTTCACAATAATATGAATTAAAATTGTACTCATTATAATATAATCTAGAAATGGCCTACTATTTTTTTAATCATAAACATAGTTTTTTTATTGGTTTAGATTCGTTTATAATTCCACCTTGATGTTGAAATTAATTAATATCAAATTTCATCCTGACACTTTAAAAATTCATTTTTATGATAAACCATTTTAGCATCAAATAAAAAAGTGCCTTATAGGATGAAAAGAGTACCAGATGAGATAAGTAATGGATGATATCAAAAAATATCTACATGGGATGATAACCAAATTTTAATAAATGTAAAGTAAAATGACCACTAATTTCAATTAGTGTTAAATTCCAATAAGAACTAAATACAATGAGCACCCAATTCAATGAGCTCTAAATGCAAAAAATCAATGATAACATTAATAAATGTTTTGATGAATACTTTTCCACATGTGAAATACTCATGGTTGGATCCAAAACATGCATGGTCAAATAAAATACACTAATAAGACTTTCAGAATGACATCAAAATTGGTATAGTCAAAATTTTAATTATTTTAAATATTAGAATAATCAAAAAAATTGTGTGATTTTTTAAAAGTATAACACACTTCCAATGCTACCTCCTAATTGAGCCCAAAGTTATCTATTCCTTCCTACTTTAATAAATATTTTGATTTCACAAGAATTATTAGCAAAAAAATATGTAATGTACACCATGAGGCCTAATAGATGATGTGATGGATAATGTTGTGCTTGGTGGAAATCTGCATATTTTAAGAGTGCATGAAAGGTAATCTAATAAGGATAGAATCAATGACACAATTGTATGCATAAATTCAATATTAAAAAATAAATTTTTTATTCAATATGTAGAATAAAGTAAAAATGAGTTAAAAATACAATAATACTAGTAAATTTTGTTCCTATGATTATAAGAGATAAACACCCTTATTTATTTTCTATATTAAATTAAAAAAATGTAGAGCTACATATGTGTTTGAATCTAGATACATAAATAATACTAACAAACTCTTCTTTCTTTATGTATGTTCTCTCATATTTGTTCCTTTATTGGATGGACAGTTAAAATATATACATCATTACAAGAAATAGTTACAACTAATAATTATTATAGAATGGTGAAATATCATCATCTAAAAGAGATATGGTTTTAATTATTATAATTGTGGTTGTATTTACAAGTGTATGTTGATGTTGGAATATTTCTTGAGCATCTGTATATTTGGAGAGACAAATTAGCATGTTGTATTGTAGGGAAGCTCTAGCACTTAGAGCTTGATATTTTGAAATATTATGTGCCAACCTAGAGACTTGTATGAAAAGTGACATAGTGTTATGAAAAATCATGAAGGTACTACAAGTCAACCTAAGTGATGCACATACACCACTAGTGAAAAGGATGCGCATGAAGTTTAGGAGTGTGTATATGGAATTGTAATTTTAGGTATCATTTACATAGTTTTTGGTAAATTGGATAGATATTTCTATATTACACACAAACCATGAGATACCTTATGCATAAAGGAACTGATGCACTTTGAGGACTTTGCAGACTTACATGGAAATTTCACTTAGATCATTTTCCATTTCAAGAAAATAAATGGTGGCCATTGTGCCTTAGGTAAATTAAATAAAATTAACTTGAAGTTTCTAAATTTTGTACAACCTATCTTGATCAATGTGTTTTCCTAGTTTAACCACTTGAAATAACTAATGTGTCTCTCAACAGGTGCACATTTTTTACACTTATATAATCTGATCCTTAGGTGTTAGATTGGTGTTTTTAAGATCTAAAACTAAAGGATAAGGCATTGTTGGTGGCTCAAGAAAATAAGATTGGTATGGATTTAGAACCTCCACATTGAAGATTAGAAACAAACCCAAGTATTGAAATGGGCCAAAAATAAATGTGTTATCTTCAAATATGTGTAGGATGGTGTATGGACCATAAAAAATGGCTTGATTTTATTATGCTAACAAAACTTATCACCTACATTAAATACATGAGGTGTGTTATGTCCATCAATTTTATTTATAATTCACTCACTAACATGAGATCATCTATTAAACCTATTGACGAGTTTTTGTAACAAGTTGAAAAAAATGTCTTTCCACTTCTTGTTCATGTACATGTGACTATGTGACAAATGTTAGATGGTAGGATATGTCTTAGGGTGCCACTAGTTTGAAATCAAGACATGTCTAAAAAATATTTTGCCTTATAGAGCTATGAAAATATTTTTTGTATTCAAGATAAATGTATAACAAATCATCATCCCAATATAGTGCATGTGTACTATTTCACATGCATAGAATATGAATAAGTGTGTTGTTGAAAAATTCCATAGTCCCATATGCATAGAGATGAAATATATTTAATTAGTTCAACTATGTATCCATCATGTACAACAAAGCTTTTCATAAATGACTGACAAACTACATGTCATGGGAAAACACAATATATGTTGAGAATCCAAAATGAACCCAAACCTACATTTTACAACATTTTGATGTTCTTATTACAATCAACCATAATGTCCATCCTAGATAAACTATCCACTATAACATGTATAAATTCATTTTAGTATTTATTTCCTAAGGAACCTAGTCATGAAATCAATGCTAAGGATTCCCATGGCTTGGAAGGAATTGGCATGAGTGTGTAAAGTTATAAATTTATATTTATGGGTTTAGTGATGCAATAAAGAATGCAAGACCTGATGTGACACTAAACATATATGCAACTGTGTATCTAGTATAAGTGTTACTATAATTATGCTAGTGTTTTAGTGATGCCTTAGTGTCATATTATCTTGGCATAGATCACCTCCCAATTGAGTCTCTAGTTAGGTGCACCATCAATAAAATTGATATTTCCAAGATTATAAATAATTTTCCAAACATTGAAAGGGTAGTGTAAGAAACTATGAAGTTTTTATATACTAAGTATAGAGATAAAAATTTGATAAAGTTGTGGCCATACATGTTCAACACTATGATGAGTGCATGAACCAATGTTCTGATATAGAAATATATTACCTTATTTTCCTTCACATTCTTGTACTTGATCACCAAAATGAAATCCTATAGAGTCATCCACTTCATGTGGTGGGCCTTGTCCATCTTGGTATACATTTGTAATAATTAAAATGGATTATGATTAGAATAAACTACCATGTCCTTACCCAAGATGTAGCACCACCATTATTTTACAATTATTTCTCATATGTGGCATACTATTGAACCATGTCATCAAATATTTCATAATGATACCCAGCCTAATGTTCATGTTGTGTGAAAATTATGTCAAGTGAATAGTTATAAGCATCAGTGTGAAATTCAAATGAATGAACAATCTCAATCATATCCAAAATAGGTGCTTCATTGAGGCTCTTATTAAGCTCCTAAAAAACATGTTTTTTTTATCAAGTTTCCATTAGAGTACTACCTTAGCACACATTATATAGCTAAGATAAAATGTTATGTTTTAAAATCTAAAAATAAACCTATAGTATAAATTAACAAGTCTAAAAAAACTCCTTGATTTAATGAGATTATGTAGGGATATCGAGTCTTGGATTTCCTTGATATTTTATGGATCTAAGTGAATTATTATATAGTCAATCATGTTCCCATGTATTAAATATACATAGCACACAAAGTGACTTTGTTAAGTTGGATTGCAATTATTTTTGTGTAAAGTGTATAAGACATGTGATATGTGTTCCACATGCTCCTCCCACATATTTTTTAAGATGATAAATTAATTCAAGTAGATAATGATAAAAGAGTTTAGAAAGGCATGATTAAGTCATCCATCAAGTGTATGAATGTTTTTGGTGTATTGGTCAATTCTAAAATCATAACCAACCACTTATAGATTCATTTATTGGTTTTGAATGTTTTTTCCAAAAATTCTTAAGATGGACTAACACCTTGTGATAAATTGACTTCAAATCAATTTTGATGATGCATTGTGTACCTTAGAGATATTATAGTAGATCATAATTACATGGAATCAATTATTGATTCTTCACCATTATCATGTTTAACATGTGGTAGTTGATGTGAATGTGCTAAGTGAGACATACCTTTAGTGCGAGGACTATTTTTATTTCACAATAATATGAACTAGACCTAATATTTCCTTGATCAAGAAGCTAATATATTTAGCATAATAATTCATAATTATTCCAAATAGACATGTGGTATATTGGATAATTTATAAGAAGGGATCCAAGAACCAAATAATTATGGTTGTTCATTGTGTAATGTGTTGGTAAACCCTTTCATTCTTCAAAAACATTTTTATTACCATTGCAGTAGGTTATAGTTTTTTGTGGCTACTATGGTGTGTGTGTGGCATGGAACATTTTATAAGAAATTATTTTATCCTCTATAGGATATTTTAATCAAAACATGAGTAGAAAAAACTTATACATGTGTGAGATGAGCTCGTGGTTTTTGGTTAGTGGATCTAACTCCACGAGGTTAAATAAGTGATGTTTAACATGAGCAATCCACTATCATTAATTGTATTTATATGTAACTTCATAGTCATATAAATATGGTCTTATTAACAATATGCCATATAATTAAATTGGTGTAACATCACAAATACCATATCCTTCATGGTCTTGAATTTTTATTAAAAATTTCATCATCACCAAACCTTTATATCCCCCCCTTGTTTCAACCCAAATAGATTGGATTTATATGCATGATAATGGCAACACCAATATGTTGGTTTTTCTATGTGAAATGGTATTTTTTTTTGTTTCAAATATTAATGATGACATGGAGAGGTTGAACATTCACACAAAACTTGGTGTCGAATAAATTTTCTTTTTCTTCAAATATTTCAATGGAACTAACATTAGTGCTCAAAAAAGTGGCATCTAGATCAGTGTCATATGTTAGTATATAAACCAATGTAGAGTATGTAAGTATGTATTGTTATGTGAAGCATTTGGAATCATTGTGTGATCTTGTGTGGTGTATATGGCACCATTTTTCACCTTGGATCTTCTTACATTTTTTATAAAAAATAATTTGAAGTCTTCTATTGTGTTATAGATTTATTATGTTGTTCACCCTTGCATGACATGTTTTAATTATGAACAACATGATTAGATGGTGAGTTTTGTGTGGCATCCTTATTGCATTCAATTCTAGATGAAGAAGAGAAATTTTAATTTATATTTTATTGGTTTTGATATAGATAGCATTGCATTATGATTTCCCTAATGTTTATAAATTCAAAAACACCATATTTTCACCAATGTAAGGTGAGATTCCATTTATTTAATTCAACACCTTATGTTTCTCTATCAAATCTTCATGTAGACATATATTGTAGTCATGGAACTCGTTGGTATAATATTCTTATTGACTATTTTGATCAAAAGTAAAAATAGGTCAACCCCCTATAGTAATTTTTTTATAGGGGTATATTAGGATGTAATAGGGTGTGTTATGGTCCTATTTTATGTTATTTAATGAGCTATTAACCTTGGAAATAGTCAAATTTAGTCCTAAGCCATTTTATGTCACAAAGGGTCATTTTTGAGACATTAAGGAAGGTTATATGGTTTCCTATGGTATAAAAGTTTTATAAAGTATATTAAAATGTATTTCATGTTATATACTTATCAATTATGTTATTCTTAACTAAAAACTTGTAGGTTCTTAACCAAAATCAAGAAAACAGTTGAAAAAAGGAGGTTTTAGAAGTTATACAGCCTCTAAAGGAGGGTGGCACATGTGTCAAACTTTTATAATGACTTTAGATTACATAAATACATATTTACACTTGGTAATATTTTAAATAATAAAAAATGGTCCAAAACCATTCTACTCCTCTATTGCTCCACTAGACATGCAAAACTAGTCAATAGGTTTCTTCATGGTATGGCTAGTAGGAGATATTTCAGGTCAAATGATCTTCAGGGCTATTATTTCACTTGGTATGAATTAAATTAATGTTATTATTTCAAATATTGGTTTCCCATTATTTATGAACCATTCTTAATAATTTGACTTTTTTTTGCATACTAATCCCCATACCCTATAAGTTTTCTTATTGTTTGAGTTGGTTTGTACAATTCAATTGGTGAAAGTGATTTTATAGGATATGGAATTCATTATTTCATGATTTCCATACTTTTTCATGTTTTTAGGTGATTTAATGAGCTCAAAATTCTCAATTTATAGTTTGAGTACACTAATGGACTTACAACCAAGTTTCACCAATTACATAAGGTTATTGTCCTTTTGGTGGTTTTAGATAAAGGAAATATGTTATATTTTATGTTTACCATGTATTTTTGATCCCATATCTTTCCAATATTATTCTCAAATGTTTCACATCAATGAATTTGCAATCAAACAAACAACATAATCATCTTTTTGCATGACTATCATACACAGTCAACTATGTGAGGTGTATGAAGGTTTTGAGAACATTCATGGAGGTGTCATGAAGAGTTTTCAATAAAATTAATACATTCTTGGAACATGATCCATCAAGATAAGATTTAAAATTTTATAAGATGGACTGTGATAGTCAATTTAAACTACATACATAGTCCTGCAGTCTAATGGACATCTACAAGTGTCCCATAGGAGAAAATCATGTTGGAATGGAAGTATTGGAATTGGTTTGAAGTCATTAATGGTGGAAAGGATAAATTTTATAATTGGCATAGGGTTTAAAACTTATTTTATTCCCACACACTATGCATAGTGTCTCTATTCCATATTCGTTGCCTTGTATATTACATGTACACGTATAGGTGGCTCTTACAGAGGTGTGGAAGGTGTTTAATGAAAAGTTTGATCATGTTGGAGACCCTCATTAAAGTTTGAAAGGTTGGATAATGTTCTAATAATAATTTTGGATCCATAAAGTGACAAGTAGGTTTGAAGAGTCATGTTCAATTTGGAGAAACTGAGTTTAGGGATCCATTATCTTAAAAAATCCAAAATAGTACCTTGTGCATTCTTGGTGATGTCATAAAATGGGGTGGCATAAAGTCTAGATGAATTTTAATGACTCCATCATGTATCCCTCATGTATATTTAATAATTTTAAAAATAGAGTGAGTGGTTTGGATAATAGAGTATGATTTTAGGATGCCTCCAAATCATGCAAATATTCATTGCAGAAGTTTAGTGGTCTCTGTAGTATCCTAAACTTCAAATGATCTCATGCTATAAGGATATAACAAGAACATTTCATTCATGTCAAATTATCCTATTGAGTTGGAATTCACAATAATTATTCAAATAACATAAATATGAATTAAATATATGGTTTTGTCTTACACCACCATATATAAGTGTGCCTTGCCCTAAAAAAAAGGTAACCTTTAGCTTGAGTATGGGTATTTATAGGCTCATGACATAAACATTGGAGATTAGTCATGAAATACTGCACATTTACAAGTTGGAGATTCATCCAAAGACCTAAATGGAATATTAGGATGTGTATCATATATTTTAGATCCTACATATACACCTACAGGTATGCTATTCTTTGAGCCAATAACATAATCATAGTTGACTATCAACTAGAACTGCCCAAATGAAGGGTCTATATTAAGAGTTTGGAAAAGATTAAAATAATAAACATATTTTAAGTGCCTATATATTATTAGTGACCATTTAATGATAATATCCTCACATGTAAATATATCATGGAGGGTCCTATCATACAACCTACAATTAGTATACAAAACCCTACACAGTCAGTGAGTGATAAAGAAGTTTGTTTTAGGTTTAGGGATGTTTGGAGGTACTATTGACATGACCAAACATTAAAATTAATTATAGGAAGTACCCATAACTTTATTAAGCCTATAATATTTTTTTCATGAGGTAATAAGGGATATTCCCTTTTTCTATCTTACATAGAGGGCACTCCCAAATGTACATATCCTACATGTTTAGTAAGTGACAAGGTGGGTTGAGAGTAGTGGAAACCTTAAAACATGGTATGGTGAGTTTTTAAAAACATTTAAAATCATGTAAAATCACTCAAATTCATGATTAACCACTCATAGGTGGTGGTTAGTAGTTATATGTAGACTAAGCCTACTAGGCCTTGACTAGGCTTAAAAACCTAAAGGGGTCCAATTCCATTTCTAACACTAGAGGAGCATTGAAATGAATTAAAACACATTAATGGGGAGATATAAGGTGTTTCATAACCTTTATTTTATATATGAGTCCACAAATAATCCATTTATTGGCTCAAAAACATACAACTTACATAGAATACAAAGGAAAGAGAGGCCAAGTTTGAAAGCTCACATTAGTATAAATGCTTAGCATGGGAAAATGAGGAGGTAGGAGATTAGAGAGGGATTGTGTTATAGTGTTTTTAATGATGTCATGGAAGTGTTCAGGTGAGTGGATGAAGTGAATTAATAGTCTAAGTGACAATGACAAAGTGTGCAATGTGTTTGTCCTAGTATGCTTGAAGAAGGCTTGGTTGATCTTCAGAGTTTACATGGTTATGGATAATTAGGGGTGAATATGATGATTTGAGGATGTGAAATAGGTCCCTAATATTTTTTATAATCTTTTAGTTTTTTTTTTCATGAGTATAATTCATCTAGTATTCCATAGTTTTCATCTAGACATTTTGGGTCCAATGACAAAAAAATTTGAGTAGGCAGTTTACTGACATCACCATTTCCACATGTGGATGAGTCAAGGGGAATTGGTCATTTGGTTGTGATAAAATTTATACCTAGTTATTATGAAATAAATATTATGTCATGAAAATAATCATGATAAAAGATATGCAAGTGCAAATTTGGGCTCTAAGGCATTTTGATAGTGTTTTCCCATACTTAGACAAATTAGCATGAGGCAAGAAAGTGCTAAATAAGTAGTTTAGTGATGAAATAGATTGCATGTGTAGACATTTAAGGAGAAGGTGATCATATGGGTTTATTTATTTTTGTGTATATTTTATTTTCACTAAATTTTAGATCATGCACTAAAGCATGTTAAAATATATGCATGTGTAAAGTTAGCCTTCCAAATAAGTTCTTAACATAGTTGGCTTTGTGGTAGAAAAATCTAAGTGGGAATATTAATGGTGTTATATCTCATACATGAGAATGTTTGAGGATAATTTTTATACATGTTTATATTTTATTATGTGAGGAGATCATATAGTCTAAATTTTATAATATGAGCTCAAGCAAAGCAAAAGATATGGAGGTGCAAAGTTGGCCTTTCAGGGAGATAACAATGGTCCCCATACTTAGTCATTTTTACATGATATTAAAGATTAGGACCAGATAGAGATATAATGGCTCATGGGTAATCATATAATGAATATATATGGTCAAGATAAATTAAAATAGGTCAAAGTGTCATTGGTTATTAGAGTTAAAGATCAAAACCAAATGAAGATCCAATAGTGTGTGTTGAGTTGAATGAGGATAGGTGTTCAAATTTTAATGAAAATTAGAGATAAAGACCAAGATTATTCTAAGATATAATGGTGAGTGGGTGTTTTTATTGATCAATATTACTGGTGTGAATTTAATTCAAGAATTCAAAGTGATAACTGTTAGGTATTGTTAAACACTGAGCTACATACAAAAGATTGATGGTACACATTGAGTCAATATTGCAAGAGTGAATGAGATGAGGTCAATGTGTTCAAGGTTTAAAATTTGGGAATTAACACAATATGCATTAAAGGTAAAATAATATTGATGGTGCATAATAAATTTTAAGATGTGAGAGCACGAGATGCAAGCAAAGTGGTTGATGTTTAACTGTGACTGTTTGGATTCAAATATTTGAATTTAACAAAGGAACAAAACTAGTGCTCTATATTTTGGATATAAATTTAGATATATGTATAATTTTATCATGGTGTGAAAATAAAATATTGATAGGAATCCAATTTTTATCTATAAATATATATTTGAAGACCTAAAATTATGTACAATTAATGTTATGATGGTTTAAATTTGACTATGTGTTTGACTATGTTCTACAAGTGACCCTAGATGGGTAATTGAGCTTAATGATAAATTATATATTGGAGATAATTTTAAACTCTATGAGGATCAGCTATGTGAATTTTATAGGTGTTATAATCTATCTCTAGTATGAACAAAGCTTAAGAATTTGACTATGTGTTCATTCATGGTGTCCTTATGAACAAGGTCATTATTTGAATTGATTGAGCATACGCAAAGGTGAGTATAGATGAATATGATCATTTGAGGATTTAAAATGGGACATATGGAGTGGACCTATGTAATTTATATTAGTCCTATGTTCTTTTTTTTCTCAATGAAGTGTTAAATGGGTAAACAAGTCTTCATGAGACCTATAAGAGCTACACAGGCCTAGTTGAAAGGTGTAGCTACTTAAAGGTGACCCATAGATGATATGGCTGACCTATGAATATTTTATTGAGATGTGTCTACATATTATATATTACTTAAGGGTTAAGTCATGCCTAGTAGATGACCAAGATGTTGATAATCATGATAAATCAATAAATGGTGAAACCAAATGTATTAGTTTCTAGACTTGGTGAGAGACCAGTGAGTGACTTGGAAGAGGAGTGTGTTTGTGAGAGTTATGTAAATAAGGAGAGGCTGGGTTCTTATGGATTATTTGAAGAGTATAATATATTTAGAACTATTTATATGACCTGTAGGTCATAATTCTATTGGTAGAATAGTGTTCTTGTTATTTGAGTATGAGTGAAGGTGAAGAGTAATAATCAAAGGTCCATCATCATGTGTTGAGTACATCATTTCAAAGGTGGATGTGTTCATAGGTTATTTCATGGAAGCTCAACATCTAAGGGGATTTTAGCCTCCTTACAAGGTGAAAACTTTCTAAAATTCTAGTTATTATTGTAGCTTAGCTAGATAGGTGTGGTAGCACCTTGTGGGATTGTAGTCTCATTAAATAAGGGATTGTAATTTCTTGATTAGCTATAGCTAGTCTAAATTGGTTCTTATTTTTATATAATATTATTAAAATTGTAGGTTCCAGTGGGTTTTCTTCCCCAAGAGGTTTTCCCACACATGTCATGTGTTATGTGATTGATCTTGCATTATCTCTCTTGCTCATTGCTATGAATGATGTGTATGCTTCATGAATGTTTATGGTAACTGATTAAGTGTTTGTAAATATTGAAATTGAAGTTGGATTATTTGGGATCGCTAATTCACCCCCCTCTCAATGATTATACCTCTAACATCTTGAACTTGCATTTTGTGGAATTTGTCTAAGGATTGGATGTCACACTTTTATGAATAATCCTTAGAGGTCAAAACTACCTAAAACCCTCTAAATACATTGTTAATGAATCGATGGAAAAAAAAAAGAATAAAATGCATCTAACATGGATATTTTTAATTTTAAATGATCTTGGACTTGTATAGGACTCCCTAGGGTTCTTAACATCAAGTTAGTTTCTACCTACTTGTATGGATAAAGTATAAAATTGATTTTATTGAAACATTTGTGTGTTTTGTAGGTAAAAAAGGGTTTTAAGGTATTAGGATCACTTTTGGAGATATATTTAGACCTAATATAACTCCCCATATACATTTATTTCCTCAAAAAATCACATAGGTACCTTTGCAAGTACCTCTACTTTAGGCAATCAAAATTGGCATAGTGAATAAAGAGTGATCATCAAGTGAGAAGGTGACAACTTGAATTGGGAGGCATTTTAAGGTATTTATAATGGATATAGAGACTTTATTACCATCTAAAAGTTTCATACCCTGAATTTTATGGATTGGATTGAATAACTAATGAGCATCTTAGTGACAAATGTGAAGACATGTTTAAAGGAGGACGATTATGATTACAGGCAATGAGAACACTTGGGAAAAAGAATATTATTACAGCCTATTTATAACCCCTACCTCATATTTTAATGATTTTATCTATCCATATTATATCGTGTAGTGTTCAAGGAAGTCCAAATGATGGAGGTAGTTTTTAAAGAGCAAGTTGAAGAGTCTTATGCCAGATTTGAGGAGTTTCATGCCTTGGAGGGAAATTTTTCCATAGATACCTTGCATGGTATATATAATAATTCATTAATATTTAAATTTAACTCTCTTTTAACTTTACACATTTTCTTGTGACTCTTAGACATCTTTCTCCTCTCTCCTATCTCACATTCTATAAGTACCAGCCATTTTGGCTCTTGTCTAATAATTTTACACCATGTATGATGAAGCCATACTAGTTTAATGTTGTGATTTGCCTTTGATAATAAAATTAATATAGTTTTTATTTCATAAACATCTTTCCTAAGTGTGAAACGTGATGAATGGTGAGGTCTAGTGATTTTATCCTTACTTTTCCTTATCCTTTCATGTCTAGTGCAAGCAGTTCTCATTATAACATATCATATAGAGTGTATATAGTGTTTTAGGATACCTTAAAGTGTGAAAGTGTCATTATATTATAAAATATAATATATGGTCCACTTACCTTGATTTTTCTCATGCATATCACCTTTATATTGAAATGCTAATGTTAGAACAACTTAGGAATTTGAAGCTAGTTTGTAGGTCTTGTTTCTTAGTGAAAGAAGTATGATATCATTGTGTAAATCCTTATGGTGTATCACATCCTTAGATTAAATTTATTTCATGAAAATTTATACCAATTATCCCATAATAAATCAATTATCATAGGTGATAAGCATTTAAAGATCAATTTAGGGAGCTATCTCGTAAACCTAGAGGTCTACTTGTACTATAGGTAAACCACATACCTATAAGTATTCTAATGTTGCAAAAATATTATAGTAGGATTTAAAAACATCCTTTAGGGTGAAATATTTTGTGACAATATTTATGTCATGCTTAGTGGGACCTATTTTCCTAAAGACAACTTGTTAAGGTGAATGTTAGTCTTGACAACATCAACTATATATTGGTGTGTTACTTAGCATTTGATGACTCCATTCAAGGTAAATTTTGGTTGTATACCATTGTTTTGTCATAAATTTCATCTCATAATTCTTGGTCCTTATTAGGTAATCTTATAGTAGAGTTTTCAATCCCATTAATCCACCTCTTCAACCTAAACTTCCTCTTGAAGTTCAACACCCTCAGCCTATTCTGCCCTTTGAAGAACAATAGGACTTTTCTATCTAGGAAGATCAAAAAAGTGAGGAATAACTTGAATAAAACATGGATAGGCATCATGCCTTCCTAAACTTTAATATTGAAAACCTAATCCATATTGATTCCTATTATGACATTCCCCCTAATTCTACAAAGAGTGTTCCTACATTCAATGGCAAAGGCCATGTCATTCTTAGTGAACTCATTAGGGATATCTCAAATTTTTGTAGTTTCCATAATGTCATTGAGGTAAATATTTCCATTATAATCCTTTTCATGTCCCTTAAAGGGAAATCACTTGATTGGTATATGGATTTTCCTTGTGGTTGCATCACAACATGTGATGACTTTGGAGTGTTGTTAACTTCAAGGTTTGAAGATGAAAGTGACCAAACTTCACTCATCTAATAGCTCAATATGATACAAATAGCCCCAAAGAAAATAATGAATGACTTTAGTGAGAGGTTATAAAATAACTTGCATAGGTTCCTCTTCCCATGATATCACCTACTAGTTTTGTCTTTCCTACATACTTGAGGGCCATTAGTACTGATATTGATATCATGCTACAATCCATGGGTGGTTTCACTCTTCTTGAAACATATGGCCTGATATTAGGGATACTAATGGCCTCATTCAATTATTAAAGTTGCATCCACAAAAATTTATGCCCCTTATACCTAACATATATTTTGTTTTTCCAAACATTGCCCAAGTTCCTAATGTAAATGCTAAGTCAAAGTTTGCTCCTAAGAAGGTAGAAGATGATATTGATTATAGGGAAAGATTCTTAGCCTTAGAGGATAAAAATAATAAATCCAATATGAAACAAGGTTATCATCAAAATATCTATCCATATCATTAGTAATATGGTCAATAATATGGGAGAGGGAGAGGTCAATGACATCCAAATTTCAGTAGGCATGTTAATGCATCAATCCTAGTTCTACCTCCAACACAAGAGAGATGTTACCAGTGCATAGAAACTTGGGGAAAGGAAAAGAATGTAAACAAGGATAATTCATGGATGAAAATGAAGGTGGATAAAAATATATATTTTACCAAGGTGGAGTCACTCCTCTACTATCAATAGAAGATGAAGTCCTAATGCAAATAAGTGAAGGTTGGCAGCCCAAGGAGAAAGCTTTACTAACTTCTTAATTGAAGACACTTTTGTGATTAACTAAGGAAATTATATTGTATACAAAACTAGATCAAAGAGGAAGTATTTATGAGGTAATAATAATGTGCTTACAAGTTCATATAACCCTCCTCTAAGGCAACAAGGCATGGTTGCAAGCATGGTAGTCCCTAAGACTCCTACACCTCCTCTAAATTTGAATGTGGTAAGGCCTATTCCAAATGTTTTAATTAATAAAGTTCTAATAAATTATTTAACTAAAATAATGAAAGACAAGGTAATAAATTATATTCTAAACATAGTGGATTCATTGAAAAGTGCCAAGGCATCCATTTCCCTTTGGGATGTCCTTCATATGCCTGGCCAAAAGGAGCTCTTGCAAAAATAGTTATCTACTATTTATATTAGTCCTCCATCAAAAATAAATATTCATGGTCATTTATCTCTCACTAATTACCATAAAAACATTGTGGAACCATCTACAAAAATGAGAATCCTCCACCTTTATACCTCACTCTCATTATGGGTGATAAACTAGTCGATAACTACATAGTTGATAGTGAAGCCTCTAAATTTGTGATGCCCAAAGTTACAAATGATAAATTTGGTCTAAATTATGAACCACATAACAAAGGAGTGATTTAGTTAGATGGTACACCTACCAAGACAATAGGATTGATCAAGGGGTTGAAGGTTTTTCTCCATGATTGTCTTAGTTTTCCTATCCTTCAAGACATTGTTGTTATGGACTTGCCTGCTCATTTTGCAATCTACCTTTTAAGATATTTCACAACTAAGATAGGAGGCTACCTCTTAGTTTATTTGTCCTTCATAGCCTTTAGGATAAGATATGGAAAAAAATTGACCATAATAACTCAACCATTTGCAAGGTTTCACATTGAACCCTATGTAGAAGAAAGTTCCAATCTCAATTATGATCAATGACAAAGATGAGTCTATTGTATATGATGGTGCTTATTCTAAGATTAAAGTCATATCTGAATTTTTTTATATATGAGTATGGTGTAGATTATTATGAATATGATCCTTATACATACTTTGATCAAACTGACCTTGGCACCTATATCATCCATGAAGGAGAATTTGAAAAAACTAAGGTAAGTGTTGATCATTCTTCCTCACAAACTGTTGAAGGTAACTATTTGATCCATGTATAAGATGATGATATACTGAAGAACATGATAAATCACCATGGTGAGAATAATAATGTCTTTCTACTTGTAATTGATGAATTTGACCTTGATGATGATAGTCATGAGGAAGAGCAAGATGACTTATGGCAAAGGTTAAATGCCATATATCTAGTATTTGACAAGTTAAGTAATACTACTTATCCTAAAAATAATTGCATATCTAATGTCAAGTTTTTTGATGAAACTAATGAGTAGGTTGTTGAGTGTTATATCAAGCAAGAGAATGTACACCAACCTATTGTCCAAGGGTTTAAAGTCATAAAGAGTCCTAATGAAGTTAAAGTCTTTGTGTGAAACTAAAATCTAAGCCTAATGTTGAGTTATTTATAGATGTGATCGAATAAAAAGAGATAAATTTTGATGATTCCATGTATCAAGCGCATCATGCCCAAGATGAAGGTAAGATTGAAGCAATTGTCATGCTTCCTAATACTTAATTTGAGAAGTACAGATCATATATGATAGAGACCAAGCTATTTTTAACTAAAATAAAGGTATTTGGATGGAAAGAGGAAGCATTATTTAAATCTTAAATTGGTCCACTTACAGTCATGAGAATATATAGAGATGGTAAGTCTTGTCACCACCTACCTAGTCAAGTGATTGATGATGAGAATGCTTCACATAACAAGTTGTTTTCAGAGATAAGAAAAGATGAAAGAGGAACCATATTTGAACCTAGTTGAATAATGGTAATATTCGCTTCACCTCAAAATTGAGGTCCTATAAATATTAGATTAGGTGTGTGTCTTTGTTCCAGTTGTGTGTGTATGTTCCATAAGTGTTATAGTTGAACACATGTTTGTTTCCTTTGGTATGTCTTGTTTTGTGTATCATTTTTTTGTGTTTGGTGTATTTTCAAAGGAAAATTTTATATCAAAATTGTGCATAGGTGACTCCATATCCCAATGATAGGACTAGGCTACTGGTCTTGGCATAACAAGCATACCACCCTTAGGAAATCACCAAGAATGTTGACTATTTTGACCACAAGTAAAAATAGGTTAACCCCCTATAGTAAAAAAAAAATATAGAGGTATATTAGGATGTAATATGGTGTATCATGGTACTATGTTATGTTATTTAATAAGTTATTAACCTTGGTAATAGTCAAATTTAGTCCTAAGCCATTTTATGTCATAAAGGGTCATTTTTGAGCCATTAATGAAGGTTGTATGGTTTCCTATAGTATAAAAGTGTTATAAAGTCTCTTAAAACATCCTACATGTTATATCCTTGTAAATTATGTCAATATTATCTAAAAACTTGTAAGTTCTTAACTAAAATCAAGAAAATAATTAAAAGAAAGGAGGTTTTGGTAGTTGTATAGCCTCTAAAGGAGGGTGGATTATGTGTAAAGAATGTATAATTAATTTAAAATTACCTAAATCCATATTTATACATTTTTATATTTTAAATACTCAAAAATGATCCAAAACCATTCTACTCCTTTGTCACTCCACTAGACATACAAAATTGGTCAATAGGTTTCTTCATGGTACGACTAGTAGGAGAGGTTTCAGGTAAAATGATCTTGAGGGGTGTTAGTAAAATTTTTATTCTTAAAATTCATGGTAGGATTTAAAATATTTATTTCCCATTCTTTATGAGCCATTCTTAATAAGCTGACTATTCTTTTCTACATACTAATCCCCATACCCAATAGGTTTTCTTCTTGTTCAAATTGATCTATAAAACATAATTAGTGAAAGTTTTTATATAGGATATGGAAATAATTATTTCATGGTTTACATCCTTTTTTTCATGTTCAGATGTGATTTTATGAGCTCAAACTTCTCAAGTTATAGGTTGAGTACACCAATGGACTTGCAGTTAGGTTTCACCAATTGTAGAGGGTTATTATCCTTTTGGTGGTTTTAAATGAGGGTGATATGTTGTATTTCATGTATACCATGTATTTTTGATCCCCTCTCCTTCTAATCTTAGTCTCAAAGGTTTCACATCAATGAAGTTACAATCAAACAAACAACATAGTCATCTTTTTGCATGACTATCATGCATAGTGAGCTGAGTGAGGTATATGAAGGTTTTAAGAATGTTCATGGAGGTGTCATGAATATTTTTAAATAAACTAAATAAATTATTAGAACATGATACATCAATCTAAACTTTCCAATGCTATAAGATGGATTGTGACAGTTAATTCAAACTACATATGTAGTCATGTAGTCTAATGGAAATCTACAAGTGTCCCATAGGAAATAATCACATTGGAATGGAAGTATTTAAATTGTTTTGAAGTACTTAATGGTGAAAAAGATCCATTTGATAATTGTTATAGGTTTTAAGATTGATTTTATGCCCATACACTATGTATAGTGTCTCTATTCCATATTCACTGCCCTATATATTGCATGTGCACCTACAGGTGGCTTTTATAAAGGTGTGAAGGTGTTTAATCAAGAGTTTGAGAATGTTGGATACCCTCCTTAAATTTTGAAATGTTGGATAATGTCTTAAAAATAATTTTTTATCCAAATAAGTGATATGTAGGTTTGAAGAGTCATGTTCAAGTTGGAGAAACTAAGTTCAGGGATCCATTACCTTAAAAAATCCAAAACAATGTCTTGTGTATTATTTGTGATGTCATACAATGGGGTGGTATAAATTCTAGATGAATTTGAACTAATACATCATGTAAAACTCATGTAGAGGTAATAATTTTAAAAATAGAGTGAGTATTTTGGACAATGGATTATGATGTTAGAAGGCCTTCAAATCATTCAATTCTTCACTACATAAGGTTACTGTTTTCTGTAATATCTTGAATTATAAATGATTTTATGCTACAAGGATATAATGGGATCATGTCATTCATGTCAAATTATAATATTGAGCTAAGAGGCACAATAGTGATTCAAAAAATATAAAGAGTGAAAGTATAGGTTTCCAGCTTATATCACCATCTATAGGTGTGCCTTGCCCTAAAATAAGGTAACTTACAATGTGAGTGTATGTACCTATAGGCTCATGACATAAACCTTAGATATTGGCCATGAAATCATGAATGTTTTCAAGTTGTATATTCCTCTAAAGATCTCAAATTAATACCTATATGTGTAGCATATATTTCAAAGCCTACATATACACCTATCGATATGCCATTCTTTGAGCCAATGACACAGTCATAGTTGACTGTGAACTAGGCCTATCCAAATAAAGGGTCTACATTGAGAGTTTGGAAAAGATTTAAATTTTAATTTTTTTTGAAGTGAATCCATAGTATTAGTGACCATTTCATGATACTTTCATCACATATAAATAAAGCATGGAAGGTCTTAACATGTAACCTACAGTCAATATACAAAACCCTACATAGTCAATGAGTACTCAAGAAGTCTATCTTAGGTTTTGGGATGTTTGTAGATAATATTTACATGACCAAACCCTAAAATTAAATAAAATATGTCCCCATAACTCTCTCAATCCTCTCATAGTCTTGTTTTTTATGAGGTAATAGGGGAGATGCCCTCTATTCTATCTCAGATAGAGGGCACACCTAGATGCACATATCCTGCAGGTTTAGTAAGTGACAAAAAGGTGGGTTGAAAATAAGTGTAAACCTTATATAATGGTATGGTGAGTTTTTAAAAAACATGGAAAAGCATATATAATCCCTAATAGTCATGATTAACCACTCAGAGGTGGTGGTGAGTAGTTATATGTAGACTAAGCCTATTAAGCCTTGACTAAGATTAGCAACCAAAAGATGTCCAATTCCATTTCTAACACTAGAGGATAATTGCAATGAATTGGAACACATTAATGGGGAGATATAGGGTGTGTGAGAACCTTTAGTTTGTAGAGGAGGCCATACAAAATCCATTAGTTAGCTCAAGAACATGATAACTTGTATAAAATACAAAGGAAAGGTTGAGAGTCCAAGTTTGGAAGCTCACATTAGTATGGATGCTTAGCATAGGAATGTGAGGAGTTAGAAGATATTGTAGAAGGTCTTGAACTTGCATTTTGTGTAATTTTTTAGGATTGGACGTCACACTTTTATGAAAAATATTTAGAGGTGGAAACTACCTAAACCCTTTTCAACCCTTGATAATGACCCAATGGGAAAGAAAAATAAGAAAATGCATATAATATGGATAGTTTGAATTGGAAATTATCATGGACTTGTAGATGACTCCCTAGGTCTCTTTTCCATTAGGTTGTTTTCTACACTACTTGTATGGATAGAGTACAAAACTTATTTTCTTAATATATTTGTGTGTTTTGTAGGTACATAAGGGTTTAAAGGTATGAGGATAATTTTTATAAATAGAGTGAGACCTAATATAACTCCAAATATACATTTATTGCCTCAAAAAATCATATAGGTACATCTATAAGTACCTCCACTTTAGGTAGTCAAAACTAGCATAGTGAATGAAGAGTGATCATCAAGTGAGAAGGTGAAAAATTCAATTAGGAGGACTTCTAAGGTCTACCTGATGGATATAGAGACTTTAGGAACCTTTAAAAGTGTCATATCCTCCCATATATGTATTTTATTGAATAATTGATGTGCATTTTAGTGCCAAATGTGAAGATAGGTCTAAAGGAGGATGATTATGACTACAGGTAGTGAGAACATGTGGATAGAATATTATTAATGATTAATGACACGTAAAATTCATGTTGGATCTTTTTTATAACCCCTCAATCATAGTTAAATTATGTCATCTATCCCTAGTCTACTTTAGAGTGTTCAAGGAAGTCCAAATGATGGAGGCAATTTTCAAAGAGCAAGTTGAAGAGTCCTAATCTAGATTTGAGGAATTTCATGCCTTGAAGGGACATTTGTCCATAAATACCTTGCATGCTATATATCATAATTCATTCCTCTATAAATTTAACTTTATCTTTTAAATTGACACATATTCTTGCGACTCTTGGACTTATTTCTCCTATCTCCTCTCTCACATTCTAGAAGTACTAGCCATTTTAGCTCTTGTCTAATAATTCCACACCATGTATGGAGAAACATTGCTAGTTTGATGTTGTCCTTTACCTTTTAATAATATAATAAATCTAGTTTTTATTTAATAAGCATCTTGTATAAGTGTGTAAAGTGATGAATGGTGAGGTCTAGTGATTATATCCTTTTCCTGATCCTTTCATGTCTAGTGTAAGGAGTTCTCATTCTAACAGGTCATATAGAGTATAGCTAGTGTTTTAGGATCCCTTAAAGTGTGAAAGTGTCCTTATATTATATAATTTTATCTCTATTCCACTTACCTTGATTTGTCTTATGCATATCACCTCTATATTGAAATGCTAATGTTAGAACATCTTAGGACTTTGAAACTAGTTTGTAGGTCTTTTTTCTTAGTGAAATAAGTATGATAACATTGTGTAAAATATTATGGTTTATCACCTCCTTAAAATAACTTTATTTCATGCATATTTCTATCCATTTTCCCATAAGTAATAAGTTATCATAAGTGATAAGCGTTTCAAGATCAATTCAGGGAGCTAGCCCTTAAACCTAGAGGTCTACTTCTAATATAGGTAAACCCACATACCTATAAGTATTTGAATGTTTCCCAAATATTAGAGTAGGCTTGAAAAATATCCTCTACGGTAAAATATTTCTTAACAATAATTCCATTGGATTATTACACTATAAAAACTCCTATAACTTGATGTAATCACCTTAAAATTACTTATGGGGGCGGTACTCATTCTTCAACATGTTGATACAAAATTTCCATTACTTGATTGGTATGTAGTCTTGTGCATGTTGTGCACTTAATTTTTCCCAAAAATGAAACACTATAATGAACATATTCAACATGTAAAAATCACCCTTATTATTATGAGTGAAAATATTTATTTAAAATTTTACCTCAAGTTATCAAATCAAGCTATCCAATGTTTTACATTGAGTTTTCCTTCAAACATTAGGATGTCAAGATTAGATTACACTTTGAAGGGGGTGTGTTGGTAAAATGATAGGTGTGCAGGATAAACAAAAGGATTTGTTTGTATTCCAATATGTGTTGTGATTTTTTTTAACTATCTAAATAGTTCATAAATTATTCTCAAAGGGTGTTCTAAATGAGTTTCTTCACATCTGGGGACACCTCAGTGTTTTTCTAGATGTTATCCATATTAATCTTGCTATAAAATTATTTTATATACTATAAAACATAATTGATGTGTAATTATTATATCTCACATATTTATCATATGTTTACAATCATATGCATGATATTAAAAATATGTACCACAAGGCCCAAAACCTTATGTTGTAGACAATGATGCACATGGAAACAAGCTAAAAATTGTAAGATTGTGTGGAATTTAATCCAACATGTATAAAATTAATCACATGATTATATGTGGAAGTTTGATATTTAAAAATAAAATATATATTTAATATTAATAATATGGTGAGTACATATGTGTGTAATATCGAATAAAATGATAAAATCTAGTCTCTATGATCAGAAGGGATAAACATCCAAGAGGTTTCTAATTTTATAGATTGAATAAAATAAAATGTAGATCTATATATTTTTTTTAATTCTAGATACAAAAATCATACTAATAAACTCCTTTCTATTTTTGGGTGTGTTTTTGAATCTCTATGCCCCTATGGGATGAATGGTTACAATATATACATCATTACAAGAAGTGATTACAATTGATGATGATTACAAAGGGGTGAAAATTCATTTTATAATTTAGTAAAGGTTTAAATTCTCATAGGTTCACCATTATAATTCTAAGTGTGTGGTGATGTAGGAAGATACCCTAAGGGTTTGTAGATATAGAGATCTTAGTTGCTATATTCATGGTAGAGAATATTTGACACTTGGATACTAAGTTTATGTAGGCATTCATAGGATTTCAATCCAACTTAGAGACTTATATGAAATTCAACATGGTTTTATTATAACTCATGAAGGTATTGAAAGTTAACCTGAGAGATGCATGCATGGCACTAGTGAAAGGGTTATGTGAATTTTATGAGTGCGTGGAAGTGAAATTATGTAAGACATGTGAAATTCATAGTGACAATCGAGAGAGATCTTTTTAATTTTAACATAATTTTTTAGATGTTAAAAGTTTGGAAAAACAAAAATTTGATGAGTACTTATACCAACTTAGAAGTTATGGACAAATAAATATACATATGCATCAAACTCAAAATTATCTCTCTCTATCCAAATAGGGACACCTTTAGGTACATAATATGTAAGTTAACAGATTGTTCCATTTATAATAAATCCCTATAAGTCTCCCTTTTTATATTCTATAGTTGTTGGAGAATTTTGTGTTAGATGTGAAGAAGGGAAAAAAGAAGGTACCATTACATCAAGCAATTATTTTCTTGATTTATAATTTTTTTATGCCCTAATCCTGCTCCTTACCATTCAAGTTTGAGGAAGGGTCATACTAGGGTGTTTGAGTATCCCAAAATAAATTTGATAAGTACCATAAGATAAAAATAGAGGAAGGTGATCTAGGATTCTATTCTTATTGATATTGATATGGGGAATGAAATTCAAGAGAATTTGGGAGAGACAAAAGGGACTTTGAATAAGGTGGGAAGAGAAAGGCTTGATTTTCCTAAAAAGGAGGTGGATTTTAATCCCAAGGAGAATATTGAAATTACATCTCTAGGAGAGACTGAAAAAAGGATCAATGAGGTTGTGGAAGGTTTACAACTTCTAAAATAAAGAAGTAGGGAGTATGTTGTTGATCATAAGGAGGTTAGATTATCTAAAGGTAAGGAGAAGATTCAATAAGATTTTGAATCCATTGAAAATACTCTTAAGGATCAAGACAAGATTGATCAAATTGGAAAGGAAATTGAGTTGAATAAATATTTTCTTCATTGGTTTATGAAATATCATTCCAGACTCAAGGATCTAGTGAATAAACTAAATCAAAATGATGACATATTTTTCACTAAAGCTAATTTGATGGAGATGAATTTTTATTTCCAAAGATTGAAAAATAAGGTGGACAAAATTGAGAGATAAAATGAGAATCTTAAAGAAAATATTTTACTCATTAATTTCAGTTGTGTTACTATGTAAAATTTTGTGTAGAGTATGAATGGCTTAAATCATTTGGTTAAAAGGAAGAATGAATACCCTGGTAATTGTAATCATGAAAAGAATATGAAAGGTCTAACATGAGTCTTAAGTTAGTAAAATGGAAATCACATTTAAGTGAATGATATAAAATTGGGCCAAAGCGCATGAGGCATAAAAGTGTCTAGGGTGTTAGATTCATGTTTCTTTTTTTGGTTGTTTTTGTGTTGTTTATTTTGTGTGTGTGTTTTTTTTTTGTTTCTTTGGTAGGCTTTAACATTTTAACTAGTTTATTTGACAATGCCTCTATGTTTCATGTAAAGGGTAGGGTCCCTCTTTAAAACCATTTTTACCATTGATTAAAAAAACCAATTGTATCATCACTGTAAAAACAAAATTCAATCATCAAACACTAAAATCAAATGAAATACTTATATCTAATTGAAATATTCAAGTTACACCTATGTTTACCTAGGTCCTCAACACACTCATAAAGTATGGGAGTTTATATAACTATATCCATCTCCCCTTTATCTTTTACTCCCTCCATTAAGGCCACACTATCCTACCTCATGTCTCTCTTGGTAGGTACTACTCTAGGTGGAAACACAAGCACAAGACATGCTCTAGACCACCATACAAATAAATCATCCTCTCTCACCACATCACTTAACACTATGTTGTGTGTGGCTCTCTCACCCATGTTGATCTCTCATATAATATCACCAAATGTAAATATATCTATCTCATTTTTTGTCCTCTATAATAACTTTGAAAATTATAATTGGAATTGATAGGATCCTCCACACATCCTCAAAAGTAACTATCAACTCCCCATTAGGAAACCAAAAAACACAAGTATCATAGTTCCACCTCTTTGATAATGTTATCAATAGTGAAACATCATATGAAATAATCCTAGTTGGCTATAATTACTTGCCCCAATGCATCAATGCGTGCCTCATCCTTATCACTAATTATTAGCTCGTGTATAGCTCTATCATTCACCTCTAGTGGAACTCTCGACTAGTGAAATCATTCAACAACACAAAATTTTAAAAAAAAAATATTATATCATAATTTAATATTGATAAAAAAAATTTAAGTCACACACACACATAATTAACCATTATCATGGTAAAATTTCATTATCATGATCTTTTTTCTAAAGCATTGCCATTATTAGAAGCTTGTGACCACTATTGGGCATGTTTGATCACTATTGAAAGAACACAAATAGAATTTGGAAAGCCTAAAAATGTAAAAAAATGATCATATTTTTAAATTATAACATTTTTTAAATTTAAAAAAAAACTAATGAAAATTGACTATTTTTTGTGCATACCTGATTTATCACTAGATTTAATTCAAATTCATCTTAGAGATGGTATAAACATAAAATAATAAGGTATTTTCATGTAGTCATAGTTCTCTCTTAGATCTCAAATCATCCAAATCAGTAATATAAAAATATGATTGAATGAATTTTTTTTTGAGTTGGGGTGAAATTTATAAACCCCATACACTATATGGTTACTTTATTAAGTTATTAAATCAATAATTTTTTTTATTATTTATATGATTAGTTGATATTATTTCAACTAAAACAACACATTTTTATAAAGTTAACTCCCTTTCTCAAAAAAATTAGACATTGTGTTCAATATGTATTAGGTGCATGACATTTATTACAATTGAATCAATTATATTTTATCCTTAATGGGGTATGTTTTCACATTACATTAGTAATTTATTATCACTTATACCCTGTCATCATTGGTGGAAATACCTTTCATGAAATTTTATCAATTGTTGATGTATAATCATGCTACACTTGTGTATCACTAATTACACATTTTTCATTAGAAGCATAATACACCTATATGAATATCAATTATTCCAATGACTATATCTACATGGTGTCATATTGTTAAAGTAAGTCACATCATGTTATTATAGATTCCTAATATAACATCAAAACATGCTAAGGATGAGGATAGTTTTGTCATAAATTCATAGTCATAGGCTTAATTACTTGGCAATTTAAAGGAAAAGAACAAATAGAAGATTTAAGGTACATTTTTATCCTAAAATATCATGCTAATTAAAGGCAATAATAATTTTAAATATGGTAAGAGTATTCAATAAAAATCATAAAGAAAATAACCATAACTATACACAGTGAATTATAAGCAAGGAATAAACAAAGAAACCATACAAGTAACCATAACCAATAAATCTATATTGATCTCTTCTGAAACATAACCCATTCTTCATAGAAATAATAACATATATAGATTCTTACATATCATATGAATTTCTAGCTTCTATCTGAGATTGGTGCCAAAAGGAGTCTCTTTATCTTCCAACCTATTATAACTTATTGATGAAAGGACATAATAAACCAACTTGTGAAAACATGTGTATTACACAGAGATGGCAAATAATTATACTCCACAATTTTATAGTCCATGTTCTTATAATAACACTTTCTTGGACTTAAACTATTTTCTCATCCTGTGACAAGATCACAAAGAGATCTAACATGATCTGATTGCAAGAACTAAAAATAAGTGGTTGGACACAATAATATTTGCAATAATTACTCAAGGCACCATTTCCAATTTTCCCCTCTTGTGCACTACTTAGAGGCACTTTTATGTTTTCAACTAATCAACATACTAAACTACCACAATTTTATGGGTTTTAAATAGGTTGGAATAATAAAGTTCTTCCCTTATGTATTTTAAACCATCCTATTCCTATATCAAACTGAGTCATCCCTAACAAAATGGCATCCAAAAAATTCAAAAATCTACACTGTGTAGTACCTAACTGGATGGAGGTGGCATGTATAAAGATGAAGCTATCACAAATGTATCCTTAGTTTGTAGATGTACAACCTTTCATTAAGAAATGATCTATTAAAGTTTCAATGGTGGTATGTAGGTAGGGGTGTCAATGATCCCTACAATGGAGCTGGTAAAAGGTGACAAACATTTATTTGAGGCATTTTAATATAGCATGGCTTCCTGGATTAGCCTCAATAATGTGCACAAATAGGTTTGATATCTTATGATTTATCCAAGATTAAAAATTTTAGTGATCTCATGGTTTCCTTAGTGTTTTTAACCCACATTTGAATCTCACTACTAAGCTACTCCTATTTGTCTATGTGCCTATGTGCTTGAAGTCTTGTAATGCACAATCTGGCTCTACCAATCCAAGAGATTATCCCTCACATTGTCTTTGGAATTTGAATATTCTTGAAATGTAATGTATATCTCCTTCATTTTTATCTTATGGATCACCATTATCTCCTTAGTAGTAGTGGCCTTGGCAAAATCTAAGCTTGAATGAGTTAGTGCTATGTCTAGTTATTGCTTCTAGTCTAGCATATTTTGCACAACTTATTGTGATTTTATTGTAGAAGCCTCAAGAATGTTATAATACTATTCCAATAGAGTGATGAGTGTCTCATCTTCTACTTTTATGCCTTGCCCCAAGGAACTAAATTCTTATAACTTCTACATAGTGCACTAGTCTTTTATCAGTTGAGAAATGAGTGTTTTCAATAATACTATTCCAATAGAGTGATGAGTGTCTCATCTTCTACTTTTATGCCTTGCCCCAAGGAACTAAATTCTTATAACTTCTACATAGTGCACTAGTCTTTTATCAGTTGAGAAATGAGTGTTGGTTAGAGATTACTTGATAACCAATTACTCATGTCAATAATTCTAGGAGGTGACTTGAATGATATTTTAAACTTCTTATAAGTGGCCTCAGAGCTCAATGTTCTACATTTTATAATGGTCAGCTTCACACTCCAATGATGTTGCCTTTTACACAATCGATTCTTAGAAAAAAGATCCAAGGATGCTTCTTGACTCAGCCAAATCATGGACAAAGTAGTCAATTCTACTCTTGGGCTGGTGTGTGACATATTTTAAATAAGAAGATAAAATGTAATGCACATCATAGTTACACTAGGAATATCCCATAGACATATTCCTCTAAAAGGAAATGCAAACTATTGAGCATGCACTCCTTGGGTAGAGGAGTCATATTATGGTGCATTTTATTTTGGTGGTACCTTCTCTAAACACATCTTTTTTTGTGTTCTCTTGTGGTTCCTCTTTTTTATGTGGGTTTTCCTCATCCTCCTTTTTCTATTCATCCTCTACTTTTTTCTTTCTTTATGCTTCCTTTTACTTTATTTACACATCAAGTAGATCAACCTTTCATGTTCCATTTTGGATTTTGTATATGATTTATGTTGTGCATGTGCCTTGGTTGTACATTATTGTTCATATTTTTCCTTCTAGTCCTAGGATTATTTATGCATGAGGACTTCAACTTCTTATTTTTGCTTTTGTGTATCTTCATTAGCTTATTACTAAGTAGCAGTCATTGACTATTTTGATCACAAGTCAAAATAGGTCAACCCCCTATAGTAAAAAACTTGATATATGGGTATATTATAATGTTATAGGGTGTGTCATAGTCAATTTTATGTCATTTAATGAGTTATTAACCTTGGTCATAGTCAAATCTAGTCCTAAGTCATTTTATGTCACTTAGGGGTCGTATTTGAGTCATTTATGAAGGTGGTACATTTTTAATTCATATAAAAGTGTTTAAAATTATATTTAAATATCTAATATGTCATATCATACCAGCCATTATTAGTTATAAATGAAAACTTGTAGTTTCCTAACTAAACTCAAGAAAACAAGTGAAAAAGAAAAGGTTTTGGTAGTTGTACAGCCTCTAAAAGAGTGTGGAACATGTGGTAATATTATACAATGGATACTCAACTTCCTTTAACTCATATTGACACTTGGTCAGACTTGGAATACTCAAAAATGTCTGAAAACTATTTTGTTCATCCATCTCTCCATTAGACATGTAAAACTGGTCAATAGGTTTCTTCTTTGTATGACTAGTAGAGAGGTTTTAGGTCAAATGCTCTTGGTGGTAGATAGTAAAGTTGGTATAATTCACATTCATGGTAGGAATCAGAAGACTAGTTACCTATTTTTTATGAACCATTTTTAGGAAGTTGACTATCTCATTTTAATTTATAATCCCCACACCCTACAAATTTTCTTATTATATGAGCTATTTCATACAATACAATTGCTGAAATTTCTTCTATATATTTTTTAATTCCTAATTTAATGTTTTCCATCATTTTTTTCATTTTTATAGGTGATTTGATGAGATCAAACTTCTTAAGTTATAGGTTGAGATATCCATTGCTAATTATAGGTAGATTCATCAACTATAGACATTTCCCTCTCTTTTAATAGTTTCAAATGAATATGACATGATGTATTATATGATTTTAAATTCATGTAAACCACCTTTCCTTATGAATCTTAGTATTAAAGGAGATCATAAATGGATTTGTAGTCAAGCATGATAACACTGTCAATTCCCTACTTGTAGTCAACTAAGCCATGATGTATGAATGTCCTAAGCATATCCATGGAAATATAATAAAGATTTTAAGATATTGGACATATTATTATAAAATTAATAATCAATTTAAGCTACTCAAGTGATATATTTCTGACTATGATAATTAGTTTCACCTCCATACACAGTCCTGCACCATTAATGTGCACCTATAGGTGCCCTAAAAGAAGATAATCATGTTGAGACAAGGAAATTGACTAGATTCAAGTCCCTCATGGTGTAAATATTTAATTTGAATGCCTTGATGAGGTTCAAGACTGATTTTAAGCCATACACTATACATATTGCTCATGTCTCATATTCACTTCCCTGCATACTATAATTGCATATATAGGTGGCTTTCATAGAGACCCAAAGGTAATTATAAAGGATATTGAGCATATTGGAGACCTTATTTAAGGTCTTGAAATGTTTAATATGTCACAAAAATAATTTTGGATTAATTTAATGCCAAGAAAACTTGAGATTCATGTTCAAGTTGTAGATACTGAGTTCAGAGACAAGTTACCTTAAAATCTTTGAAATAGAGCCTTAGCCACATTTGGTGCTATCATATAATGAGGTAACAGGAGGTCTAGATGAATGTGAATGCACAAATATTTTAAAATTAATATAGGTGTAACACCTTTTAAATATAGGTGTATTTTTGACTCAAATAAGTTATGTAGAGGAAGCTTCTAATTCATACATTCTTTCACTACATCCTTTCAATGTTTTTTACAGGATCTTGAGTTTCCTAGTGACTTACAGTCCAAGGTAGAATGTTGAGAGTATATCACCATGTAAAGTGATTATATTGAGTTGAGAGGTACACTAGTGTTACAAATAATATCAAAAGGAGTTGAATTTCAAGGTCTTAATCTACTTGATCACCTATAGGTATACCATTTCTTCCAAAGAGGTCACCTACAGCCTGACTGTAGGCACTTATAGTATCATAAGATGAAAATCAATGATTAAAATCTTGAAAATAGTTAAAATAAGATGTAAATACCTAAAAATACCTCAAAATAGTCTTAGACTATATGGAATATATTTTAAATCCTTCATATGCATCTGCAAGACTTATGTTACTCTAAGGATGGTCAACTACAGTTGACTATAGTGTGACAGTGATCTAAAGTTGACTAATAAATTACTATGATATGTCATTAAATACTTCAATAATATGTGGATAATTATATATAAGGTCTAACATGCAAGTGTCACCTAAAAACAGTCTCTTTTATGAGGGGAAACACAATCATAGTCAGCCTATAGTCTTCTCTAATCAAGTGCAAGGTATATGTTGAGGATTTTGGAAAATTTTGGAAAGGTAAACATGTTTGGAGTGATTTAACCATGGTTATAAAAATCTTATGATACTCTCAAGACATTGATAATAGAGTAAGAGTTAGTTTTTAGGGGTCACCTACAGTCAACATACTAACCCTACACAGTCGGTGAGCTCTACATAAGTTTGTCTTAGGTTTTATTGTATTTTAAGATGATAAGAGTGTGTTATAACATTTTAAATTTGTAAAAAACATACCCATGAGTTTCCCAAACTCATAATATATTTGTATTTTCTAAGGCAATAGGGGAAGTGCTCTCTATTTTGTCTTAGATAAAGGGCACTCCTAAAAGGTACAAATCTATAGGTTTAGTAATCAAATGGTAATAAGGTGTGTTGGGATAGGTTGTATCCTTTAAAGGATATGTAGTAGGTTTTATGGAACATGAATAAAAATTAATTAGGTCTCAAAAGTGCTAGAAGATATACAGAGTGTTCTTAAGCAATGAAACATTGTCAAGTCCTTTAGGTCTAGTCTAGACCTAAAGCCCAATTAGAGGGTCAATACCATTTATAAGGATAGGTTGACATTAAAAATAATTTGACCATGTAAGTGGGGAGGTATAAGGTATTTTTTAACCTTTTATTTTTATATAAATCCATGAATGAGCCATTTCTTTGCTTAGAAACATGACAGGGTATGTAGAATGTGAAAGAAAACTCAAGAAGGCAACTTTGGAATCTCACACCTATATAGAGGCTTAACATGGGAACCTAAGGAGATAAGATAAGTTTAATAGGGTCTAAAATAGGGTTTTAGTGGATTTTATTTGGGTTTTGGATGTCACAAATTTATGAACAATCCGTAAAGGATAAAACTACCTAAAACCCCCTAAGACCCTTACTAATGACTTGATGGGGAAGATGAAGAAAGAAATGAATATAGGAGAGATATAATGACTTTGGAGATGATTTTAACTTGAATAGGACTCCCCAAGGCTCCTTATCATCAAGTTGGATTCTACCTTACTTGTACGGACAGGGTGTAAAATTGATTTTCTTGATAAATTTTGATGTTTTATAGGTACATAAGGGTTTCAATAGATGAGGATCACTCTAGGAGGTAGATGTTGGCAATATGATTGTAATTGATGTAAAAAGGACACTATGTATGTCATTTATGTCAAAATTATTAGGAAATAATTATGGAAAGAAGAGCATGTTTTATAATTACACTATGCAAAGTTGTCATGCTGTTATAGATACCATTTATGGATGTTTAAATTCAAATAGATAGAAGATCCATTATGCGTTTTTCATGTACATTATATAAATATGGTTTATAGGTTTAAAGGAGAAGGAATGAGCTCATAATTGAATTATCTTTGCTCTCAAACTAGATAGGGTTTATCAGTAAAACCCTAAGGGTTCATGTCATGGCATCAAACAGACACTTTCTATTTTGATGGTGAATGGATATAGCTAGGACCCAATAGCTTAAGTTATAACTTAAGCCTTTGTCATCATTATGAAATCAGCCCCTTAACCTAACAATTATCATCTCGAGCAGTGATCAAAGGACTTAATATTTATTAAGTCTTAGATTTTATATTCTATCCCAGTTTGATCAATAAACCACACTTCATAATACACAAATGATCTAATGATGTGAAGCAAAGTAAAATTATCAAAGGTTCCTTTGAGTAAATGTGCTAGTGATAAGTTTCACATTCACAGAGCTTGTCAGATAAAGACCCCATGAGCATAAACTTGTCATAATGATCAAGCTAGTTGGAAGATCAATGGCTAGTACTTAATTAGACATTGGAGATCTAATAGAGTATAATGAAGTCAAAGTGTCAAAGGTCCCTCCAATTGAATGAACTAATGCCAAGTGTCATAAGAACATGAGTCTATTAGATAGAGGACCAATAAGAGTAGCTTATGAAAAATAAATATTGAGCTTATCATAAGATCTGATGGGGCATGGGTGATCATGAAAATGAGATCTAATGAATCAAATGGACTCAAATTCTATAGAGTGCTTGAGGTTTATCAACATAGTGATGAGTTAAAGACCAAAAAAGTCTAAGAAGATTGATGGAGTGAAAGTGATCCAAAGATGTAGGAAGCAATGAGATGAGGTCAAAGTGTCAAAGTTTAACTACCAAGTCAAGGTAAATTTTATGCAAGTTAAAAGATATAATGACACATGGGAGATAAGATCTAGAAATTAACGGATGCATTTTAAAGAGTGGAACATTAAAGTTCAACAGTGTACAAAGATATAATGGATTAAGAGATATTGGAGATGACATGAAGAAAGAGGTCAAAGGCTAGTATTTAAAGTGTTTAAATTCTAATGATCAAGTGGAGAAACATGTAGGAATATATGAGTAATCCATGAATCATGAAATATAAAATGATATTGATCAATCCAACTGATCAAATCTACATTAAATATCCTATGCAAAAAAACTTGAGTCTAATAGATGTTATAGATAGTAAAGAGACCTACAATTATAGTGTGATGCATGGAATAAAGACATGAGAAACTTACAGTCCACGTCATAATGAACTAAAGTCCAAAATTGGCATGATGTGTTATAATCCAAGTGTGAACACACTAAAGATATGGAACCCTAGATCCATTGCTTATATATATGACATCTAGGACACAGGTAGATGCTGCTAGAGCCATTTGAATTATGTCAAATAGAAAATATATAGACACAAAAATAGAAGGTAGAGAGGAAAAGAAGAGGCTAGAAAGAGAGATGAAGTGTGTCAAATAGATACATATATAGACACATAGAGAGAGTGATAGAGAGGACGAAAGGAACATAGAGATAATGTGCATATAATGAGCAGTTACAGATTAGACTTGTAACAAAGAATAGAGTTTGATTCATTTATGAGTCAATGTTATAATCTAGAGTTGTATCTCTATAGATTTGATTAGTTGGTGCCATCAGATTAGCTAAATTGGTACTTAGTTAGGGTATTGGTGTCTCCTTAGGATTGATGTCATTAAATGTAACTAGTGAGGTTTTGCCAATGATGTTTGTAGCTAATAAGGCTTGTAACCAATGAGGTTTTGCTAAGTGAGGCATTGACTATGAGGCTGGATTAAAATAGTAGATTCTATCAGCTATTCTCACCATGGTTTTTCCCTTTGGATTTTCCATGTATAAATATGGTGTAATGTGTATTTGAGTTTGTGTGATCTTTTCATATTTGATTTGATCCACATATATCTTTTAATTTACATTAAAAGTACTTAAAGGACTAGTTTTAGTTAATATACTGATTTACCCCCCTCTTAGTATCTAGTTGTGTTCCAAAAATATAATGAGACTTAACCTAACTCCTCATATCCATTTATTTCCTTATAAGAGCTCACAAGTATCTCTGTTAACACCTCCACTTTATCCAATACAAAATGACATAGTGAACAAAGAGTGATCACCAAGTGAGAAGGTGATAAATCCAATTGGGAGGCCTTTTAAGGTTTTATTGATGAATATAAAGGTATGAGGACCCTTGAAAAGTGTCATACCCTCACCTGTATGGATTGGTTTGAGAAACTGGTGAGCATCTGAGTGCCAAGAGTGAAGATAGGTCTAAAGAAGAGTGATTATGATTGCAGGCAATGAGAACACTTAGCCAGAAGAATATTGATGATTAAGAACACATCCAATGCATTTTGGATACTATTTATAACCCATACCTCATATTCAAATGATGTAATCTATCCCTAGTTTACTATGGAGTGTTCAAAAAAGGCCAAATGATGAAGGCAGTTTCTAAGCATGCAATTGAAGAGACCTATACTTGATTTGAAGGATTTTCATGTTTTGAGGGACATTTATCCAAGTAAAAATTGCATGGTCTATTCCATATTACTTTTTCCTATATATTTAACTCCTTCTCTCAACTTGACAAATGTTTTTGTGACTCTTGGACTTCATTCTTCTCTCTTTTCTCACATTCTATAAATACTAGCCATTTTATCTCTTGTTTAATAATACCACATTTGGTATGGTGAATTATTATTGGTTTGGTGTTTTAATTTACATTTGAATAATTCAATAAATATAGTTTTGATTTAAAAATTCATCTTTTCTAAGTGTGTGAAGTGATGAAAGGTGAGGTCTAGTGATAAGCTTTTATCCTTGCTTCTCTTTGTCCTTTCATGTTAAGTGCAAGAAGTTCTCATTCTAATATGTCATATAGAGTGTATCTAGTATGTTTATCTCCCTTCAAGTGTTAAAGTGTCCTTAGAGTCTTTAACTAACCTCTAGTCTGCTTACCTTGAGCTATCTCATGCATATCACCTCTAAATTGAAATACTAATGTTAGAACATCTAGGACTTGGAAGCTAGTTTGTAAGTCTTATTTCTTAGTGAGAAAAATATGATGGTATTATGTAAATATTCATGGTGTGTCACCCATTTATATTAGTTTATTTTCATACAAAATTATATCCCCTTTCCCTCAATAAATGAGTAACATAGGTGATAATCACTTCAAGATCAATTCAGGGAGTTATCCCTTAAACCTAGAGGTCTACTACTCTAAGTAAACCCACATACCTAAAAGTATTCTAATGTTTCCAAAATATTATATTAGGCCTAAAAAACCTCCTCTATGGTGAAATATTTGGTGATAATAGTTATGGCACACCTGATGGAACCCATTGTCCTAAAGATAACTTGTCAAGGTGAATGTTAGTCTTGACAACATCAAGTTCATAATGGTGTGCTACTCAGCATTTAATGATTCAATTCAAGGTAAAAATTAGTTTTATACCATTGTTTTATCATATATTTATTATCATACTTCATGGTCTTTACTAGGTCATCTTCTAGTAGAGTTTTCAATCCCATTAATCCACCTCTTCAACCTGAACTTCCTCTTGAAGTTCAATACCCTCAACGTATTTTTCCCTTTCAAGAGTAAGAGGACGTTGATAGCCAATAAGACCAAGAAAGTGAGGAATAAATTGAATAAAAAATGGATAGGCAACAAGACTTCTTAGCCTTTAACATTGAAAATCTAATTTATCTTGATGCCTATTATGACATTCCCCCTAATGCTACAAAGAGTGTTCCTACATTTAATGGTGAAGGCCATGTTACTCCTAGTGAGCACATTAAGATATGTCCAATTTTTTAAGTTTCCACAATGTCATTGAGCTCAATACTTTCAATATACTCATTACCATGTCCTTTAGAGGTAAAACACTTGATTGGTATAGGACTTTCCCTGATGGTTACATCACAACTATTGACCATTTTAACCACAAGTCAAAATAGGTCAACCCTCTATAGTCTAAAAATTGATATAGTTTTCTATTACCATGATATTGGGTGTGTTATTGTCAATTTTATGTCATTTAATGTGTTTCTATCTTTACCATATTCCAATTTAGTCCTTATGTCATTTTATGTCATTTAAAGGGTCATATTTGGGTCATAAATGAAGGTGGTAGATTTTTCTAAGGTGTCTAAGTGTTTTGAAATTACTTTTAATGTCCAATATATTATACCCTATCAATCCTTATCAATACTAATTTAAATACTTGTAGGAGTTAAGTGAAATCAAGAAAATAGTTGAAAGAAAGGGAGTTTTAGAAGTTTTACGACCTATGGGGAGTATGGAACATGTAACAACCTCATAAAATGACCCTTAATCTTCCTTTACTCCATTTCCATGCTTGATATACTTTTGAAGTACCAAAATAGACCAAAACCATTTCTTTTATCCATAACTCCAATAGGCATATAAAACTAATCAATAGGTATTTTGATGGTATAGCCAGTAGGAGAGTTTCCACGTCAAATTGTCTTGGTGGTGGATAGTATACTTGGTATTATTCTTTTTTGTGGAAGGATTTTAGAGAATTTTTGCTTATAATTTATGATCCATTCTTAAGAAGTGGATTATCTCATTTTGATTGCTAATCCCCACACCCTACAAGTTTTGATTTTATTTGAGCTAGTTTGTACAAATAAATAGATGAATTTTCTTATAAAGGATGTGGAATTACTTATCTCATTATTCCATCTTTGGTTTCATGTGTAGAGGTGACTTGATGAGCTAAATAGATCATATTACAATATGAGATCACCATTGCTAAGTTGTAAGCATATTTCACAATGTGCATATATTCTTATTGTTGTAATGGTTTTCGAGGAATGTGTTATGTGTTTTTCATGATATTTTTATCTCACTCCTTGTAATTTTTAGTTCCAATGTCTACCTTCATAGAGTTTCAGTCAAGAAGGATCAACATAGTTAATTTCTTGCATGACTATCATACATAATAATTTGAATGAAGTATTGATAACATTCATGAGGATGTAATGAGGTTCAATAAGAGGTTGGACAGTTTATTATGACATGAAAAATCAATCCAAAATCTCAAGTGACATAATAAGGACTATGAAAGTTAATGCAAACTATATACACAGTCATACAACATTGATATACACCTATATGAGCCATATAGGGGATAATCACATTGAAAGTAAGTATTTGAATTGTGTTGAAGATATTCATGATGAAAATAATCCACTTAATTTTGATATAGGGTTTAATAATTATTGGATGCTCATACTCCATGTAATTGTTCACGTTTTACCTTCATTGCCTTATCTGCAATTGTGTACACACTTACAAGTGGATCTCATAGAAGCCTAAGGATGTTGCCTAGGGAGTTTGAACATGTTATAGATCTCCATAGAAGTTTGAGGAGTTGAATATACCATGATAATCATGATTGAGGTCATTGATTAGTAGGTAGGCTTTAGAATCCATGTTTAAGTTGAAGAACTGAGTTCAAGGACAAGTTTTTGTAAAAGCTATGAAATAGAGCCCTATGTACTTTTGGAGCTATCACAGAATAGTGTAAAAGGAGTTCTAGATAGATCCTAAGTGTTCCATCATGAATCCCTCATATAAGGTAACAAATTGTATAATAAAGTGAGTGATTTGGCCAATATGATTCCATTCTAGAAGGCTTCAAACCTATGTATTTGTTCACTACAGTGTTGAAACTCCAAATGACATTCTAGACCTTATTCAAGTAAGGAGCATATATCTATGGAAATTAATCCTATGAAGGTGAGAGACATACTATTAATTTAAGTAACTTGAATTGGGATTAAATTAAAATGTGTTAACCTATATTTTACAGGTGTGCCTTAGCCTCAAGAAATTCATCTATAGTCTGACTATACATATTTACAGGCCTATGAATGAGATTTAGACATAAAACATGCAAACATAAACACTTTCAAGTTATAATTGCCTATAAAGACCTCAAAAGGATCCAAGGGTGTAAATCATAGGTTTTAAGGAGTTGAAATGCATCTATAGGATCCCCTTTTTCCTTAAGGATGGTCAAATATAGTTGACTATAGTATAATAGTGACCTAAAGAATGACTACCTTGACGATGGCCTAACATAAACATGATGAAAATAGGTCTAAATGAGTTATAAGATGGAATAATTAATTTATAATGGTATTATGGTAATTAATATAAGGTATAGTATAACATATCTACCTACAAGCACCTCTTTCTTGAGGTGAAACACAGTCACACATAGTCAGCCACTTGTGTCAAGTCAAGTGGAAGGTATGCAATGGAGAATTTGGTAAAGTTGTGAAGTGTGATATGAATGAAATGACATTTTAAATGATAGTATTCATCTCAAAATAATCATATCATGTGGATAAAGGATATAATATAGTCCTCAAAAGCAACCTACAATCCATACTCAAAATCTTGCACACAATCATCATGCTAAAAGACTGCCTTGGGTTTTATGTGATATGGAGGGGTGATTGATGTGATAAAGTAATGAAAATAGGTATTTAATATCTTGATAACTTGGATAATACTCTCATACCATCCTTTTATTTGAGGTAAAAAGCTAAATTCTTTCTATTCTATCTCAAATAGAGGGTACTCTCAAAGAGGTGTAACTTGTGGGTTTAGCAAGAAAAGGACAAGGAAATGGGTTAGAAAATTTTAAAAAAATTCAAGGAGATGTATAAAGTTTTTTTATGTATGTAACAACATGGAAATTGATTCATAAGTGAAAGAACATGATAGGGTGGCCTAAACATACATAGACACAGTCAAGTTCACTAAGCCTACACTAAGCCTAGAGCCCTCAAGGGGGTCTAATCCTAATTATATCATTAGATTAGTCTTCCAAAATAATTTATGACTTTCATAGGAGGTTTTAAGCTATGTAAAAGTTTTCATCTTGTAAAAGAGACCAAAAATAAGCCATATTTTGGATCAAACCAACTTAGACCTACACAAAATGAAGAGAGAAGCTTGAGAAGACAAGTTTATAAGCTCATATGTGTATGGACACATATCATGGGAGCTTGAGGAGTTGGGAGATGTTGAAAAATGTCTTAAATAAGGATTTTGTGAATTTTTTTCATAGGTTGAACATAACAATTTCATGAACAATCCTTAGAGGTCAAAACTACTATAAACCCTCCAAAACCCTTAGTAATGACCCAATGGGAAAGATGAAGAAGGAAATGAATCTAGGAGGGATAGTTTGACTAGGAAATTACCTTATAATTTTATAGGACTCCCTAGGGTTATTTTCCATTAGATTGAGTTGTACCCTACTTGTACGGACAGGGTATAAAATTAATTTTCTTGATAGATTTGTGTGTTGTGTGGGAACATAAGGGTTTCAAGATATACAAATCATTTTGGGAGATATATTAGAACCTAATATAACCTCTCATGTCCATTTATTTCATTATCTAAGTTCACAAGTGCCTATGATAGTACCTTCATCTCAACTAATCCAAACTAGCATAGTGAACAAAGAGTGATCACCAATTGAGAGAATGAAAACTCCAATTGGGAGGTATTTTAGGGTTTACTTGATGGATCTAAGGGAATTAGGTTTCTTCAAAGGTGTCACATCATCTTATTTATGGATTTTATTTGAAAATTGAAGATCTCTTTGGTACCACGTGTGAAGGGTGAGTGAAAGAAGGGTGATTATGATTGTAGGTAGTGATAACTGATATCCAAGAGAATTTCAATGATTAGGGACACAACCAATGCATGTTTAGGCATGTATATAACCCCTCCCTCATATTAAAATTATATCACCTATCCCTAGTCTATTGTAGATATGTCAAAAAAGGCCAAATGATGAAGGTAGTTTTCAAGGAGCAAGTTGAAGAGTCATATGCCACATTTTAGGATTTTCATGCTTTAAAGGACATTTATCCAAGTAGACCTTGAATTTTCTATTCCATATTCCTTTTTCCTATATATTTAACTCTTCCTTTTAACTTGACAAGTGTTTTTGTGACTCTTGGACTTCATTCTCTTCTCTCCTCTCTCAAATTTTATAAGTAGTAGCCATTTTAGCTCTTGTAGGCTAATTCCACACCATGTATGGAAAATCCTTACTATTTTGATATTTTAATTTACCTTTTAATGATAAATAAAATCTATTTTGGGTTCATATATCATCTTGTTAAAGTGTGTGAAGAGATGTATAGTGAATAGTTAAGTGATATTCATTTTGTCCTTGCTTTCTCTTAATCCTTCCATGTTTGATGGAAGTTATTCCACTCTAGAAAGTAGTATGCAGTGTTTTCAAGTGTATGGGTCTATTTTAAAGTGTACAAGTATCCTTAGTGTCTAAAAATAATCTATGGTTCACTTACCTTGGATAGTCTTCATGCATATCACCTCCATATTGAAATACTAATGATAGAGCATTTTAGGACTTTGAAGATAGTATTATAGGTCTTATTTCTTAGTGAAATAAGTATGATTGTCTTATGGAAATACTTATACTGTATCACCCCATTTTATTAGATTTATTTCATGTATAATTATATCCATTTTCCCATAAGCAATTAATAGTATAGGTGATAATAAATTAAAGACAAATTCAGGGAGGTAACCCTTAAACCTAAAGGTCTACTTCTACCATAGGTAAACCCACATACCTAGAATTATTCCCATGTTTCCCAAATATTATATTAGGACTAGACAACCTCCTCTAGGATGTAATATTTGGTGACAATAGTTCTGGCACACTTGGTGGGATCATTGTCATCAAGACAACTTGTCAAGGTGAATGTTGGTCTTAACAACATCAGATACAAATTGGTGTGCTACTCAACATTTGGAAAATCTATTCAAGGTAAAATATAGTTTTAGACCCTTATTTTCTCATATATTTTCTCTCACACTTCATGGTCCTTACTAGGTCATATTCTATTAGATATTTCAATCCATCTATTCAACCTAAACTTCCTCTTGAAGTTCAACACCCTCAACCTATTCTGCCATTTGAAGAACAAGAGGATTTTGTTAGCCAAGAAAGTGAATAACTTGAAGAAATCATGGATAGACAACATGCCTTCCCATCCTTAAACATTTATAATCTAATCCATCTTGATGCATATGATTCCATTCCACCTAATGCCACAAAGAATGCGCTTACATTAAATGGTGAAGGTTATGTCACACCTAGTGAACACATCCAAGATATCTCCAATTTCTATAGTTTGCACAATGTCACTAAAGATAAAATTTCCATTATACTCCTTATCATTTCCCTTAGAGGTAAATCACTTGATTGGTATATAACTATATCATGTGGTTAGATCACAACATGGGATGACTTTGGAGTGTTTTTAACTTCAATATTTGAAGATGAAAGTGATCACACTTTACTCATACATCAACTCAATATGATCAAAATATCCCCCAAGGAAATAATACATGACTTTAATAAGAGGTTCCAAAAAACTTGTCATAGGTTTCCTACTCCCATGAGACCACCTACTAGGTTTGTCTTCTCTACATAATTGAGAGCCATTGGTACTGATATTGCTAACATGATATAGTCCATGGGTGGTTTCAATCTTCTTGAAGCATATGGACTTGTCATTAGAGATGAGAATGGCCTCATTCAAGTAGTAAAGTTAATTACAAAATTTTCTATGCCTCTACTACCTAATGTTTTAGTTAATGCTCCAAACATTGCACAAGTTCCTAATGCTAACACCAATCCTAGAGATAATTATAATAAGGTGAATAATGTTATGGATAAAAATGCATAAATTAAAATGTTAATACCTTAGATTAGGCATGACAATATACAAAAAATTCATCATAAAAATCATTATCCCTATCAATAATAATATGGGTAGCAATATGGGAGAGGGAGAGGGAGAGGGTAACCTAACTTCAACAGGCCTGCCAATGTGTACAATCCTAATTCCACATCCAACACAAGAGAGATGGTACTAGTGTATATCAACTTGTTACAAGGAGAATATTGGTAACAAGTATAATTCATGGATGCCAATGAGGTGGAGATAAATCTCTAGTTTCTCAAGGAGGATTCATTCCTCTTATATTAGCTAAAGATGAGGTCTTAATGCAAGCAAGTCAAGGTTGGAAACCTCAAGGAGAAAGCTTCACCAAATTCCTAATTGAGGACACTTTTGTGCTCAATCAAGGAAATTTTATTACAAACAACACTAAATATAAGAGGAAGGATTTAAGAGGTGATATTAATTTTCCTACAAGTTCATCTAATCCTCTTATAAGGTAGCTAGGCATGACTACAAGCATGACAACCTCTAATTCTCCTACACTTCCTCTAAATCATAATGTGGTAAGGTATGATCAAGGTGATTCAATTCCTAAAGTTCCAACAACTTCTTTGTCTCAAAATATTCAAGATAAGGTAAGCATTTCTACTTTGAACATAGTGGATTCATTTAAGAATGCCAAGTCATCCATTTTATTTTGGGATGTCCTTCATATGCCTAACCAAAAATAACCCTTGAAAAAATGGTTGTCGACTATCCCTACTATTCCTTCATCTTCAAGTTAAAGTCATGGTCATGTTTCTCTTATAAATTCCCATAAAAACATTATGGAACCATCTATCAAAGCTGAGAAGCTTCCACCTTTTCACCTCACTCTCATTGTGGGTGACAAATTAGTCCACAATTACATAATTGATAGTGGTGCCTCTACATCAGTCATGCCCAAGATTGTAGCTAATAAATTGGGTATAAAATATGAACCAAATAGAAAATAAGTGATTTATATAGATGGTACACCTATTAAGATAATAGGGTTGATCAAAAACTTGAAGGTTTTTCTCCATGACTATCTGAGGTTTTTGATCCTTTAAGACATTGTTGTTGTGGACTTGCCTGCTCATTTTACAATCTGCCTTTCAAGAGATTTCATAACCAAGATAGGTGGCTACCTCTTAGGTAACTAGTCCTTCCTAGCCTTTAGAAAAATATATGGAACCAAGGTGACCATAATAACTCAACCACTAACAAGATTCCACATTGAACCTTATGTAGAGGTAATTTCAAATTTGAATTGTGTGATCAATGAGAAATATGAATCTAATGTGGATGATGGCGATTTTTCTAAGCTTGATGGAAAAGATAACTTATTTTTATATGAATATGGTGTAAATGCTTATGAGCATGATCCTTTTTCATACTTCAAGAAAAGTAACCTTGGAACCTATATCATCCATAAAGAACCATTTGAGGGAATTGAGGTAAGTGTTGAGCATTTTTTCTCACAAGATGCTAAGAGTAACTACTTGGTTCATGTATATTATGATGATATATTGAATACCCTGATAGATCACTATGGTGAAAATAATAATGTCTTCCTACCTACAATTGATGAAGCTACCCTTGATAATGACATTCATGAGGAAGAGGAAGATGACTTGTGATAAGTATTCAATGCCATATGTCAAGAATTTGACCAGTTGGGTAGGATTCTTTCTCCTCTAAGAGATTTAATATCTAATGTAAAGTTTGTTAATGAGCTTAATAAGAAGGTTATTGGATACCTTATTAAGTATAAAAGTGAACATCATACTATTGTTCAAGAGGTTGGAGTCTTAGAGGGGCCTAGTGAAGATAAGGTATAAGTATTTATGTTTAAGGAATAGTCAAGAGCTTAATCTGAAAGGGAACCATATATAGGGGTATTGGAACATGGTGAAGAGGTACTTAATGATCATACACATCAAATGCATTCTACCCAATAGGATGGAAAGGTTGAGGTAGCTTTCATCACTCTTATTCTATAGTTTAAGGAGTGTAGCTTAGATATGATAAAGATAAATCAAGTTGAAATCCCAATAAAGATCATTGGAAATAAAGAGAGAACATTCATGAAGGCTCTAAAGAGTCCACTTGTAGGCATGAGGAGACATAATGATGGTAAGTTTTTTTACCATCCACATAGTCAAGTCATTGATGATGAGCATGATTAACATGCTAGATTACCTTCATGGAGTGACAAAGATGTAAGATGGACCATATTTGACCCTGTTTGAAGTATGGTAAGATGTTTTTCATCTTAAGAGTAAGGTTTTTAAAAATTAGATTAGGTGTGTGTTTTATTTCAATTGTGTGTGTTGTATTTCATAAGTGTTCTTGAGAACAAATGTTTATTTCCCTTTGGTGTGTCTTATTTTTATGTGTCTTTCATTTATTTTTAGTGTGGTTTAAAAATAAAATTATGTGTCAAATTGGTGTATAGGTGGCTCCATGGCCCAATGGATAGGATTAGGCTACTGGTCTTGGCATAACAAGCATACCACCCTTAGGAAATTACCAAGAATGTTGACTATTTTGACCACAAGTCAAAATAGGTCAACCTCCTATAGTCTAAAGCTTGATATATGGGTATATTATCATGATATAGGATTTTTCATGGCCAATTTGATGTCATTTAATGTGTTTTTAGCTTTGTCATAGTCTAATTTAGTCCTTATGTCATTTTATGTCATTTAAGGGGTCATATTTGGGTCATAAATGAAGGTGGTACAATTTTATAAGGTGTCCAAGTGCTATAAAATTAATTTAAACATCCAATATGATATAACCTATTATTACTTGTTATTAATAACTAAAAAACTCATAGGTGTTAAGTGAAATCAAGAAAATAATTGAAATAAAGAGACTTTTAGAAGTTGTATGGCCTATGGGGGAGTATGACACATGTGAAAACCTCATGTAGTGACACTTAAACTTACATGAATCCATTTTAATGATTTATATATTTTTTAAGTACCAAAAATTTATCAAAAACATTTCTCTTCTCCATTATTCGACTAAGCATATATAATTGGTCAACAGGTCTGTTGATGGCATGGTCAATAGGAGAGCTTCCAAGTCAAATTATCTTGGTGGTGGATATTACACTTGGTCTAATTAATTTTCATTTTAGGATTTCATATAATGGTTTCATATACTTTATGAACCATTCTTAATAAACTGACTATCTCATTTTGCTTGCTAATCCCCACACTCTATAGGTTTTGCTTCTATTTGAGCTAGTCCATACAAATAAACTAATTAATTTGCTGCTAGAGTATGTTTAATTCCTTATCTCATGTATTTCATATTTGGTTTCATTTTTGGAGGTGACTTTATGAGCTAAATAGATCATATTGCAAGATGAGATCACCATTATTAATTTGCAAGCATAGTTCACCATGTGCAACGGTTATTGTTGTTGTAATGGTTTTAGAGGAAGGTGTTATGTGTTTTTTTATGTTTTTCATGATATTTTTATCTCAATACTTGTAATTTTTAGTTTCAATGGCTACCTTCATGGAGTTATAGTCAAGAAGGATCAACATAGTCAATTTCTTGCATGACTGTCATACACAGTCAACTAAATAAAGTATTTTGAAGTGTTGAAAATGTTCATGAGGATTTAATGAGGATTACCAAGAGGTTGGAAAATTTATTATGAAATTAATATTCAATCCAAACTCTCAAGTGACACAAGAGGGACTATGACAATCAATGTAAACTATACACACAATCATACACCATTAATATACATCTACAAGTGCCATACAAGGGAAAATCACATTGAAAGTAAGTATTTGAATTGGGTTTAAGTTATTCAAGGTGAAAATAATACATTAAAATTTTGATATAGGGTATAATACTTATTGAATTCTTATACTCCATGTAATTTTTCATGTTTTACCTTCATTGCCTTATCTACAACTATGTGTACACCTACAGATGGCTTTCACAAAAGCTTGAGGATGTTGCATAGGGAGTTTGAACGTGTTAGAGATATCAATATAATTTTTATGATTTTAATATACCATGTAAATTAATTATTGAGGTCATTTCGAAGTAGGTAGGCTTGAGAATCCATGTTCAAGTTGAAGAACTGAGTTCAGAGATAAGTTTCCTTAAAAGCTCTGAAACAGAGCCCTGTGTACTTTTGAAGATATCATGGAATAGTGTAACATGAGGTATAGATATATCATAAGTGTTCCATAATTAATACATAATAAAAGGTAAAATATTTCAAAATAAAGTGAGTGATTTTTCCAATAGGATTCCATGCTAGAAGGGTTCAAACCTGTGCATTTTTTCATTGTAGGTTTCAGTGTTCACTAGAGTGTTGGAACTCCAAATGAAATTTTAGCCCTAATTCAGGTAATAAGGAGAATATATATATGTATGTATATTGTATGTATGTATGTATGTATATATGTAAATTAAGCCTATGAATTTGATAGACACATTATTAATTTAATGAACTTGAAGAGGGATTTAATTTCAAGGTATTAACCTATATATACACCTACAAGTGTGCCTTGCACTCAAGAAGTTCATCTATAGTTTGACTATAGGTATTTGTAGGCCTATGATGGAAAATTAGACATACAACATGAAAACATAAACACTTTAAATTTATAAGTGACTATAAATACATAAAAAAACATCCAAGGGTGTAAATAATAGGTTTTAAGGAGTTGAAATGCATCTATAGGATCCACTTTTACCTCAAGGATGGTTAACTACAGTTGATTGTAGTATAACAGTGACCTAAAAAATGACAACCTTGAAGATGGCCTAGCATAAACATGATGAAAATAGGTATAAATTATTTTTAATATGTAATAATTAAATAATAATGGTATTATGGAAATGAATACAAGGTCTAGTACAAAATATCCACCTACAGGCACCTCTTTCTTGAGGTGAAACATAGTCAGCCACTTGTGTCAAGTCAAGTGGAAGGTATGTAATGGAGAATTTGTAAAAGTTGTGAAGTGTGATATGAATGAGATAAAATTTTAAATTATATTATCCATATCCATATACTCCTATCTGTTAGGGTGTGGAGCTAAAAGCTTCACCAAGGAGCATACTAAAATAGGTTCGGGTCTACACAGACGTCGGCGTCGGTCAGGAGCGACCGACGTCGGTCAGTAGAGTTGCAGAGGCACCGACGTCAGTAGTAGGGTCAGCCGACGATGGTCACAAGTGAACAGGCAGGAACCGACGTCGGTTACCTGCGTGTCCAGAAAGCTATTTCCATGGACAGCAGCGAGTGTTTGCATGATAAGTTTGAGTCGTGGACTCAAGCTTGCGTCTCTATTATTAGCATTACTATTTTTAGAGCCCTTGTTGAAGAGGCTTAACTGTCTATTGTAAGAACATGCTCAAGTCTCCTAATTCTATATTAGGATAGATCTTCTTAGCTCATTGTATGTTGAAGTGTAGAACTGTAAGAGTAGAACATTGTGAATGTTTGAAGGACAGTACAGAGTTGCATCAATCCAGGTTGTTGGATTTGATTGTACTTGAGAGAGAGCTCTTGAGGAATAGAGATCTAGTGAGAGATCTTGTGTGCATTTGAGAGAGGTGTGGAAGAACGAAGTTTCTTCAATTGTATTCCTATTGTAAAGAGTTTCAATACAAGTTTTCAGGGTGTTTTCTTGTATATCTTATTCTGTGCTATTTATCATTTCAGTTACTTATCTATCTGATTTATTTCCACGTTTATTGCTATCAAAATTGTAATCTATTGTTGGTTTGATCCCCCAACAAGTGGTATCAGAGCCTTGGTTACAGGTTCACTAACAGGTGGTTCAGATCTGTGTAGTGTGTTTGGATTACAGGTTGCTCATAGGGGTTTCTGCAGGGATTTCTGTTTGAGTGGGAGAAGCAATGGCAGAAGAAAGTAAGTTGAGAATGGAAAAGTTTAATGGCAAGAACTACCAACATTGGAGAATGCAGATAGAGGACTATCTGTATCAGAAGGATCTTTACTTACCGTTAGGTGGGATAACAAAGAAGCCCAAGGACATGGAGGATGAAGAATGGGAAGTTCTTGACAGAAAGGCTCTTGGGTTTATAAGACTGAGTCTGGCCTCCACTGTGATATCTAATTTGTCACAGGCAAAAACAATGGTAGAGTTGATGACTACGTTAGCAAATATGTATGAAAAACCCTCAGCTTCAAATAAGGTATATCTTATGAAGCAGTTATTTAATTTGCATATGAATGAAGGTGGATCTGTTTCTACTCATCTGAATGATTTCAATGGTATTGTAAATCAATTAAGCTCAGTAAATATAGTGTTTGATGATGAGATAAAAGCTCTTTTAATATTATGTTCTTTGCCTGAAAGCTGGCATGGCTTAGTAATGGCAATTTTTAATACTGCATCTGCATCAAATATTTTGAAAGTAGAGGATGTTGTTAGTGTTATCTTGAATGAGGAAATACGCAGGAAAAGCACAGAAGAGACATCTGGGAACGCTTTAAATTTTGAGAGCAGGGGAAGGCAAAAAGAAAAGAGCAAGAGAAGATCAAGATCTAAGTCTAAGGGGAAAGGCAGATCTAAATCCAGAAATGGCAGGAAGCCACAATGCTGGAATTGTGGAAAGATGGGGCACATAAGCAGAGATTGTTGGTCAAAGCCTAAGGAGGACAACCAACACGAAGGAAAGGAAGAAGCCAAGATTGCAGGTATTGCACAGGATGCTTTAATTTTCTCTTTGCATAATAACATATAATCTTGGGTATTAGATTCTGGTGCATCTTTCCATGCTACCCCTAACAGAGAATATTTCAGTGACTATATCCATGGAGATTTTGGAATAGTGTACTTAGGAGATGATGAGCCTTGTAAGATTACTGGCAAAGGTAAAGTGTAGTTGAAGATGCAGAATGGCAACACATGGGTGTTGAGAGATGTGATGCATGTTCCTAGTTTGAAGAGAAATTTGATTTCTGCAGGTAAGCTAGGTGATGAGGGTTGTACAGTAACTCTCACAGCAGATTCTTGGAAGGTGACCAAGGGTGCACTAGTTATGGCCAGAGGTAAGAGAGAAGGTACTCTCTATTTGTGTAATTGTGTTACTAACAAATCTCCTTCAGTCTTATCTACTTCAGATGTGGATTGTAAATTGTGGCACTCAAGGCTTGGCCACATGAGTGAGAAGGGGATGTCAATTCTTAAGTCTAAAGGTATGCTTTCAGATTTGAAAAGTATGGATCTAGAATTTTGTGAGCATTGTGTATTTGTAAAACAGAAAAGGGTTAGTTTTCTCAAGACTGGGTCTACTAAGAAAAGGCAGAAGTTGCAGCTTGTTCACACAGATGTGTGGGGATCGGCTCAGGTAGCCTCTATTGGTAGATCACGATACTATGTTACATTCATAGATGACGCCACAAGAAAGGTATGGATCTACTGTATTAAAAAGAAATCTGATGTTTTTGAGACTTTTAAGATTTGGAAAGCCATGGTTGAGAATGAAACAGGCAAAAGATTAAAGTGCTTGAGATCTGATAATGGCGGTGAGTTCTGCAGTCTTAAGTTTAACTGGTATTGTTACACTCATGAAATCCGAAGGCAAAGGACGGTTCCAAGGACACCTTAGTAGAATGGTATTGCTGAAAGGATGAACAGAACTATCATGGAGCGTGCAAGATGTATGAGATTGCATGCAGGGTTGCCCTTAGAGTTTTGGGTAGAAGCAGTTGACACCACAGTGTACCTGATTAACAGAGGACCCTCTACAGCTCTGGATGGTGGAATTCTAGAAGAGGCATGGATAGGTAAAAAGGTAGATCTCTCATATCTCAAATTTTTTGGCTGTGAAGCCTTTGTGCACATAGAAAAGGAATATAGAAAGAAGGTTGATGCTAAGTCTATGAGGTGCACGTTTATAGGCTATGGCTCAGATGATTTTGGTTTCAGATTTTGGAATCTAAGAACTAACAAGGTAATCAGGAGTCATGATGTTGTTTTCAATGAAAGAGTGATGTACAGTGATCAGATAGGGAAGCTGGATCAATCTGGGTAGAGCAATAGTGAATTGGATGAAGTTATGGTCCAAAATGAGCTCGCGGGAAAAAGAAATAATCACTTGCAGGAAAACACAGAGATCGATGTCGGCAGTTTAGGAGCCAGCGTCGACAGTATAGAAACCGATGTCGGTCATACAGAGACCAACGTCAGCAGACCAGGCACCGAGGTCGGTCAGGCAGAACCGACGTCGGCTAGTGATAGGTCTACAGGTGGCCGAGGTCGGTCACTGTCAGAAAATTTGGGTGGATAGATTGTTGAGAACGAGTCCAAGACACCCACCAAGAGGTCTGAAAGGGTAAGTAAGCCTCCAATTAGATATTCTCCTTCCTTATATTATTTATTGCTAACTGATGGTGGAGAACTAGAGAGTTTTGAAGAAGCACTACAGGTGGAGTCCAGGAGTAAGTGGGAGCGTGGCATGGTTGAGGAGATGGAGTCCTTAAGAGAGAACCAAACATGGGATTTGGTTGAATTGCTAGCTGGTAAGAGAACACTGAAGAACAGATGGACCTACAGGTTGAAGGAAGGTGAGGATGGTTAGATGAGATATAAGGCCAGACTAGTGGTAAAAGGATTTGCACAAAAGCCAGGTATTGACTTTGGTGAGATTTTTTCTCCTGTTGTTAAGATGACTTCTATAAGGGTTGTATTGTCTTTGGTTGCTTTTGAGGATTTGCATCTGGAGCAGCTAGATGTTAAGACAGCATTTCTTCATGGAGATTTGGATGAAGAAATCTATATGGAATAGCCAGAAGGTTTTGAGGTCAAGGGTAAGGAGAAGTTTGTGTGCAGGTTGAAGAAAAGCTTGTATGGCCTCAAGCAAGCTCCAAGGCATTGGTACTTAAAATTTGACAGGTTTATGACTGAGCATGGCTACAGTAGGTGTCAATCAGACCATTGTGTGTATTTCAAGAGATTTGATAATGGTAGATATATTATTCTATTGTTGTATGTAGATGACATGCTGGTTGCAGGGTCTCACATGCAGGATATCTCAGAGCTTAAGGTAAAATTAGCTCAAACGTTTGCTATGAAGGATTTGGGAGCAGTGAAGAAAATCCTTGGCATGAGCATTAGGAGAGACAGGAAAAATCACAGGTTGATATTGTCTCAAGAAGATTATGTGAACAAGGTGTTGGAGAGGTTTAATATGCAGGATGCAAAACCGGTAAGTACACCTATGGCTGGACATTTTAAGTTGAGTAAAGAATAATGTCCCAATTCACATGATGAGGTAGAGTACATGAGTAAGGTTCCATATTCTTCCGCAGTAGGGAGTTTGATGTATGCAATGGTGTGTACTAAACCTGATATTGCCCAAGCAGTGGGAGTAGTAAGTAAGTATATGGCCAATCCAAGTAAGGAACATTGGAAGGCAGTTCAATGGATCCTTAGAAATCTGAGAGGAACCAGCAGCAAGCATTTGTGCTATGGAGGTTCAGATACTTCTCTACATGGTTATGTAGATTCAGATATGGCAGGGGATTTGGATGGCAGGAGGAGCACCACAGGTTATGTTTTTACTGTAGGTGGAACGGCAGTTAGTTGGATATCTAAGTTGCAGAAGGTTGTTGCCTTGTCAACTACAGAAGCAGAATATATAGCAGCCATAGAAGCTAGCAAGGAGATGATATGGATGACACGGTTCATGGAAGAGCTTGGAAGGGAGCATGGGAGTTGCAAATTGTATAGTGACAGTCAGAGTGCAATCCATTTAGCTAAGAACTCAGCTTTTCATTCAAGAACCAAGCACATACAGCTAAGGTACCACTTCATACGGCAGGTATTGGAAGATGGTGAGTTGAAGCTGGAGAAGATCCATACAGACAAGAATCCTACTGATATGCTAACAAAGCCGGTTACGAAGGAGAAGTTGAATCTTCATTCGACTTCTATTGGTATTCATGATTGAGTTGAAGATGGAGGAGCTAGAAGATGTTGCTGTACAGGTTGGTGCAGCTGGTTTATCTCCAAGTGGGAGATTGTTAGGGTGTGGAGCTAAAAGCTTCACCAAGGAGCATACTAAAACAGGTTTGGGTCTACACAGACGCCGGCATCGGTCAGGAGCGACCGACATCGGTTAGTAGAGTTGCAGAGGTGCCAACATCGACAGTAGGGTTGGTCGACGACGGTCACAGGCGAACAGGCAGGAACCGACGTCGGTTACCTGCGTGTCTAGAAAGCTATTTCCGTGGACAGCAGTGAGTGTTTGCATGATAAGTTTGAGTCGTGGACTCAAGCTTGCATCTCTATTATTAGCATTACTATTTTTAGAGCCCTTGTTGAAGAGGCTTAACTATCTGTTGTAAGAACATGCTCAAGTCTCCTAATTCTATATTAGGATAGATCTTCTTAGCTCATTGTATGTTGAAGTGTAGAACTGTAAGAGTAGAACATTGTGAATGTTTGAAGGACAGTACAGAGTTGCATCAATCCAGGTTGTTGGATTTGATTGTACTTGAGAGAGAGCTCTTGAGGAATAGAGATCTAGTGAGAGATCTTGTGTGCATCTGAGAGATGTGTGGAAGAACGAAGTTTCTTCAATTGTATTCCTATTGTAAAGAGTTTCAATACAAGTTTTCAGGGTGTTTTCTTGTATATCTTGTTCTGTGCTATTTATCATTTCAGTTACTTATCTATCTAATTTATTTCCGCATTTATTGCTGTCACAATTGTAATATATTGTTGGTTTGATCCCCCAACACTATCATGTGGATAAATTAAATGATCTTATCCTCAAAATAAGCACGCACTTCATACTTAGTATCTTGCACATTGTCATCATGCTAGAAGTCTGCCTTGGGTCTTATTAGATTTTGAGGGGTAATTGATGTGATAAATTAATGAAAATAGGTAAATAATATCCCAATAAATTTTAAAATACCATCATACCATCCTTTTATCTGAGGTAACAAGGGAAATTCCCTATGTTTTGTCTCAAACAGAGGGCACTCCCAAAGATGTGTAACCTACATGTTTAACAAGCAAAGGACAAGGAAATGGGTTAGAGACTTTTAAAAAATTCAAGGAGATATATAAAGTTGTGTGATGCATGGAAAAATATGGAAATTAACTCATAAGTGCAGGAACATGACAAGGTAGCTTAAACATACATAGAGACAGTCAAGTCTACTAAGTTTGCACTAAGCTTAGATCACTCAAGGGCGTCTAATCATACTTATATCATTATATGAGTATTAAAACATAATTGATGAATTTAATATGAGGTTTTAATACATGTCAAATATTTTCTCTTGTAAAGGATACCATAGATAATCCATATTTTGTCTCAAACCAACTCAGTCCTGCACAAAATGAAGAGAGAAGCTTGAAAAGATAAGTTTAGAAGCTCATTTGTGTATGGATACATGACATGGGATCCTAAGGAGTTGAGAGATGTTGAAGAAGGTCTTAAATAATGATTTTGTGAATTTTTTTCATAGTTTTAACATCATAATTTCATGAACAATCTATAGAGGTCAAAACTACTCTTAACCCTCCAAAACCCTTGGTAATGACCTAATGGGAAAGATGAAGAAGGAAAGGCATATAAGAGGGCTAGTTTGACTAGGAAATAACCTTAAATTGCATATGAATCCCCAAGTATCTTTTTCATTGGATCAAGTTGTACCTTATTTATATGGATAGGGTAAAAAATTGCTTTTCTTGACAAATTTGTGTATTATATAGGAATAGATGGGTTTTAAGAGATGAAAATCATTTTGTGAGATATATTGGAACCTGATAAACTCTCATGTCCATTTATTGAATTATCTAAGTTTTAAAAGTTCCTCTGATAACACCTTCATCTTAGCTATTCCAAACTATCATAGTGAATAAGGAGTGATCACCAAGTGAGAGGATGAAAACTCCAATTAGGAGGCCTTTTAAGGTCTTATTGATGGATCTAAGGGAATGAGGTTCTTGAGAGGTGTCACCTCATATTATGTATGGATTGGATTATAAAACTAAATAAATATTTGGTGCATATTGTTAAGGGTGAGTGAAAGGAGGGTGATTGATGTAGAGGGTCAATAAAACTTTCTCTCACTTGATCTTGTTCAAAGTTACACTTCTTTAGTAATGACCTATTGGTTCATCCTTCATGAAATGGGTCTTATGTTTACTTGATAGTCTTAATTTTTTTAATTACTTTGTCATGATCCATAGGGATTATGTATACCTTTCATTCAAATAAAAACACTTTTATTCACCCTTAACCTACACTTGCTCAACCTACTTCTTGCTCAATCTTTGTAGCCTTTTTTAGGCATTTATTACTTGTATGGAGGTGTACAGAGGAGTTTTGAAAAAATATTTACCTTTTCAAAAACAATTTATCATATCCTTACTTTTAAAAAAGTTTAAAGGTATAATTTAATCTTTATATCACCTTTTAAAACACCTTTTGCTCTTTGTTTACCCTTATTAGGTTTGTTCTACCTCTATTTCAACACAATGTTCTCCAAATGTGCTTGTTCATATGTAAAGACCTTGAAAACTTTAAAATATATTAAATTGTGTTTAAACCTAAAAAATTAAAAAAAATTACTATATTTCACTAGTTAGCATGTCTTAAAAATGCATTTTTGTTCTCAAACCCTAGAAACAGAGTTCATAAGGCTTGTGTAACCCAAGAGCTAATCTTTTGCATTTTAAATATCTATACTTGGTTTTAAAAACATATGAGAGTTTTATAAGGTATATTTTACTACACCACAACTTTTCCATGCATTAAGTTTCCTCTAAAAATCATCTTTTCAATATTTATACTTACGTTTTCACAAGACTGTGTGAGTTTTCCTTATCTTTATAGGTTTGCATAAGGGTTTAGACCAATAGTTTGAAGGAAACATTATTTAATGATCAAGTAAATTTTATGGTAATATAATTACCATGTCCTAATTTAATATCAATTACAATACATGTAAAATCCTTTTCCTTATAATCTATCACAGACTATCTAATGCAAGTTATGCAGGACTATGACACTCTTTATCCACCAACTCTTTGATTTAACCAGATAGTTGTTAAAAAGACTTTAAAATAGTATATTCATCCTTATCAAGACATAATTAAGGTAAAAATAACTTTTTTATACTTAATTCTTCCATAAATTACTCAACTCCAATGAACTATGTTCCCATCATACAAAATCATTACACACAAAAATTTACACTAAAGATAGTCTATTTTCAACAATTTTGAGTTCTTCTCTTATTTCATTCACCATTCACCTATCTACCTCAAATTTAATATGAGGTTAAAACCACTAAAAATGACTCTTATACCTCCTATAATTATTCATAACTACTTATTGGATCTTTTCCCTTGGAGAGGTCTCTTGCAACATAACATTATGTCTTGATTTTCAGACAATTTGAAATATACAGAACCATAATAATAGATTAATGAACATTTTGTGGAAATAATATAGTTTTAAAACCATTATACATGTTTATTAACATCTTTACACTCTCAAAAATATATAAAATTCATTAAAAAGGCTTAACAAGATTCAAATTTTCAAAAGAAGTTTTTGGTGGGAAAAGCCAAAATTCAAATTTCATGCATCTTGAGATTGTCTAAACTCCACACTAGGACTAATTAAGACCTATAGTACCTATTATACACTTGATAAAATACTTCAAGATAAAAATGAGTCAACTTTTGGATCATTATAGGATGCCCCTACATCATACTACCAAGCTAAAAAATGTTTGCCATAGGTTTTTGTTGATGTACTTGGTGTATGCTCCTATCTAATTTTAATGAACCTCCATATAGAAGGCATCTGATTATAATTTATTCTCATAGAGGTGAAAATTTTCTTGGGACTCAAAATTAGGCCTTTTTTGTTTCATATTCTTGAGTGGGATACCTACACAATACACAAAATTGTTAAGAAAAACATATATTTTGTTATCTTCTTATTTCCTTGAAGGTGTATACCATTCTTCCTCCCCTGAAAACTGATCCACCTTCTCCTTGTTTCCATGATTAACTCTTGATGCAAGTATTTACTATTATTCTCCATAAATTCTTCTTATTCTACCCACTCCACCTTATGTAAAACATTTTTGTGGTCCTTGCATGCCCCATGCTTGTGTAGATTATTGGTTTGTTATTGTACATCACCAATATGACTAATATATATCTCTTGTATATGCAAGGATTGTGTGCTCACTTTTAATATCTCATTTCCTTTATTTGTCACTCTTACATGATTATATTTTGAGTCACTTAAATATATTTCATGGACCTATTGCATATTACCCAACTCATTGACATTCCTTTCTTATTCAAGACTCTCTCTCAAGTATTTAAGTTTGTTTATAATTCCTTAGATGAAATCACAACTTGAAATCATTGTCAAATGCTAAGATAAACTTGTAAACAACTTATTTACATACAAACTTGAAAAGATTTTATTTGACAAAGGTACACCCATCTCACCTTTAGCTACCATAGTCAACTTAGGTTGTTCATTCATTTATGTGTCTTCATCCTACTACACAAACTCTTTCACCTAAAATCAATACATTAGAGTAGACACCAACAACCTAATAATACTTATTTAAAGGTAACAATGTGTGATTTTTTCCCTTGTGTTCAGATGAGTAAGTGTTCTTTACCTCATCATGACTAGTTAACCTATAAAAATACCAAGACCTTATTAGAAGTATATGACAAACATCCATTGGGATGATATCTCACATGACCTAATCTTTGTAAGTGACAATCTAAAAATCCACCATATATTGTTCATTGACAAGCACATGATGACCCTTTTGAAGCCAAGAAACTTTGTAAGGTGTAGGGTGTGGTAATATTTTGAGGCCAAGTTTACTTACCATTTTATTAGAGACTAAATTATCTGTGCTCCTTGAGTCTATGATCATCTTAAAACATTTAACATGGGACTTACATGTTGTTCTAAATAGTGTTTTTTATTGAGTAGGTTATTTCACCTTTTATTACTTAAACAATGTCCTCCTCATCATGAGTGATTCTCTTTGTTTAGGTTATTATATGTGTGGATTAGATCTAACACTTTCTTCTTTTGTAATCTTCACCACCTAATTTATCTCTCACTTCTATGAGTTTTTTATTGTTGCTCCTCTAAACACTCCCAATATCTATGCCCTGAAAAATTATTACATTTAAAGCACTTGCCTATGAATCCACTAGTCCCTATTTCTCTTGATGCATATCCACCTCTGTATTATGGCCTTCTACCCCTAAAAACACCTCTTAGTTGTGTCTCTTACATTTTTTAATTGGTTTCACCTTCCTCATAGGTTTGATATATACTCTTTCTTTCTTTCATACTCTTATCTTCCTCTTATTTTTTACCTCTTCATTTTATATGATGTGTGTGCCTTCTTGTCAACTTTTCCTCAGCTCTCAAGGATACTTGATACTCCTCTTCTACTATTTTCAAATTTAAAATGTTGATCTCATCTTAAATAGAGAAATTAAGGTCATTTAGATACATTTCTACCTTTTCATCATCCTCTTCCAAGTGACATGTTCTAATAGTTAACAAGTGAGTGTGGTAGTCTTTAGGAATGAACTTGCCCTTCATATTCATCACCATCCTATCCCATGACTAGATCTTTGCCTTACCTCTTTTTATTATCTTCCTAGATTCCATCCCACCACAAAGAAGCATGTCCTTTCAACCTTGTCACTATAAAATTGAATTTCCTGGTGTCATCTACCTCTTCATACTCAAATTATTTATCCATGTCTGTAATCCAATCCACCAATTCATCCATATTAAGATTGTCTTCATACATTGACACATCCAACTTAGGTTTTGAACCCATTTTCATCATGGCCTTGATCAATCTTTATTCCATTTTATCTTCTCTTTCGTATTCCTCTTATACTCTAAGATATTCTTATTCTTTATTAGCCTCATCTTCATCAATAACCCTTCTTCTTTGGGCTATTTCCATGGCTTCCATCCTTCCCTAATTTTGTTTCATCTCTTTGACCATATTTGTCATGGTTTGATGCATTATATGAGGTGAAATAGGTTATATTATTCTCCTAGATACCATCTTATCCTCCTTAGTATCCTCAACCTATACTCTAAACTTCCTCTAGCTCTGATACTAAAAATTATGAAGAGGGTCAACAAAACTTTTACTCACTTGATCTTGTTCAAAGATACACTTTTTTAACAATGACCTATTAGTTCATCCTTCATGAAATGGGTCTTATGTTCACTTGATAGTATTAAGGTTTATATTTCCTTGGTCATACTCCATAGGGATTATGTATACCTTTCATTCCAATGACAACACTTTTATTCACCCTTATCTTAACTTGTACTTGCTCAACCTACTTCTTGCTCAATATTTGTAGCCCTTTTTAGACATTTATTACTTATATAGAGCTATACAGATGAGTTTTGACAAACCAATTGACTTTTAAAAAATTATTTATCATCTTATTACTTTTTAAATGTCTAATTCAATCTTTATGCCACCTTTTCAAACACCTTTTGCTCTATGTTTACCCACATTAGGTCTTTTTTGCCTCTATTTCAACACAGTTTTGTCCACACATGCCTATCCATATGTAAGCACCTTCAAAAATAAAAAACCTATTAATTTTTATTAAAACCTAAAAAATGACAAATTTTTATAAGATTTCACCTATTAGCATTTCCTAGAAACACATTTTTGTTCTCAAACCCTAGAAATAGAGCTCACAAGGTTTGTGTAACCTGAGAGCCAATCTTTTACATTTTAAAGATCTAAATTTGGTTTCAAAAACATCTAAGAGTTGTATAAGGTATTTTTTACTACACCATAACTTTTCCATGTATTTAATTTCCTCTTAAAATCCTCTATTCAATATTTATACTTAGATTTTCATAAGACTATGTAAGTTTTCCTTATCTCTATAGGTCTATATTGGGGTGTAAACCAAATAGTTTGAAGGCAATGTTATTCAATTATCAAGTAAATGTTATGGGATTATAATGAACACATCATAATTTAATGTCAATTCCAATACATTTAAAATCCTTTTCCTTATAATCTATCATAGATTGTCTAATGCAAGGTATGCAAGACTATGACAATCTTTATCCACCAACTCTTTCATTTAACCAGATAGTCATTAAAAAGACTTTAAAATAGTATATTAATCCTTATAAAGACATAATTAAGGTAAAAATAATTTATTTATACTTAATTTTTCCATCATTTAATCAACTCTAATGAACTCTATTCCCATCATACAAAATCATTACACAAAAATTTACACCAAAGATAGTCTATTTTCAATAATTTTGAGTTCTCTTATTTCATTCACCATTCACCTATCTACCTAAAATTGAATATTAGGTTATAAACACTAAAACTGACTTTAATACCTCCTTGAATGATGCATAACTACTTCTTGGATCTTTTCCCTTATAAAGGTCTCTTACTACATATCATTATGTCTTAATTTTCACATAATATAAAATATCTAGAACCATAACAATATATTGATGAAAATTTTTTGGACCACCCTTAGACATGTTTCGTAACATCTTTCCACCCTTACAAATATATAAAAGTTCTTAAAAAAGGCTTAACAAGATTCAAAATTTTAAAAGAAGCTTTTGATGGGAAAAGCCAAAATTCAAATTTCATGCACTTTGAGATTATATAAACTCCACATTAGGAATAATTAAGACATAAATAATCTATTAAAAACTTAATAAACTACTTCAATACAAAAATGAGTCAACTTTGGGATCCTTATAGGATGCCCCTGCATCAGTGATTATGACTGCAAGCAGTGATAACTCATGTCTATAAGAATTTCAATGATTAGGGACATAACCAATGCATGTTGGGGCATGTTTATAACCCCTCCCTCAAATTTAAATTATCTTACATGTCTCTAGTTTATTTTAGAGTTATCAAATAAGGCCAAATGATGAAGGCAGTTTTCAAGGAGCAAATTAAAGAGTCTACACCACATTTCAAGAGTTTCATACTTTGAAGGACATTTATCCAAGTATACCTTACATGGTCTATTACATATTAATTTATCCTATATATATATAGATCATCCTCTCATCTTTACAAGTGTTTTTATGACTCTTGTACTTCATTATCTTGTTTCCTCAAATTTTATAAGTAGTAGCCATTTTGGCTCTTATAGGCTAATTCCACACCATGTATGGCAAAGCCCTAATAGTTTAATGTTGTAATTTTTATTTTAATAATAAATAAAATATTTTTTGATTTCATATATCATATTTTAAAAGTGTGTGAAGAGATGTAAGTGACTATTTAAGTGATATTCATCTATCCTTGCTTTCTCTCAAACCTTCCATGTTTGATGCAAGTTTTTCCACTTTAGCAGCTCATATGAAGTGTTTTAAGTGTATGGGTCTATTTTAAAGTGTAAAAATATCCTTAGTGTCTATAAATGATATATGGTTCACTTACCTTGGATATTATTCATGCATATCACCTCCATATTAAAATATTAATATTAGAGCATTCTAGGACTTTGAAGCTAGTATTATAGTTCTTGTTTCTTAGTGAAATAAGTATGATGGTCTTTTGGAGATAATTATACTTTATCACCCTCTTAGAGTATATTTATTTCATGTATAATTATGTTATTTTTCCCATAAGTAATTATTAGTATAGTTTATAAGCACTTCAAGATAAATTCAAGGAGCTAGCCCTTAAACCTAGAGGTCTACTTCTACCATAGGTAAACCCGCATACCTAGAAGTATTCCCATGTTGCCAAAATATTATATTAGGCCTGAAAAACATTATATAGAGTGAAATATTTGGTGACAACAAAAACATTTGATTATTTTTTATGTGTATCTAACTTCAATATTTGAGCACAAGAGTGATCACACTTCATTCATGCATCATCTCAATGTGATCTAAAGAGCCCCCGATGAAATAATGCATGACTTAAATGAGAGTTTTTAAAAGATTTGGCATAATTTTCCTTATCCCATGAGACCACCTATTATATTTGTCTTTCCTACATACTTTAGAGCCATTGGTACTAATATTGCCATCATGATACAATCCATAGTTGGTTTCACTCTTTCTAAAGCATATGGCCTTGACATTAGAGTTTATAATGGCCTCATTAAAAATAGAAATTTTAATAATAAAGTGTGTATTCATATAATTCTTAATTTTCCTACTGCTACTCCAAACATTTCCCAAATTCCAAATACAAATACCAAACCTACGATTGCTCATAAGAAGGTAAGATGATATTGATTAGAGGGAAAGATTCCTAGCCTTAGAGGCTCAAAATATACAAGCCAATAAGAAACAAGGTGCCCATAAAAATCCCTATAAATATAAATATAAATATAAATATGTTCAATAATATGGGAAAGGGAGAGATCAAGGGCAACCTAATTTCAATAGGACTGCCAATGCATATAATCCTACTTCAACCTCCAATACAAGAGCAATGGTAATGGTGCATAAAACCTTGGTGCAAGGGGAAGAGTTAAAACAAGATCAGTTCATAGATTAAAATTAATGTGGAGATAAATCTATAGTTAATCAAGGAGGATTCACCCCTTATCTATCAATATATGATTAAGTCCTCATGTAAACAAATGAAAGTTGGTAGTCTCAAGGAGAAAGCTTCACTAATGTCTTAGTTGAAGACATTAGTGAAGATTAATCAAGGAATTTATATTGCATACAATAAAATATATAATATAAAGGATATATGAGGTGATAATAATGTGCCTATAAGTTCATTTAATCCTCTTACAAGGCAGCAAGGCATGGTTATAAACATGAAAGTCCCTAACATTCTTGCACCTTATCAAAATTAGAATGTTGGAATGCCTATTCAAAGTACTTAAATTCCTAAATTTCCAAGTACATACTTACCTATAAGGTACAAATAAAAAATATTTATTTCTTATCTAAACATTTTGGTCTCATTGAATAATACCAAGACATCCATTTCTCTTAGAGATGTCCTTCATATACCTAGCCAAAAAGAGCTTTTGCAAAAATAGATGTCCACTATCCATGTTAGTCATCCATCACCAAAAAATGGTAATATAAATGTAAATATTAATAATTACCCTAATAAAATTTTTGGATACATCTACCAAAAATGATAAGTCTCCACCTTTCTACCTCACTCTCATCCTGGGTGACAAACTAGTTTAAAACTGCATAGTTAATGGTGGAGCCTCTACATCAGTCATGCCCAACGTTCTATCTGATAAATTGGGCCTCAAGTATGAACCAAATATCAAAGTATTTCTTTAATTATATGGTACATGTACAAATATAATATGATTGATTAAAGGGTCAAAGGTTTTTCTCCATGACTATCCTAGTTTCCCTATCTTCTAAGACATTGTTGTTGCGGAATTGCTTGCTCATTTTATAATATGCCTTTCAAGATATTTTATAGCTAAGATAGGAGGCTAACTCTCAGATCATTTGTACTTATTAGCCTTTAATACAAGATATGAATAAAATGTAACAATTAGGACTCAACCAATTGTTAAATTTCATATTGAACCTTATGTTGAAGCAAGTTCTAATCTGAATTATGTTATCAATGATAAAGAGGAGCATATTATGGATGATGGTTCTTATTCCAAGATTAAAGGAATTTTTGATTTGTTCTTTAATGATTATTATACTAAAACCTATGATAATTACCCTTATGATTCCATGGAGGAAACTAATTTAGGTGTGTATTACCTACATAAGGAAGGAATACCAACACCCTTACTTCTGAAAGAAGGTGAGAATGATGGAATGTGGAAAATGTTTTTTGATGGCTCAAGAAGTAATATTGGTGTAGGATTTGGTGTTATGTTTGTTTCCCCATTAAAAAATATTAATATTGTTCATATAGGTTCCATTTTATTTTCCATTTTAATTTGGTTGAGTATGAAGGTTTGATTCATGGCCTCCAATGGGCAAGGAGAAAATGAATCAAGAATTTGCAAGTATATGAAGATAGTGAATAGGTTGTGCATAAAGTTAGGAATGTGTTTGATGAAAATAATAATTTTATAAATTCATATAAACATACGATATGGTATTTTCTTGAAGACTTCAATGCATTCAACATACAATCAATCCCAAGGGAGCAAAATAATTATGTTGATAGACTAGCTGCCATATAAGTACAATTTGATACACCTACTACCATAAAAGAGGATGGAAATTAATCTCAAATCAATATAATTGTAAAAAAATCATATACATAATAATTATGTGTATTTTAAAGTTTTTTATAGTGACAAACACATTGCATACTTATTGTTAAATGAAGCTGAGTTTTCCTCAAGAAATCAAAAGAGACTCCAAGAATAGTGTGATAATCAGATTGTGCAGTTAAGAACAAAAAAGATACCTAAGGGATTGGTTACCTTAGAAATTATCTTACCAAATGAATAATTAAAAGGTTATTATGTCTACAAAGGAGGATAATTATGAAAGGGTATTGATCTTCAAAGACAAACACCTCAAACTAGGCAAGGTATATTATACATTAGCAAATCAAACATTAATTGATTTGTGTAGAGAGTTTCATGACATATTTGATTGGGAATATAAGAAAATAAAAGGGTTTGATCATATCTTATAAAATCATAAAATTTAATTTTAACTTGGAGTTAAACCATTTAGGCAAAAATAAAGGCACATCAACCCCAAGGTTGAACAATGATGAGGCTAGAACTTACCAAACTCCTTGAATCTAAAATAATATTTCCTATAAAGCATTAAACGTTTGTATCTAACCTTGTATCTATTATAAATAAGAATGGGGAGATAATAATTTATGTGGAATTTAGAGATATTAATAGAGTGTCACTCAAAGATCACTATCCTTTACCCTCAATGGAGTAGATTTTTCAAGTTGTTTTAGGTTCTCAATGTTTCTCTCTCTTAGATGGATATTATAGTTATAATTAGATTATAGTGAATGAATATGATCAGTTCAAGATAGAATTAACTAAAAAATGGGGGAATTTTGACTATAATAATATGCCCTTTAGTTTTTCAAATGCTAGTGCCACCTTTAAAAGGGAAATGGACATGGCTTTCAAAGGTTTAATTAATGAAATGTTGTTGGTATATATAGATAAAATAATAGTGTTCTATAAGGATGATAATGATCATATGAAACACCTAAGGAAAGTGTTTGAAAGGTGCAAGTAGTATGGAGTATCTCTTAACCCCAAGGAAATTCATCTTTGTTATCCATTAAGGTAAGCTCTTAGGAAATGTTATTTCCAAAGATGGTTTAACTATTGATCCTGAAAGGATAGAGGCTATTCTAGGACTATCAATTCCATTGAATAATAAAGGAATCTAAATATTCTTAAGAAAGATACATTTTGTAAGGAGGTTCATACCTAGTTTTGCATCTTTGATGAAACCTATCACAACCATGCTCAATAAGAACCAAGTCTTCTCTTGGAATACGTAAGGTAAGAGAAACTTTGAAGCCATCAAGAAAGCAATTGAAAAAGCTCCCACTCTTGTCAACCTTGATTTTGATAAAGACTTTATGCTGTATTTATTTTCTAACCTTGATACTATCTCAGCTATGCTAATGCAAAATAATGATGAAGGTGTGTAATAACCAATTGCATTATTTAGTCAAGGTTTGGAATATTATGAAGTCATTTACACATTGATGGAGAAATAATTCCTTCATATTGTAAGAGGATTAAATAATTTTATGTGAAACAAGATTGAAATAATGTGAGATTAGTATTGTGTTATTAAATAAACCAAATCAATCAAAAACACACTAAACTAACACCTTAATCCTATCACAAAGGGGGAGCTTAGTTAAAAATAAAAGAATGGAAAGCACAACTAAAAATGCAAAAGAAATTTTCTTTAACCTTCGTTGGATGCTCCAAAATATCTTTTTGAAGTGGATTGCTCAGTTTGTGCTCACGAAGTCTGTATCAATGGCATATGGCTACCTCCATCTCTCTTTGGAACCATGTGTGGCTTTGGCTTGGATTGGATTGGCTCAATGTTTGGGCATTATAACACTAAAATTTAATGATTTTGAGTTCATTTGGGCATTATAATTTTGTATAAAAGAGATTATAATTATGTCTTTGAGGCTTGTTATTTATAGATTTTTGGAATGGTTTGAGGATCAACCATGACCATCCATCTCAAGACTGAGATGTGTGGCCATGAATAAATCCAAATATGAAATTAAATATAAATATACAAATAATAAATTTTGGGATAGAGGGGCATTAACTAGGCATGAAATGGCTTTGATGAGGCATGGGAGGCATTGATTTAGATATTTGTGGCACTTATGTCTCGTGGATGCCACCCCATAGGATTATGTCATTTGATGATGTAGTTAATGACAATCAATTTTTAATAAATATTTATTCAAAAAAATTCATAGAATTTTAAATTAGGCTCATGATTTGGTTTAATTAGATCTTAAGCATGATTAAGAATTTTGATGCAAACCTTGGTTCTTTATGCACAAATTATTCAAATTGGTTAGAATGTCTTATTATTGGCCTAAAATTTGACTAGATTAGAATTAGGTTGTGATGATAGATGTGTTGGATCTATTATCCCATTTAGTATGTTTTCAAAGACAAATAATAAATTCACATGTCTCATGCAAGATATTTGATAGAAAAGAGCAATCTAAAGCACCTAGGTGCAAAATTAGCATTTTGACTTGAAATGATTTGATCAAAGTTAGCTATCCTATAAAATGAATTACCCCATTTAAGGATAGTTTGGATAAAATTGACACTTGAATATATTAATTTAAACTCATTTAATGTGTTTTAGTGTTTTTAGGCCAAATTTTGCATTTTGGTGAAAATTGGTCAAAAGCCTGGTTGAAGGTCATTGGTGGCCAGATTTAGGTGCCTAAAGTTTAGACATATGGTTTCAAATAATAGGATTCATGTTATAGTCTCTCATACTAGTACCAAAGAGTTTCTTTTGAGAAAAGACCTTAGTGAAAAGAGGGCATGGTGGATTACTAAGGTAATGTAATATGATGTTGATATCAAAGTGACAAAATTGATATGGGGTAAAGATCTTTGTGAACACCTAGCTTTAGATCTCCATGAGTCAAAAGAAGTAGCTTTAGTCAATCATGATTTCTCCCAACTAGTTGATCCCATACCTCTATAAAGCTAGACACAAGATGTCATCAAGTTTCTTCAAAGTGGTGAGTACCTTAATGGTTTGAGTATATCCAAAAGGAGGTACTTCAGATTGCAAGTTATCCCTTATTGTCTTGTAGATGTTGTGATTTTTAGAAGAGAAACTAATGGTATATTATTGAGATGCATTAAAAATGACCAGTTCGGAGTGTTCCTTGAAAATTTCCATGATGGAACAATAGGAGGTCATTTCTCCCCAATAACCATAGTTGCCAAGATCATGAGGGAAGGATATTATGGGCCTAACCTCCTCAAAGATGCTATGTTTGGGTGAGAAGGTTTGTATAATGTGCTTTATTTTTAGGAAAATAGAATCTTATAACTCTCCTTTTGATGCCTATTCAAGTAGATCAAACATTCATGTAATTGGGTCTTGATTTCATTGGCATGATAAATACCCCATCAAGTGCTAGTCACAAATGGATACTCATAGCAATAGACTATTTCACAAGGTTGGTTGAGATAGTGATAATGAAGGAAGCTAATGAAAATTTTATCTTAGATTTCTATGAAAGTATCATAATAAGGTTTATAACTCCTACTATCATTTCAGATAATTCACTTACTTTCATGGGTGTTATAAAAATTGATTGGGAAAATTTAAATGGCATATACTTGAGTAATTCATCCAAATATTACCCTTAAGGTAATGGGTTATTTTAATCTACTAACAAGAATTTGATCAGAATCATCAAGAAAACTTTGGAAGATAATCAAAGGGCTTGACACGCTAAATTGAAAATAACCCTATGGACTGATAGAATAACTCCCAAGAGGTCAATAAGGAATTATACTTTTGTTCTCATTTATGGAATAGAGGCTAGGTTGTATATATCCTAAGAGATACCTACCTTAGAGTTAGCACATCAACTATAGTTGCTTGACAATACTCCAATAGAGGTGAGGTTAATAAAGTTGATGGAGCTATAAGAGTTAAGAGATAATGCTCACAAAGATATGAAACATCACCAAATGATATTGAATAAGTATTTTGATAAGAAATAACTACAAGAACATTCAAATAAGGTGGAATAGTGTTAAAATGGAATGAAGATAGATCAAATCTAGGGAGACATACTAAATTTGATACCTTATAAAGTGGACTATATGTAATCATCAAGTGTAAACAAAGAAACTCCTTCCAACTAGCAAGAATGAGTGGATAATAGCTTCCTATCCATATGAATGGGATCCATTTAAATCTCTGTTATTGATTAAATGAAGGTTAGTCTTGTAAATACTAGGTTAAGTGTGTGTCTTTGTTTCAATTGTGTGTATGTTCCTTAAGTGTTCTAAAGAACACATGTTTGTTCCCTTTGGTGTGTCTTGTTTTATGTATCCTTTATTTATGTTTGGTGTGGTTTCAAATTCAATTTGCAGGTTAAAATAGTGCATAGGTGATTTCATGACCCAATGGATAGGATTAGGCTACTAGTATTGGCATATCAAGCATACCACCCTAAGAAATAACCAAATATGTTGACTATTTTGATCACAAGTCAAAATAGGTCAACCCCATATAGTATAAAAATTGATATAAGGGTTAATTATAATGTTATAGGGTGTGTCATATTCAATTTGATGTCATTTAATGATCTATTAACCTTGGTCATAGTCAAATATAGTCCTAAGTCATTTTATGTCATTTAGGAGCCATATTTGAGTCATTTATGAAGGTGATATGGTTTTAATTGATATAAAAGTTTTCAAAAGTCTAATTTAATATTAAATATGTTATATAATATCATTAATTATGATTGATAACTAAAACATTGTAGGTTCCTAACTAAAATCAAGAAAACAAGTGAAAAAGAGAAGGTTTTGGTAGTTGTACGACCTCTAAAAGAGTGTGGCATGTGTGTCAATATCCTATAGTGGATATTAAACTTCCATAAACTTATATTGACACTTGGTCAGACTTGGAATACTAAAAAATGTCTGAAAACCATTTTAATCATCTATCACTCCATTAGACATGCAAAACTAGTCAATAGGTTTCTTCTTAGTACAACCAGTAGGAGAGGTTTTAGGTCAAATTCTATTGGTGGTAAATATTAAACTTGGTATATTTAATATTAATGGTAATATTTGTAAAAATGGTTTCCAACCATTTTTTATAAGTTGACTATCTCATTTTTCTTGCTAATCCCCATACCCTAGAGGTTTTATTATTGTTTGAGTTGGTTCATACAATCAAATTGGTGAAATTGATTATATATAATTTTTAATTACTTTTTTCATTTTTTCCATCCTTTTTTTCATATTTAGAGGTGATTTTATGATCTCAAACTTCTTAAGTTGTAAGTTGAGATCTCCATTGCTAGTTGTAGGTAGATTCATCAACTGCAGATGTTTTCCTCTCTTATAATAGTTTAAAATGAATATTACATGATGTATTATATGATTTTAAATTCATATCAACCACCTTTCCTTGTGAATATCAATCTCAAAGGAGATCATCAATGGAGTTACAATCAATCATGATAACAAAGTCATTTCCCTACTTGTAGTCAGCTAAGACATGGTGTATGAAGGTCCTAAGCATATCCATGGAGACATAATAAATACTTTTAATATATTTTAAACCTTATTATAACATGGAAAATCAAGTTAATCTACCCAAGTGATAAATTAATGACTGTGATAACTAGTTTCTCCTCCATACACAGTTATACACCATTAATGTGCACCTACAAGTGCCCTAAAGGAGGTGAATCACATTGAGACAAGGAATTTAAATGGTTTAAAGTCCCTATGAATTATTTTAGGCCATACACTATACATATTGCTTATGTCTCATATTCACTACCTTGCATATTATGATTACACCTACAGGTGGTTTTCAAAGAGACCTAAAAGTAATCATAGAGGAGTTTGAGCATATTTGTGACCTCATTTAAGGAATTAAACATTTAATATATCATAAGAGTCATTTAATGACAATAAAACTTGAAATTAATGTTCAAGTTGTGGAGACTGAGTTCAGAGACAAGTTACCTTAAAAGCTTTGAAACAAACCCTTAGCCATATTTGATGCTATCATATAATGAGGTAATAGAAGGTATACATGAATTTGAATGTACCTATATTTTATAATTAATATAGGGTTAATACATTTTAAATTTGGGTTGATGTTTCACTCAAATAAGTGATGTAGAGGAAGATTCCAATTCATACCTTCTTTCAATGCATTCTTTTAGTGTTTTCTATAGGATCTTGAGTTTCCAATTGACTTATAATCCAAGGTAGAATGTTGAGATAATATCACCATGTTAATTTATTATGTTGAGTTTAGAGGTATAATATTATTCCAAACAATATCAAAAGGGGTTGAATTTCAAGGTCTTAATCTACTTGATCACCTACAGGTTTACCATTACTTCCAAAGAAGCCACCTGTAGCCTGACTATAGGCACTTATAGTCTCATAAAATGAATCTCAATTATTAAAAGCTTTAAAATATTTCAAATAAGATTTAAATGCCTATAAATACCTCAAAAAATTCCTATAATATATTTCACAAATTTCAAATCCTACATATACATCTATAGAACCTCTGTTACTCTAAGGATGGTCAACTATAGTTGACTATAGTGTGATAGTACTCTAAAGTTGACTATCTTGAAGATGGCCTAAGATGAATATGTTGAAAATAGGTATAAATTAATATGATATGGCATTTAATACTTAAATAAGATGTGAATCATTATATACAAGGTCTAATATATAAGTGTCACCTATAGGTAGTCTCTTTTCTAAGGGGAAACATAGTCATAGTCAACTTGTAGTCTTATCTAGTCAAGTGCAAGGTGTATGTTGAGGAGTTTGGAAAATTTTAAAAAGGTAAACATGATTGTATTTACTTCACCATGGTTATAATAATATTATGATACTCTCAAGACATGGATAATAGAGTAAGATTTAGTTTTCAAGGGTCACTTATAGTCAACATACTAACCCTGTACAGTCAGTGAGCTCTACATAAGTGTGTTTTGGGTTTTGTTACATTTTAATATAATAAGAGTGTGGTATAAAAATATAAATTAGTATATAAAATCATCATGAATTGAATAATATCCTCATATATTCACATTTTTTGAGGCAATAGGGGAAGTGCCCTCTATTTTATCTTAGATAAAGGGCACTCTCAAAAGGTGTAAATCTACAGGTTTAGTAAGAAAATGGTAAGGTGTGTTGCGATAGGTTATAACCTTACAAGGAGATGTAGGAGTTTTTATGGAACACTAATAAACAGGAATGATTTATCATATTTTATGGAATCTATATATAGTGATCCTAAGTAATGAAACACAGTCAAGTCCTTTAGGTCTAATCTAGACCTAAAGCCCAATTAGAGGGGAAATACCATTTTTAAGGCTAGGTTGACTTTAAAAGGCATTGTAAAATGGACATGGGGAGATATAAGGTGTTTTTTAATATTTTATTTTCAAATAAACCCATGAATTATCCATTTCTTGGCTTAAAATCATGATAGATTATGTAGAATGTGAAGGAAAACTTGAGAATACAATTTTGGAAGCTCAAATATATATTAAGGCTTAACATGGGAGCCTAAGGAGATAAGATAAGTTGAAGAGTCTAAAAAAATGTTTAAATGTAATTTTTCTTGGGTTTGGATGTCATAACTTTATGAACAATCCTTAAAGGCTAAAACTACCCAAAACCCTTGTTAATGACCTAATTGGGAAGATGAAGAAGGAAAGGAATCTAGGAGGGATATAATGACTTGGGAGATGATTGTAAATTATATAAGAATCCCAATGTATCCTTCCCATAAATTTGGATGTTACCCTACTTGTATGGATAGGATGCAAAATGGATTTTATTGACATTTTTTTATGTTTTATAGGTAAAAAATGGTTTCAAGAGATGAGGATCACTTTGGGAGGTATAATGGGACCTAACATAACTCATAATACCAATTTATTGATTTATAATAGCTCAAAAGTATATATGTTAAACCTCCACTTTAGCTAGTCCAGAATGACATAGTGAACAAAGAGTGATCACCAAGTGAGAAGGTGATAACTCTAATTGGGATGCATTTTAAGGTTTGCTTTGATGAATCTAAGGGCATGAGTACCCTTAAAAAGTGGCATAACCTCCAATGTATGGATTGGTTTGATAAAATGAAGAGCATCTTAGTGCCAAGGGTGAAGATAGGTCTAAAGAAGAGTGATTTTGATTATAGAAGTGAAAATAATTAGACAAAATAATATTGATGATTAGGGACACATCTAATGCATGTTGGATCTTATTTATAACCCATCCCTCATAGTTTAATGATGTATTTTGTCCCTAGTCTACTGTGGAGTATTCAAATAAGGCCAAATGATGGAGATAGTTTTTAAGCAAACAATTAAAGAGTCTTATGCCTTATCTAAAGGAGTTTCATGCTTTGAGGGACATTTGTCCAAGTAGAACTTGCATGGTATATTACATATTCCTTTTTCATATATATTTAACTCCTTCCAGCTAGACAAGTGTTTTTGTGACTCTTGGACTTAATTCTTCTCTCTCCTTTCTCATATTCTATAAGTACTAGCCATTTTGGCTCTTATTTTATAATACCACATCTAGTATGGTGAAGCCCTGCTACTTTGATGTTGTAATTTACCTTTGAATAATTCAATAAATCTAGTTTTGATTTCAAATGGCATCTTGTATAAGTGTGTGAAGTGATGAATGGTGAGGTCTAGTGATAAGCTTTTATCCTTGCTTCTCCTTCTCCTTTCATGTTTAGTGTAATAAGTTCTCATTCTAACAGGTCACATAGAGTGTAACTAGTGTGTTTGGATCCCTAAATTGTGTAAGTGTCCTTAGAGTATAAAAATAACCTCTATTCCACTTACCTTGAGTTGTCTCATGCATCTCACCTCTATATTGAAATACTAATGTTAGAACATCTAGGACTTTGAAGCTAGTTTGTAAGTCTTGTTTCTTAGTGAAAGAAGTATGATGGTCTTGTGGAAATATTTATAGTGTATCACCCCTTTAGATTAGTTTATTTTCATGTAAACTTATAACCCTTTTCCCTCAAGCAATCAGTTAGTATAGGTGATAAACACTTTAAGATCAATTCAGGGAGCTAGCCCTTAAACCTAAAGGTCTACTTATAGTATAGGTAAACCCACATACCTAGAATTATTCCAATGTTGCCCAAATATTAGAGTTGGCCTGAATAACCTCCTATATGGTGAAATAATTGGTGATAACAATAGTCACATCAACTTGTTCTTACTTATGTTGAGCTTTAGTATCTATAACTTCCTTTTATTTTTGTGCCTCTTGCACCTCATCTTGTTTGGCTACATCAATAATTTCTAGTGTTTTATATGCATCCTCAACATCTTTCATGCTAAGATCCTCTATGTCTTTGAACTTTTTATTGGCCTTAACTTATTCAATCAACATTTATGCTTAAGCTTGATGTTATCAAGTGAGATTCTTCCTATTATTGTGCCTTCTTTTTTTTACATTTTTTTCTCTCCTAATATATGCATCATTATACAGTCCTCACTACTTTTCATGTGACCTATTATTCCTCCACTATTGGTTGAGATGGTACCAACTCATCCTTATCTATGAATGGGTCCTCCTAAATTGATAGTATGTCACTTTGTCACATAGTGTCTCTAGAAAAATATGATTTTTTCTTGCCCAAGGTAACTAATCTTCACTTGGCTAGTGGTGAGGTTGTATTAGGAATTTGTTTTACTTGTTATGTAGAGGGCTTGGCCTCAAATGTGAAAGAAGCAACTTATTCCTCTAGATTAGGAGGCACCTGAATATCTTGTCAAGTTTTCCTTCATTATACAATTGGTTTTGAGGGCTCTCAGCTAACATTGCAAAAGGATCTAGAGTAGAAAAATTTTAATATGGTAATACTTAAAACAACTCAACAATGATCTTTGTGTACTCAACCTCTTATCCCATAGTATCCATTATGATCGAGGAAAGGTAAGATGGGATTTCAACCCAAATATTTGATGGCACCTTCTTTAACACTTGAATTATGCACATAATGTTTTATAAAAAAAATCTTTTTCATCTTCCTACTCATATAAGTCACTAGCCATGTCTTCCATCATGACTTGGTAAAATTCTTGCTCATCGATTCCCATTTGCGTCAAGTCACAACTACTCTCAATCTAAGGCACATTCAAATAATTAAGATAATTCATAGTAATGTTTGTCTTATATATTTATAGAGGAAAGGGATGTCATTTAGATAGGGCCTTTCTCTTTGCCTTTTGTGGTTGTGATGTAGTGGACTCAGTTGGTTGCTCTACTAAAACTATTATGCTAGGAGGTATTGTCTATACTGTTTTGGTTCTCCTATATGTGTAATATTTTTGTTTCTCTAACTAAACCTTTTCCATGGCCATGTTGATGAAATATAGTAGAGAGCCAAAAAATGACTTCAAAAATTCATGAATCTAAATTGTGATCCCTTTTGGTAGCTTGGTAATAATTGTATGTTATTCAAAGTATTACTTGACATTGGGTGGGACTCAAGGATGTGTTACAATGAAATCCAAGATTTCCTCCCACCATTGATAGAACTTAGATTTATAAGAAAGGGTTCCCCTCTCCTATGTCTAGATTAGATTCTATAATTGTTGTGCAAGATAATAGTTGGTGTCTAGATGTACTTATCCTTCTGGGGACTTTCATTGTGTGAAACAAAGTAGAAAGATGAGGAACTAATACTAAAATTTTTGATGTGTATTAATTTGAAATTTATCAATGTTGGTGATGAGATCCTACAAAAATAACTTAGGCCAGTTTAAATCCTCATTACAATGAATAATCCTATGATCGATGTTAATGACACCCTTAATTGTTTGCTACATAAAATGAGTGGTCTGCCAAAATTGGTGGGCTATGCATTCAACCAAAATGTGCATAGGTTCATTTGGAATGTTTTTGATGGGTATGTCATGGGATCCATATGCATAGGTATCTTTGACTTCCTAAAGACATGGAGGTGACTTTTATTTGTAAGGTGTGAAAGAGCCTCCGTGTGAGAGCATCCCGATTGCTTTGGCCATTACTAGTGTATTGATCACAATAGTCAGATCTAAGTAAAGATAGATGTTACCTTCATTATACTAACTAAATAATAGCTATAAAAACTCACCCATAACACTAAAATTTAGCAAGCATATTAGTCATTTGACATTAGTATTATGAAACTAGTATGATAATGCGAGAGCCAAAGGATGTACACCTATTATAGGGTTCAGAAGGAAAAGATTCTACTCAGTAGCTTGGCCAAACTCAAACAGTTTAGGGTCATGAAATTTTGTTTTTCATGATATCTTTCCTAATTTTTCATTTCCAAAGATATCAGTTTGGATAAGCTACTGAGTACAATCCTTTATGACCATTACTCTACTAATATCTTTCCTGATTTTTCATTTCCAAACATTTATCAAAATTTTACTATTATCATACCCTTTGATGACATCATCCCTAACACACATGAATTTCTCCATTGGCTATCATGACACATTGTGAGTCTTCTCATGGTTCCATTTAGTCTTATGATATTAAGGGATATTATTCTAATCTACATATAAAGAGAGAAAATAAAAACACCACAAAAACATGAAAGAGATTAAAACCTAATCTACTTGGTGTTAATCAACACCCATTCATATACAAAAAGAGATCAAGTAAGATTATTATTGGGAGGGTTTAAGGCTATAACCATTTACTCTCCATGGTAAGATGGTTCCCTATAGATTCCTTAAAATGATTATTCCTTGTTATGATATCTCATATATAATATAAGGTCATTTCCATTTGATATTTAGTTTGCCTAGGATTGCTCTGAATTGACTATCATAAAATAATATTTGGTTGTTCCTCCTAAAATTCTTTACATCATAGGTTTCTATCATGCCAAGATTTTTGACTTTTCTTGTGAATTTCTTGTGTCTAATATGCTCTATTCCTATATTATTCTAGTTGATTTAGATCTAGAATTCAATGTGTGAGAGATTCATGATCACCAAGCCACATAATAAGTGTAATTCATAGGCTTGGTACCAAGTACTTCATAAGCATGACTTCTTCCAACCCATACACCAACTAAAATGGATTAAAACATGTAACATGCTTGTAGTGTGTTGTTTAAGCCCATGAGATCATAGGAATATGATCCTCTGAATCATCCCTCTTCACATCAAAAGTTTTGGTTTGCATTTTTCCTAATACTTTATTAGAAGCTTTATCTTATCCATTAGACTAAGGATGGTATGCAATGATCTTATGATGTGAAATCATAAATTATTTAGTGATTTTTTTGATAGAGTTATTAAAAAAATGTGTTCCTGAATCACCTACTAGCTTAATGGGACAACAAAATAATGTGATAATGTTTTCATATAGGAACGTAACAACATCCTTAACACTATAACTAGATGTCATAATAGTTTTCACCCATTTGGTAAAATAATTAATTGTAGTAATAATATATCTAGCCTAGTTGTGATTATTTGGTGGATTAATAAGACCTACAAAATAAATGCTCCATTATTCAAAAGGTTTTTTTAGTAAGGGTTGCAATGGTATTTCATCCCTTTGATTGGGCTTTCCCATTCATTGACATACATCATAGTGTTAGGATACTCTGTGTGCATATTGAAATAACTTTGGCCACCAAATCCCACTTTGTAAATTTTTTATCACAGTGGCTTCCCCTATGAAATGGCATCTTACAACCCCCTAATGTGCTTCATGAAATAGCTTAGGGTGTTCATGTTCCAAAATCACCCTTCACATAATTTCATCCTTCCCTAAGTGATACAAAAATCCATTTACGATGTTGTATGGTAAGGCTCTAGTCATGAATTGATTCTTATCTCATTTTTGATATTGTGAAAGAAAAACTCCTTGTTCTAAGAAATTGGCATTTTCTTCAAAAAAATTAGGCATTGAAGATACACAAAACAAATGAGAATCTAGAGAATCCTCTTATAGCTCTTTTGTATTGTCCCCATTTGTAAATTAGATAAGATGATTTGGGCATACATTCTCTCTTCCTAGATTGAAATTAAATATGAATTATAAATCTTGAAACAATATCAACCATCGATAAATCTATCCACCCAGCATTAGCTTATTAAACAAGTATCGCAAAGCCTCGTGATCCATAAATAATTAAAATGGGGTTGAGAAAAGATAGTGCCTGAACTACTAAATTATGTAAACTATCACCAATGATTCTCTTTTAGTTATCATATAATTATTTTTATTAGTAGACAACTTTCTACATGTGAATTGATAGGGTAATCCAATCTACCATCTCCCATCTATATGAGCACATCCCTGACTATGATACCTGAGGCATCAACATATACATGGAATAAATTGTTCCAATATAGAAAAACTAATATTGTCATAACGACCAATATTTATTTGAACTCTATAAATGTTGCTTGATATTTTGATGTCCATACAAATTGCGTACCTTTATGCAACAAATATTCAAGTGAAGAAGAAATAGTTTCTTACTCTTTGATAAACTTGTGATAATATCCTATGTGTCTCAGAAAAGATCACACTTTGGTAGAAATGATTGGTGGTGGCATTCTAACAATAACTATGATCTTAGATTGATCCACTAGAATTCCTTCACTGTATATAACATGGCCCAATAAAACCTAAAAAGGCATGAAAGATATACACTTATTAATATTCAAGGTGATGTGCAAAGCTCTAAATCATTCTAACATCAATTAAAAATTAGATAAATGACTCTTAAACAAAGATAAACTATCTCAATCATCCAAGTAAACTTCTAGAAAGTCATGAATGAAATATTTGAATGCAATCAACATGGATCTAGAGAAAATAATTGGTGCATTTTTGAGACCAAAAGGCATAAATTTTTATGTAAAATATCCCCATTAGTATCAAAATTAGTCTTAGATCTATCTTCCTCTATGATCAATATTTGATATTATCCACTAAACCCATCTTTGAAATAATATATCTCATGTCTTGTGACTACATCTAATACTTCACCTATAAGGGGTATAAGAAATAGATCATTTACACATGCATCATTTAGAATGTGATAGTCATCACATAGTCGATTTATCTTGTTTTGTTGTGTTTTACTACCATGGGACTTAGCCAATCTACCTTTTCCACTGGGTAAAATATTCCTTCATCTCACATCCTATCTAACTTAACCTTAACTTTAAGTTTCATATTAGGATTTAGCTTATATGGTCACTTATTGATAAGCCATATACACTCTTTTAGTTCAATACGCATTTATACTAATGATGGATCTACCTCTCAGACTTATAAAAACTTGGTGGGGAAGACATCCTGGTAATCTCTTAGAAGTTGCATGGATTTTGAGACTTCTATTGTAATCCAATAGTCCCCATTGTGTGTCAATTTAGGAATCTCCTCACTTTCAATATTCTTGACATACTTTTTGAGTGGTTCTTGATAGATGTACCATTTCATTTATAAATTGAATCTTGTATCATTCTCTATCCTTCCTTGTTTGAAATATTGATATCTCATAGTTGTTCCTCATCAGTACATTTTATGATTAGATATTTGAGTGACTCAACATCCCATTTTATTTCAAACAATCAGTCAAATCTACATCACCATCACTATCAAAATCTTTCATTTCTTCTTCCTCATCATTTATTCTATGGCATGGTTGCATAATAGAGTACTCTTTCATCTAGGTAGTTTTGTACCTTTGTAGAGCTATGTTTAGATCATGGGATGCATTTTGCTATGCATAAGACTTAGTGGTGGTGATTAGGTCCTCTACATACCCGTGGCATATAAATTATTTTATTTTTAGCAATGCATTATGTAATAAAGGATTATCATCCTTAAAAAAAATGTTTATATGAATTCACTGTGCACCTAGGCTCCATGCTTTGTTTCCCTCTTGTGATCCTGATGCATATACCAAGCTGATGGTAGGGGAGCTAGTATATAGTGTAAAATATGAACCCAATATTTTGAGGCCATGGTTTTTAAAGTCCATAATTTAACACATCTATGTATGTGCAATTTAGGTCATTCACCATATTGAAACAAAGGCCAATTATTCTAACTATTCACAATAGCTGAAACTTGTTAATAATCAATTCACAAGCATCATTCTAGGAAAAGTAATCATCCTTATGAATTGCCCACCATGTCGTAGCAACCCCTTTCAACACATAATTAAAATCACACACCCTCTAATTTATTGTAGGCACATGGACTTATAATCATAGAATAAACTAATTTATATCCTTTATTTCAAAGTATTGGGTAACTATCATTCATTTGAAAAGACCATTTTTATAGGTCACAACTCATGATCTCTTTGAGCCCAATTTAGCATATGTGTGTCTAAATCCCCACCTAAAAATGAATTTATTTCCCATGGTAAAGTACCTTCTTTAGTGCACTCTATATAATCATGTGCATGGGTATCTGTTTGATATAATAACTCTATTTCAAAATGAGTAAGAGATTTCATAGACATAGAATTACAATATTCCATCTCAAATTGAGGAATCAATGGCTGGGTGATCACTGGTTTAGACTTAGTAATTTAAAATTATTGAGTTTGTCTATAAGTAAAGACTATAACTAAGGTTTAGCATTTCCATAAAGAAAAGTGCATTTAATTGCTTTCAAAGCCTTTGGATTCTCCTTAGTATTCACCTTCATTTAGCTATCTTCTTGACAAATGTATGGAGAATCAAGTTAGATTGGGATGATGTATGGTTTGTGTGCCTTGTTCAATGGAATTATTATGATTTTATCCCCTTGATGATATTCTAGTTGATTTTACATAGTGTTGATAGTCGTCTAACCATCATATGCCCATTTCTTCCCAATCAATATAGGATAATGTATCCTAGTTGTCTTCATATCAATAACCTCAAAGTCACTATGTAGACTCAACTCTATGAATTTGATCTCAAAATATTTTAAATGATTAATAGGTTTAACTCTCCCATAATTGGCTAGGCTGAGAGTTACTGGACTGTAGCTCAAAACTGTTCAACCAATAGCTTCCCATGTAGAACTTGGTATCATGTTGACCATGATTCAAAAATAAAAAAACAACATTTGGTATCTCATATCCTACAATTTAAATATCCATTTCTGCATCCACATCCTTAGGTTTTTTAGTTTTTACATACCATACTAGCTTCTTTATTTTTTGTTGCCCATGTTATGTCATTCCAATAGATTATGCAATAGATTTGTGATATTCTGAGTGATTTCTTTATTACACAATGTGCTTACTAGTTTGAGTAAGTTTCTTAAGGAAGTATTAACTTCTTCTTATCTCATGATATGCATATTTTGGCCATACATCTATGCATCTATAGATACATCCTGTTTAGTGGTTTATTGATTTTGTATGTTTTTCAAAACCTTCATATCCTCATACATTAATCCATTTTCAATAGCTAGATCCATGTATTTATCCTACGTAACCTTCTAAATTCCTTGATCCTGTGGCATTTCAATAGGAGGTAATCCTTTATCTACATGCTGATTTCTAGTGACATATTTCATAAATGCATCCTCCCTAGGTTGAAAATTTACCATATTGACATTTTGCATGGATTTTTATCTTCTCTGGTTTTCTAGTACTGGATAGTCTTTTATATCATGTTGATCTAATACTTTATAATACATATAATAATACTACCTCGATGGATTCATTGGGAAGTTTTTCTACACTCTCTACATAAATAACACTACAATAGAGGTTACTGATAATTATTTCCTCATACACCTTGATAACCACCTTGATATCCACCCCTATAACCTCATATGTAGCCACACTAATGTTGTGATAAATTACAAATTTGTTGTTGTTGATTATTATCAAAACCCCCATACTATTGCTGACAAACTGGTTGAGTCTAACTAGACTATTATTGTTGAGTCATCATAGGATTCCAAGACATTGTATATTTATATTGTGGTGATGGTGGTGTCCAAACTGATGAACGAGGAGTGCATTCAACTAGACTTTGAGGTTAGTATTATGGTGAGTTCAAAATACACTATACACCTATTTAGAATGCCCCAATCATATCAACCTCTGGACCTAGAATCACTTACTTTACTATAGACACTGGTGAAATAACTACAAAAATGTTCTTTGTAATATATGATTTAAACTCTTGTAAAGATCTGCATATTTTCTCATCATGGTTTGGGGATTTGTATAAATTACAATAAAAGTTCTATGGATTCTTTACATATTATTGTAATAGATGACACTGTGATATTGTATGTCCTACTACTTTGCATATCTCACATAATTCTATTTTGACTTTGGGGCAATCATTATGATGATGCCCTTCCTTGCCACATTCTATGCACCATAGTTGTAACTTGGGTTTATCTTCCTCATGATATTGTTCTAGTATTTTCATGAAGGCTTATAAGGTGTTCTCAATCTTAGAGCTGGATGTTGAAGCTTCTCCATAGTCTTCAATCTATTCCACCTTAATAACAACAATGTGGGTGTCTAATTTAGTATCAAATTGGGTTTGAGCTATCATAAATTGAAATCTTGTTTGCAGTCCTTCTATGAGCCATACAACCTTATCTTGTAGAGAAAACTCAACCATATTCATGGCATCTAAAAATTTACAATCATAGTCACATACTCTCTCCTAGCCTCTATTAGACTTCTTTTAGATCTTGGATGGTCTAACTTGTGCATTTCTTAATTATGAACTCTATGGTAAATCATTTGTTCACCTCTTTTAAAGAAAACCAATTAATATCTATTCAATATATAAATTCTAAATCTCTTCCATTTAATGCCCCAATCAATTCACACTTCATTACTACTTCATCAGTAACACCTTTGGCCTACCATTTCATTTGATAGGTAAGTAAATATTACTCAAGGTCTACAAACCCATATGGTGCCAGATTTATAGCAGATCCAAGTTTATCCATATTTAGATTATGAACCAGTATTTTCAAATTTTGATGTACAACTTTAGTAATTGGTAGCTATGATTTTTGAATTACTATTTGTGGGCTTAAAGTATGTACCTATAAACTTCCTATTTGATACAAACCTTGATTTCTTACATTTTATGTTTCCTATTATTCTCTCTCAATTAAACCTATGACTTTCAAAGATTTATGAATCAATGTTGTCTCAATTTATGCTCCCCATATATGAAATTATTATAAAAAAAATTCTTCCCAACTATTGTGTGCTTTACCCCCTTGTATTAAACTACTTTAGATATAAGAAATATTGTGTTGGGGGTATGTGTACCTTTCTAGTGAATGATCTTTATCTGTAATATCTTCTCTCTTAAGGCTTGAACTTGTGATTTCTCTATGACTTTATCCTATCTCTCCACTTAATAATTCATTTTATTTTTCCTATAATACCCTTTATTTTAGCTACAAACTACATTTAACTACTAGTTATTTTACTTATACATTATTCTCATCCTCATCTTCACACATCTCATCCTTTTCTCACTCTTCCCTCTCTTCTTTTTATCAGCATTCTTCCACATTTTTCATCTCATATCTTCTCATCCTTCACCATTTTTCCTTTCTTCTCACTCATCATTCTTTCCTACTCACTCTTTTGTTACTTTACTACTACTCCCACTTTTATTTGTAACTACTTGAGTAAATTTTTGCTTATTCCATCTATTCTATTGTCACAGTTCCCATTTTAAATCCAAACTCTTCTACTTCTTCTTATCTTGGGTTTCCATTATGTATTTAGATCTAAACTCTATCTACTCATCTTCTCATCATTCACTACCTAGTCACACACATCCCCATAAATCTTGAAGCAACTACTCCATATTGGCTGGACTAGGCACCATGGCCTTTTCCACAACCAATATTTTCACAAAAGTAAGTATTCACTAAAAAAAAATTCCTTTAATTCCTCTAATAAACTAATCTTTCATATCTTTAAAATCTATATATTGATATACTATAAATTTAGTTACATATCCATTAAGAATAGTATGAAACTAATGGTGTATTACTTATATCTTATTAGTTTTCAGCGTTTGCATTCAACTACCTTCTCTCTAGCCTAATTTATAATTTATATCATCCTAGGTTAGAAAAAATAATACTCCAATCATGCTAACCAATTAGATAATAACCTTGACAACTTACACCAAAATATTTCATATATTTTGCCATAAATGTGTTTTTTGAATAATATTTTGAACTATAAAACTAGTCCTCTTTGACTCTTCCTCTATGAAATTATATATCATATGGTCCATCCATATTTATATATCCCTCTATCCTGGTAACCATCGTATCATAGCTTCCTCAAAATAAGTTCCATTCTCATCACACCATTGTTAGTAGAGGTTCCTAATATAACATAAGAACATGCTAAGGATGAGGATAGTTGTGTGATAAACTCATAGTCACAGGCCCAATTACCAAGTAATTTGAAGGAAAAGAACAAATGGAAGATTTAAGGTACATTTTTATACTGTGATATCATGTTAATGAAAGGAAATAGTAATTTCAACTACAATAAGAGCATTCAAAATAATTTAGAAAGAAAATAACCATAACTATACATAATGAATCGTAAGCAAGGAAAAAACAAATAATTCGTTCAAGTAATCATAACCAATAAATCTATATTGATCTCTTCTAACTATGGAACCCTTTCTTATTATAAATAATAGAATATGTAGACATTTACATATCTTATGACTTTATAGATTCTATTCGAGCTTGGAGACAAAAGGATTCTCTTTGTCTTCCAACCTATTACAACTTCTTGAGGAAAGGAAAAAATAAACCAACTTGTGACAACATGAGTGAATTATGCACAAATGGAAAACAATTACACTTCATCATTTTATAGTTCTTTTTATTCTACTAACACTACATTTATTCATAAATTTCACCCTTTGCGTACATTCCTTCTATGTTAGTATATAATTATTGGGTTACATAACTTTATTTCACCTTGATGATCATATCTTTCTAGATTACATAATATTACAGTTTATACATGATATTTCACAATTATTATAGATTTTATTGTAATCCATGTTAGACATGGTGCATGATATCCTTTTATTTTAAGATGAGTTAAATGTAGGTTTATCCCTCACTTGAAAATGGGGGCATGTAATCAGATTTTTATATTTTTTAGTTACATGATTTTGAGAGGTACGAATATGTCAAGAGGTTATAAAACTATGTCAACATGTTACACATAGGTTCCTAATTTTTTCCTCTTCACTTGATAAAGAGACTTTGTCACTTGATAGGATCAATAGGATCAGGGTTTTAATTTTTTCACCACATGGTAGGAGAAATATATCCCATGATAGTTTTAAATTTTTAGAGATGTATATATGGTTTGCATACCACCTAGTGTATTTATTTCTTTTGTTCATTTTCAAACTTTAAATTATTTTGTTTGATTATATTATTATTTATTTATCTAGAAATTGATATACTTTTTTGTATTAAATTTTTATAGTAGGTACTTTCAGGATTTTGACATTGGAGAGGTCATGGAACCCTAGTGGTAGTCAATACATTCATGCATATAGTGAGGAGACAAGGATTTCTATTTCATAGGTTACTTAGACTTTGATACAAGGTAATATATCTTATTTTGATTTTTAGATCACTTTGATACCTATAACTAACTTCAAGCATAACTTACATGTAGTGAATCAATCATTAAAAATAGTATCTACCCTTGTTTTATTTACTTTATTATATATTTACATACTTGCACATGTGTGTGTGTACACACACACACACAAAGATATTAAAGTGGGGTATTATGTACACATGCAATTTTGGTACAAGCCTTATAATTTAAAAAAATTATCATTTTTTTTGGCATAAGGACCATTTTTTTATAATAAGATATTATTAGCACTTTATCTTGTGTTTTTGTATATTTGTTTTTCTCTATATGACTAGTGCTCTTCATATCCTTATTGTTTTATCTCACCTTATGTTTTATTCATCTTAGGATTATTATGCATCTTATTATATTTTATTTGTCCTTTTCTAGTATCAAGTAGTTGTGATAATGGTTTGACCTATACCATAATGTTCTAATAGTGGTTAGTGTGATTATTGGGCCCTACTAAGAAAACCCATGCCAAGAATAAATATTCCTCAAGATTTATTTAATTCTCTCAACTAAAAGTGATGAAATATAAATATTGAATACTTATATAAGGTTTTATAAGTATTTATTTAATTTTTTAGAGTTAATATTTATTTAATTACTGGGCACACACTACTAATTTAAATAAAAATCACATGTATTAAAAAGGTGAAGCTAGCTAAAAAGAAAAGAAGCTATGGGTGGATAATTTAAAATATTTTATTTTATTTAAAAGAAGAGATTTATTAAGACATATTTAACTAAAAGTTTTTGTAAATAAAAAATAATACCCACATATAGAAAATTCCCACCAAGATTTGATTAGTTATCTCAAGCTTTTTTTTCTTTTAATATGTAGAAACAACCTAAATTCAATGATAAGTTTTTATGGTAGCATGGGAAATAAATGGGAAGATTTCTTGAGAAAAAACATTATACATAAGTTTTACAAACAAATAAGATATACTTGGACAACATAATATAATTTAATTCCTTTTCAATAAATTACTATTCTACTTTTGTACATGTGTAGATGAATATTAATGGATTCTTCCGCTTCTTCTTCTTGTATATATTTTATGAGCTCATTTTATATTTTTTGTTGACTTGATAATTCCCTATATTCTCAAAATTTAGATTTAATCCTCTTCTATTTTATATACAATATTCAACTTAATATATTTTATGATATATAGTGCATTATATGTGAACCGCCTTGTAATTGATAAAGCTCATGAGGCTCTTATTTTTCTACCCTCTAGATTTCTTATTTCTTATATAACTATATTCCCACAATAAAGTTAAATATCACCTTGTACATTATATTTCTTTATTTTTTATTCACTTTACTTCTTATATATTTAAGCACCTATGTGTTTTTTGAAATAGGGATTCAATCCATTTCCAATTTAATTCATCGCGATTTTATTTTACATTTACCTCTTCCTTTATTCCCTACAATTTTTATTTTATATTGTTAGTTTAGGTATATTACATTTATTTATCTCTAGAGGTTGTCTAAAAATAAAAATCCACATTGAGTAGACATCTCATGTTGTGATTGTTGTGCAGGTGATATCAATCAGACATATTAGATCATTAAAAACTATTGACATGCCCAGTGGGATGAGGATTTTATTTTATTTTTTAGAATATTATGTAAATCCCCTTAATTAATATTAAAATATGATATTTTGGTGAGAATCTCATATTTATTTTTTGTTTAAAATAATTCTCCATTACTTGGTGACTCCACCAATTATCCCCATTCAAAATGAAAACCTTGCCCATTTGAGAATAATTTTGTTGTTTTAATAAAATTTAAATATTATGGCCAATATTATAACATTTACTTATATTTCATGGAAATATATAATCCCACTATAGCAATAATATTGTAACCCCATTCCTAAATCAACATATAAAACACTCCATAGATTTCATGGAGATGAATGTGTTAACCCTATTGATCACATCAAATAAGTTTCTAATTCATGCTCAATCTACCACATTATCATTTATGATTTTTGTGTTAATATTTTGGCCACTTTATTCAAAGGATTTTTTTTGAATTGACATAGATATTTTCATACAAACTTAGTCTCAACTTAGGATGAGTTGGGTGAAAATTCAATCAGTCAATTCAAATAAATGACAGATACTATGGATCTAATTGATCATTTCTCTATGGATCTAATTGATTATTTCTCTACAATAAACAGGATTCTTTGGAGCATATTTGTATTTCAACCTTCAATTAAAAAATACATGAGAGAGGATATTTATATAGGTCTCTCCATTTATAGGTTTGGCCTTTTTTTTGAAAGCTTTGAACTTTGGTCTTTTTTTCATGTTATAATCATTAGGGGGAGACACTCTTCCAGAATATGTTGATTTTGTTTTATCAATTAAAATTTCTCTCATACAAGCTATGGAAATATCTCCCCAATCTACCCATATACAAATCATGAGCCTACCTAACATATGAGCCAGTGTAATCAATCCCAATGTAATTGATGAGCTAAAAGACCTTACAAGAGTGTTTATACATGAGTTTATTGTATTTAAATGAAAACTTGTTTAAAATGCTAATATATTTCTTAATATCCCATTTCCCCCCTAAAACTAACATGTTTCCCAAGCATCTTGATGCCTAATCAATAAATTAATTATCATTAGCCCAAACAAATATAAAAACTCCCAAAAATGTCAAGTAGAGATGAGGGGAATGTTTTTTTCAACAATCAATACTTATTCTCTAATACTCTATGATTTATGAGGCTATATATAAAGTAATTGTTTAAATCAAACCTCTATAAGAAGAAATGAAGGAAATTGATCACTTCTTCTCCAATCTTCTCTTTCCATTGAGCTTCCTTAAATATAATGGTATGATCCATTTTAGAGAAGGAATTTTGATGTCATATAAAATAAATAGTTCCCACTATCATATCAAGAATAATTTCTTCTAGCCCTTGATCTTCAAAGTTATGTTAATGACTTAAAGATTTATTTAATTCACTGGCCATAAAGGGAATAGAATTCAAGGGACACATATTAGGAAGGATCTACTTTAAATAATTTTGTGGAGCCCATAATTCATGCATTTGATTGTATTTTATAAATAAATATTGGCTAAGGAAAATAATTAGAAGGTGTTCATGCCATTAATTTTACTTTGAAATCAATGGTGTGAGTTTTTTTAAAAGGTAAAGGATGACATCCTTAGCTTAAATACACTTCATCCATTAGATTATATTAAATTTGTCCAAAATTCAGATCTTGAGTAGAATAAATTAACAACATTGGCTTTAAAATATATGATGGAGCCTACAAATAATATGGTCACATTTTTAATTAAAGGATAAAATCAACTAAGGCAAAGTCAAATTCTATTTAAGGATTAAAATAATCCCTTCCTGACATTGAGGCTTTTAGATCCAATGGTAGGAGTTGTTTTAAAAAGCATAAGTTAATGTCAAATCTAAAAATTCCATCTAACTATAAAATTTAAATAGAGTATTAGTTGTCCATTTATGTGCATTATAAATGAGAAAAGTTATAAAAAAGCAAGGATAAAATACGTAGAAAATTCATGGACCATAAGTTGAAAAGTCAATGAATAGTTGGTAATTATGATTATTTTTTAAAAAATGATGATGATGTCATTTTGTAGAAGCTCCTATAATCATCAAATTAATAAGGATGATCTCCCACCATTGGATCTTCTTTCAAAATCTTAAGGTTATAAAGATAATAAAGGTCATGATAAGGGGGTCCACCCAAAAGATAAATGAAAATTCAAAGATATTAGAGCTCCCTCTTGCCATTGATCTACTTTATTGTCTAATGGTAGAAGCTATTTTGAAGATATTATGTTGATGTCACATATTTATAGCACATACTATTGTTAGATCAAATTTTTAAGAAGATCCTCCAGTATTGGATTAAAATATAAACAATATATTGCATGGTCAGCTTCAAATAGGGAGAATATATGAATTTTTTTGGTTATAAGGAGAATATGGAAATAAGATCATGAGCTTTGAATATCGAATTTGAGTGAGAAATGGCATCAAAATGGTGCAAAAATTGGCATTTTTAGAGTAGTATAGAGAGAAAAAAATTTAAATAAAATATTTGATCAATGAATAAATTAGAGGTTATTCTAAGACCTTAAAAAGTTTTAAACCCTATTGGATGCTACTACCCTCAAACCCTCAATTCTACATTAGAGAGCTGATAAATAAATGGTGAGGAAAATTGTGCAGATAAAAATGTTATTTTTATGACTAATATGCCCAATAGATGCATATATTTTTAGGTTCTATTGTTTGTCCCAATGATTCATGACCTAAAATATAATTAATGATTTAAGTTCATTTAGTAAAGCATGGGAGACAACAAGGTACTTTTATCCTCTCATTTTAGGATTGATGTTGAAACAATCGAAGGAATGAGTTGTAGGTATGAGGCTCCATGAAATAACTAGCCTAGAATAGATCTGCATGAGTTGTAGTGATACCACCAAATATTATATTATTGTTTCCCACTTGATAAAAAACTTATTCACACTAATTAATATAATTCAATTAATTCATCTCCTTGCACTTCACTTCATAATTTATAAAATAAGGGAAGGATCACTTGATAGTAAACAAACATCAAAGAGGAATAAGGGTAGGATATAAAAGGATAGATCTCTAGTTCAAAGAACAACATTAGTGTTTTGATAACCAAGGATGTGTTCAACTATAATTTTACCAATATATAATAAATTTTAAGAGAGCTCAGAATGTATCCAAATAGGGGGATTCAAAGGGAAGTGATGAATGCTTAATATTGATAATCCTTTATATAAGTAACACATAAGAGGTCTATTTTTAATCACACACATATCTATAAAAGTTTGGGGAAATTGGAAATAACTCAAGGAAAATTTTGGAATAACTTAAATATCATTATAATTAATGAATATATCTATATAAAACACATGTTTTAGTTGTTTCACACTAGCAGTGTTCATTAAACCAAAGAAGTTGGAAAACATTCATGAAATGAAAACCATGTAATTAGAAAGATAAAACTTGTATTAATATTAAGAGTGTTTTATTAAAAAAAGTGTCAAACATAATAAATTCCTACATAGTATTATATATATGAATCAAAATGGGACAACTTTCAAATAGTATAGGATCACACTCTAAGCCATCATGGCATAAAACAGTTACAATCTCAATCATTAAGGGGAGGCCACCTATAAATGACAAAGTAGAAAATGTATGAGTTGGTGACACATTGAAATGAAGTCCATTTAGGTTCATATAGATAATTAACTCTAGTTTGTTGGTGGTACACTTTATAGTTACCTCTAAGTACTTTTTTGAGCTATCAATGCTTGGTCCACCAAAATATGCTCTTGGTCAAGCTTTTGTAGGTTGATAAGTGAATCTTGAAAGATCAATTATACCTAGGTTAGCATATTTTAAATCATACTAAGAGGATATTCCAATGATATTTTTACCTCATTAACTTAGCTAATGCTAGTTTTAGATTGGTTAGAAGGTTCTAAGATAGCCTTGGCTTTAGTCTTATTGTCTTTTTCCACCTTTTTCCTCAAAGCTTCATTAAATTGTCACAAGTGGACTATGAATTCATCTTGAAAAAAAAAGTGTTATCTTGGTGAAAGAGAAAAGTGATGCTAACTTCATTGAATTAAGGATCTGGCCCCTACTCTTCTCCAAGGGTATAATGGTGTCTTGAGCATTTTTCAACAGTATTCAAAGGAGGTTATCATGTCTCCCCTAAAGGTCTAATAAAAATTTAGGTCCATGCGGGGAATGATATTTAATTATAGAAGTAACCCTTCATTTATGATGGCATACACCTTATTTCACTTGTTATCCACCCAAATGATCCCATCTAGTTGGTTTATGCTTGTTGGAGAAGCTCTTTACTCTTGGAGAGAGATCTATTCACTTTCCCAAGAGCCACAAAAAATTGTGTGTTTCCTCCACTTTGAAAATCAGACCTATAGGGAATGTAATCATTACTTAGGACTCAATATTCCTAAATTTCTCCTTATTATATTAAATTAAATTTTTAGAGAGCTTATTGGTGCCCCAAAGCATTGAAATTAGGTCATCCACTACCTTTTCTTCTCCACTCATAGTCCTCACTTTGTTGAGAAAGAAAAAATCATATCTCGTCCTCCATACCATAGGGTTCCCTTATTAAATGAAGGTATACATAAGCACCCTCTTAATCCTCCCTACCTCTCAATCAAAATATAAATAGATGTATGGGTCTCTATGGTAGATGATCTCTTGTCTCTATATGTATACACATGATATTTTAAAACTTTATCAGTTATTGATGCTATCTATCTTTCAAGAACCCATTGAGTCTCAATATCTCTAAGTGTACACCATAAATGGTGTAATAGGAAAGGAGTGGAAAAACCATTGGTGATTCATAGGATTTTTTTCCCTTTTTTCCACTTACTATCTACACACTTGTCTCTTAAAAACATTTCCCTAAGTTTTGCTTCCTATTTTTCACCCTCCTCTAGTCATTTACCACCTTCATTAACACTTACCTAACCTAAAACCCATTTTTGATGGTTTACATTACACAGTCATCCCTATTGATCTTTTACTCTTATTGATAAAAATTATTAGGGTTTAGGTTGGCCCCTGACCAACCTAGTCCATGGCTTAGTTTGTTTTTATCAATTATGATACTAGGTCATCTAGGTCAACCTTATCAGCCTAAACTTTTAGAAGGGATTAGGGTTAGATCCACCAATATAAACACATTCATTTCACCATTAATAATAGAATAGAATAATAAGAAAAATATATACTATGAATTTTTTTATCCACCATTCTACTTGAGGAGCAATCTTAGGGTTTCATAATTTCTTTGGAGATATGAATATTATCTTGTCGATAAGTATTTTGGATGCATTAATAGGTTGTGTAGCCTAGAGATGATTTATCATTATCATCCTTACATACCAAAACATCCTCTTGGGAATCACATTGGATAAGAGAGAGATTGAATATTTGTGGGTTCATATTCAAAGGTAAGTATTCTTAACTTTGTTCCTCCTTTGTAAGAGTACATAGATATGCATTTGCATTTTTCTTCCATGCATTAGGATTTTATGTACATTAACATGAGTATATATCTTCTATGCATGTTTAATTTTAAATGTATATTACCCCCACTTTCTTCCAAAATATTTGATGATCACTATATTAGAATTTTACTTTACTTGCTATTAGTTTAGTGAATATGAAAACATAGGACCTAGTTAGGGTTATTGCATAGTTTTGCTTGATTGGAGGCTTTAAAACCCTCCTAAGTGATATCATTTTGGTAAGACATACCTTGATTAGGTATAGTGGATCAATCTTAGTAATGAGATTAATTGTATAATGTATCCCAATTATAAGTATAAGTAGGATTTATCTTCTCTGAGCTAGGATTGATTTATAGATCTACTGTATTTCCCATTATATACATTCTAGTGAACCTAACATGAATATAACCCTTATAGGTTTTATTTCATGATTTCATTTATACCATCTTATTATTTTTATATATTTTTGATATTGTATCGAACTAGTTAGTATAGTTCTAACTTTTTGTGTGAAGGTTTAACACATAGTTACATCAAAATGACTATATATTTTCTATGTAGGTCTTCATCAAATACAAGTTACTAGATAGAACAAGTTGACATAGTAATATTATTTAGTTATAAATAAACATACAAGGTTAAGCATGTCAAATATTTCATCTTATTCTCTCTACCAATATCTAGATCAACAAACTAGGTTAAATAGGTTGACATTATCATTTTATTCTCTCTACAAGCATCTAGATCAAGAAACTAGGTCTAACAAGTCGATTCTATCATCTTATTTTCTTTGCTAGCATCTAGATCAATAACCTAGGTCAAACAAGTTGAATTAGTCATATTATTTTATCTTACATCATCCATATCAACAAACTAGGTCAAACAGGTCAACTTAGTCATCTTATTCTCCTTCATCACATAGGGTTTTGTAGAACTAGGTTGAATTAGATGACCTAGTTTACATAGTTTTAAAAATAGAATTTAAGACACTTAAAACATAAAATTTTAAATCCTAAACATATTCAAAAACATCAAGGTTCCTCTTTTTCCTTCCTTTGTCATTTTAGTACTTATTTTTAGTTCTATTCTATGTAATTGAGTAGTCTTTAAAATTATAACCCTATGACAAACTAAGTTGACCTAGACGACTTAGTTCTATAGCCTGTATTCTATCTAAAAGTCTGAGTTAACCTTTTTAACTTTGTTCTTAAAAGAATTTGATTTTGTATAATAGTAGTGACCTAGTAGAATTTGTCCTATGTTGTCTGCATATAGTGTCATTTAAATCAACTCTATACTATTATAAATTTTGGAATTAATAGTTATTTGCTAGTAATAAATTTACATTTTCATTTCTAATTGTTTGAATGCTTAGAGTAACTCACATAATCTAAATAGGTGGTTTTTTAAATTAACATTTAGTTACACTATTTTTATCTTTTTCAAACACTACCAAATCAAACAATATTCAAAACACATTTAACGCTTGTCTTCCCAAGGCCTATTTACTTAGACTTCATCATCAAGGAGGAAGCCGACTTGGTTTTTTGGCCAAGTATAAATATGTGGTTAATGGTATATATTGTAAAATCACATGACACCCTTATCACTATGGGATTATGAAGTGAGGGGATATGCCCCAATACCAAGCCAATACCATTGCCAACATAGATCCCTTTCATCCTAAATGTCTTGAAACCATCCATAGATTGCTTTCTAGTTCCCTATTTTTAGCCAACTTTCCTATCACACTTAATTAATACTTTCTAATAATATAATAACACTCAAGATGACCAATTAGTTAGCACTTACTTTTAGTTTATTTATTTCTCTCTAATTATTGTGTGTTGTATTTCAAAAAATTACATTAGATAGTGTTATTGTAAAGTTTTAAGTTGTGTGCCCCAATCAGACTACTCATATTGATCCAATTGTTTGTGTGTTTACTTCCATTTCTTATTTCACTTATATTCCAAATAATTTCCCTATTTTATCACACTATCATTCTATTTGGTACAGTCTCTTACATGCTATATTTTCCCTTATTAGTAGTACATAGTTGACCTATAAAACTATGTATCCTTCTCATCCTACTTTACCTCCTAATCTACAATATAGATACAACCTATACAACTTTGTATCCTTATCTATCAGTCAAGTTATAGAACAAAGTCAATTGGTTCGACCTTGTATCCTTATTAGCTTAGTTTCATACCCTATATGTAGTACAAAGTTGACCTATATGAATCTGTACCATTATTTACCTCTTGGATTATAGAACATAGCCATCCTAGTTGACTCGATATCCTTTTTGCCTCTTTGTGTTTACATCACCTTAATATTATTTAATATTTATCCCTCATCATGAGCCTCTTATTTGAAGAAAACACTGAGTTGAAATAAATAGATATGATGAGCTTCACTAACCCCAATAGGTTCTCCCATAAGCAGCTTATGGTTCCTACCCTAGATAAAAGCAATGTGCATATATCCACTCATACTATAAACTATAGGACCCCTCCTCATTAATATTTAGCTCCTAACCTTATTTTTCCTAAAAATATCATCCTAAATTGGAACATACTCTAGAAATTATCTTTTTCATCAATGCATTTCCTCAACATTGAGGAAAATATCCTTTTACTATTTACCAACTTATGATAAGTGGTAAAATTGAGGATCCTCATTCACCTTTCCCCATACTCTTACATTTATTTGGGGATAATAGCTTCTTTGATTCTCAACCTATTGCTTATCTTTTAACCCCTTCTCATACTATGACCTCTTCCTCTTTAATTTCCTCCACCTCCATGCCAAGTATCTCAACTAACATGGTAGGTTCTACACCTAGTGGGCCTTTTCTAAGATTCACTCTTCTCAATTTTTCCATTAATGCATCATTTTTTACCCATGGTAATCATTCCTCTAGTGCCACTTCTTCCCATCCCTATATTAGTGTATCTTTTTACAAATAATAAAATCATGTTATTAGTGCCTCACTAACAATTTGTAATGAAATTACTTAGATATTCACACATAATGATTTTATATTACATAGAATAAGCAAATATGATAGATCACACAGTGATAATTGACAATAGAACACAATACTAGATAATATATCAAAGCCACTTTGAGGGGGCAACCTCTACATCAATGTACTAATAGTAGAATACTTAACATAATGAATAAAGACTAACCACTACCTCCTATATATAGTCTATGTAGCCAAGGTTATTCCATGGGCTGACCTATCTAAGAACATAGATAAATGTAACAAGTAAATAAAAGAGGTATGTAAGCCACAAATTAGCCACACATATCCCTAGACACACCAATCATTAAGGGTGTAACAAGCCCCTCCCATTCAAAACAACATTATCCTCAAAATTTTGGCAACTTTGGATGCTACTGCACAAATGCTTCACCCTCCCAAGTGGCATATTCACATGGTAGATTCTTTTATTTGATCAGGTACTCTGCAATTGCTCTAAAATGCAACTGCTTTGTTCACCTTTGAAGGATCACCTCAAGATCAAGAACAAATCTACCTTCCTCATCCAATTTTAGTAATTATATTTGAATGAAAACTCTATGTCCAATGACTTTCTTTAGGCATGATACATGAAATATTAGATGTATGTGAGTGGATGAAGGAAACTCTAACTTGTAGGCCACACTGCTAATTTTTTGCAATATCTGATAAGGCCCATAATACTTAGGGGACAACTTTGTATCTTTTTTTTTTGTTTCTTCAATGAGATATGTTTGTATGGTTGTAAGAAAACAAATACCCAATCACCAATGTCAAAATTTCTCTCACTTTTGTGTTGATATACATGTTGCTTCATGCGATTCTAGGACATAGCTAAATTTTCATGCAAACTTGCAAGGACCTCCTATTGATGGTGAATATGTTCTTCAACTACACAAAACTTAGGATGGACCTTCAAGGTTGAAGTGATGGATGGAGGGTGGTATTCATATAGTACCAAAAAAGGAGACATTTTAGAATAACTATGAACAAAAGTATTATACCACCATTCAGCAAGTGGTATCCAACGAACCCATTTATCTCATTTATCAAAAACAAAACAATGGAGATATCCTTCCAGACATTTGTTGACTACCTCAATTTTTACATGAGATTAAGGATGATAGGATGAATTATGAACCAACTGGGTGACCAAAAATGTAAATAACTTAGTCTAAAAAATATTAGTAAAAATGAGATCTCTATCACTGGCAATGATCTTAGGGGTCCCATGCAGTTTCTAAATTGTATTAAGAAAATTAGTAGCTACTGTACTAGCAACAAATGGCTAGGATAAAGAAAAAAAATGAGCATACTTATTGAAATGATCTACAACAACCATGATAACATTTTAACCATTAGATATTGGTAAACTTGTAATGAAATCCATAGATACCTCTTCCCAACACAAGCTAGGGATGGATAAAGGTTGTAAGAGACCTGAAGTTTTGATGGTTTTTCCTTTGTTTTTTTGATAGATCATACATTCAGCCACATATTTTTGGACATCCCCCTTGAGACCTTCCCAAAAAAATCTTTCTTGATTCTATGATAGGTTTTAAAAAATCTTGAATGACCCCCAATTGGAGTTGCATGAAGTTCTCGAAAGATTTTTTGTTTAAGAAGAGAATTCTTACATAGGTACAATTTGTATTTAAACCATAATGTATTACCCTTTCATGAGAATTTTTAAAATACACCTAAACCTTGTTGAATATTTTGAATCAAATCATGGGCAACACTATCATGTTCCCATTTTGATCATGCTTTATCTATCCAATCTACTTATAAAATGGTTATGCAACATAGCAATGCCTCAACTAATTCATCTTTTTTGGATTGTGCATCTACCACCACATTGTCCTTGACTTTTTTGTAGACTATTTCAAAATCATAGCCTAACATCTTAGTTACCCATTTTTTTGTTCTTCAGATGATAACATTTTTTCTAAAAAAAATTTGAGACTATCATGATTAGTCTTTACCTAAAAGTGATGACCCATCAAATAAGGTCTCCATTATTTGACTACATGTAAAATGACCACCATTTCCTTCTCATAGATGGGCTTGTGATTATTTTTACCCTTTAGTTGATGAATTTCAAATGCAGGTGGTTTACCTTCTTGCATGAGTATAACACCCATACCATACCCAGACACATCACATTTAACCATAAAAGTCTTAGAAAAATCAAGAGTGACCAATACTGGAGTAGTGTACATAGCCAATTTCAATTGTTCAAATGCCTAGGTAGCTACATCAATACACTAAAAGGATTCTTTATTTAACAAAGAGGTGAGTGGGGATACAATACTATCATAATTTTTGATAAACCTACAATAGTAACCAATAAGTCCTCAAAATCCTTGGAGTTGCTTGAGTGTCTTAGGAATTGGCCATTCCACCATTGCTTGGATTTTTTTAGGATCCAATTTCAATCCTTCACAAGACACCAGATGACCCAAATATATAACCTCACCAACCCCAAAAGTACATTTGGAAGGTTTGGCATATAATTGATTTTGCTTCAAAATGGAGAGTACCTATTTCACATGTTGCAAATGGTCTTCCCAATTTTTACTATAAATGAGGATATCATCAAAGAATACCAAAACAAATTTCCTCAAAAATGGCTTAAAAATATTATTCATCAAACTCTAAAAAGTAGATGGGGAATTTGTTAGACCAAAAGGCATAACCAAAAACTCATAATGGCCCTCATGAGTCCTAAAAGCAATTTTGGATATGTCTTCATCACGAATCTGGATTTGATGATACCAAGAAATTAGATCTAACTTGATAAAATAAAGATCACCATTCAATTTATTTATCAAATCATCAATGATAAGAATAGAAAACTTATCTTTGATAGTGTACGTATTGAGTTCTATGTAGTTAGGGCACATCCTCCAGGTGTCATGTTTCTTTCTCACCATGATAAATGGTGAAGAGTATTCACTTTGGCTATGGATAATGATTCCTACATCTAACATCTCATGTACCATATTTTCAATTTCACTTTTATAGGCATAGGGATACTTGTATGGCCTGATGTTGGGTGGTGTACTACCAGGATCATGCATACAGCTAGGTGGAAGTCCTTTTGGCATGTCTCCAAAAACAATAGAATGAGCATCAATTATTTGTTGTATATCAAGAGCTAGAGATGGCTAAGTTAGTTATAATTCCATAGAAAACAAGTGAGCTACAAATCCCTTAGCACAATTATAAATAATCTTTGTCATTTGATGGGAGCTAACAAGTTGTGAATATTTAGCCTTTAATCCCCTTAGCTCAAATATTCTTTCTTTAGAATGAAAATATATGAATAATTCTTGAAAATTCATCTCAATAGTGCCCAAAGTGGTGAACCACTAGACTCTAAGAACAATATCAGCTCTACCCATCAGAATAGAAAACATAGGAGAATCCAATAAGTAGTCTCTCATGGCTAACTTGATATTATGACATTTTTTTGAACAACTGATAGTACCACCATCTACAATCATAACCTAAAATTATGGAGCTGAATAAATGAAATAGTTCAAACAAGCAGCCAACTTACTATGGATGAAGCTATGTGTGCTCCTAGAATCAATCAAGATAGTGACCTTCAATTTCTTAAGGAAACCCATCACCTTAAGATTTTGGGGAGTACTAATACTTGAAAGGGCATGATAGGAAATAGTAGGCCTAGATTCTTCAAATTTCTCCTCAAGAACTTCTACATCCTCATCATGTACTTCTTCATCATCTTCATCATCATTGGCACCTTCAATGTAAAATAGCTTATTTTCAGCACAATGATGGCCTTTGTTCCATTTTCTATCACAACCATAACACAACCCATTGACTCACTTCTCCTCAATTTGTCATTATATTAATCTGGTGGGATATGGAAATGATTTTGCTAGAAAGTTATGATCATGACCAGTAGTGAAAGTTTTCCTTTTGACCATCTCTTTTTATTCTATTGTTGATGATTTAAAATTGCGCTTGATCTTAATCAATCAACAATGGGAAGTTTCAAGCTGTGGGATAATGCAGATTGAAACAACCTCCAAATTTTAGATAAGTTGGTCTCTTCTTTTGTATCAAGTGTTGGGGGAAAAGGAATAGGAGATTAAACAGAAACACAAGTGTAGGAAATGAAACCTAACTATGGCAATGCGCTTGAGTGTAATCCTAATCCTAACCTGAGCATAGTGAGACTATTATAGGATTCAATTACATTTAAGAGCAGACAAGTGCATGATCAATGTAAAAGATTAGAATAATAGAAATAGAGGCTCACAATAGGGAATTCTTTTGTTGAGATACAGAGAATGTCAACAAATGCATAGTGTTCAATCTTCTTAATAGAATCTTTCAATCACATAAGAGGCACAAAAATCACATACAATTATGTAGAACTTTTGATTCAAGAAAATGAGACAAAAGTAAATGACATTCCTAATCACAACTCCAGAGAATCTATAGTATAAACTACCTTTGCAAATGACACATATAACATCAACCAAGGCATGGAGCTCAATCTTCTTAATTCATTCAGCCACATATAAGGCACAGAAACATGCACAGTTATATCAACTTTACAACTCAATAAAATTAAGATAAGAGAAAATGATATTACTAGTCAAAAACTCTAGCAAGTCTAAAACTATGGAAAAATCCCCCCTTTCTCTTACAATTCTTCTTATTTTATAGCTTTGGATCACTCCTTCCATCATCCCCTTTCTCATGCAATCTTCTCCATCCTTCACTCATAGGGGAAAAATAGACAGCACCTTCAATGCTTTGGGGGCTCCAAAAATCTACCTAATGAACTGTTCCATTTACTCGAATTTAACTCCAACTAATTTTCCCTCCATTTTGCTTTATGGCAACAAATACATAGAACACTCTATTATGTTGAAATGGGAGAGGACACTTAGTCAATTTCTTGAAAATCCTCTTGTTACTTAGAAGGCACCAAAAAATGACACTTGGCACTTTCTGCCAGATTCATCAAAGACACAAGGCTTTCTCTACTTCTCTTTGGCTGTGTTGTAGTATCACTCGAGACACATATCAGATTCTTATAGATGGTGACACTTGGAAGTTTCCACAGATTCTTGAAGTAACACTCGAGGGCCACCATAATCTTTATTCAATAATGAAACTCAAAGATGATCTCTCAGGCGTCGACATGTGGAGGCTTTTGCGGCTTTAAGGAAGATACGTAACATCTTCCACTACTTTGGTTAAGGGTATGTGGTGGCTTCCACTTTTCCTGGGAATAGAGTAGAAAGGGGCTTGAAGGGTGACACTTGGTAGCTTTCACTGCTTCTTTGACACTTAGCAAAAATAGAACAATGCGTTTTCACTTTGAACCAAAGTATTGAACCCAGGTGTTGAACTAAAGTCTCTCAGATGCTGACACATGGTGACTTCTATTACTTCTTTAAAAAGGTAGTTCAGGGCCTTTCATGACTGCCACCTGGCACTTTTTGCTTTTTTGATACTTAGCTCATTGAAAGTATTTACCAAAAAGAGAATAGAATGCAGGGACTGATATGAGACATGGGTGGTGACATGTGGTGCATTCTACTTAGCTACTACTGGATATGTGGCACATTCTATAGCCTTCCTAAAAGTTACAAAAGGGGCTCGGAGGATGCCAGCTGGCTAGCTTCGTGTCTCAAAAAGTGACACTTGGTAGCTTCTACTTGAATGCAACACTTAGGCAAAATAAAGTGAAGGAAATGAAAAGGGGAAGGAGAACTCATGCTTGGACTATGCCACTTGGCAGCCTCCACTACACTTTGACACTTAAACAAAAAATGAACCCACATTCTTCTCCAAATCTATCGCTATGACCAAGGTATATGGGGACCAAAATTGTAGTGCTCGACTAAAAATTTGAATGCAATGTAGAGTAAAAATTTGTTCTACAGTTACTGTCGACCCTCAGGACTTTTGAGCCTACTCAAAAAGAAAACTCCACCTCCCCCTAGATCAAAATTATGAAAATTATAGCTTCAAAAGAGCTATCAACATATGTTTAAAACACTTATTTAAAATCAAAGTGAGAAAACAATGGAAAAACAACGTGAGAAGGGAAATTATTTAAATATAATACATGAGAAACCCAAGTCAATTGAAATGTTTCAAATATATTCTATTTACAGGAATCTCTTCAGGTTCTCCTTCCATTGACTCTAGATCAAAAGAATTCTTTTGCTTGCACACGTGAATTCTATACAGGCCAGTCCATAGTGCTTCAAATTTGGTATACTAACCTGGCTTGGCGGCCTGTGCATCCCATTTCAAAGCAATCGAGCCTACTTCAAAATTAGGATTTGAAGTCCTTTTATCAAAATAATTCTTAACCATTACCTAATGCTTGATCAATGAATCATGGGCTATATCCCTCTTTTCCTGAACTTCCAAAAGTTTTGTGAGTTTGACTTGCATGGGGCCATTCTCTTCAATCTCAATTTGTTTGATCAGCTAGAGAGCAGGGATTTCCAAGCTTAGGGGAATCATGACAGACTTTCCATATACCAATTCATATGGAGACATTTTGATCACATACTTGGGTGTGATTCTATCAGCCCATGGTGCTAGATTAAGCACTTTATGCCACTCTTTGTGATGATCAGCCCCTACTCTTTTGATGAGTCTTATCAGGTTCTTATTGGTTGATTCTGCCAGACCATTACATTGAGGGTAATAGTTAGATGAAGTTTTTAGGTATATTCCATGTCTCAAGGCAAATTCGGATACTTTAGACCCAAAGAATGCTTTAGAATTATCTAATATGATGGTGTAAGAAGCCCCAAAGCAAGTAGTGATACCCCCTAAAAAATATAGGATCACATTCTCTGTTGCTTCCTTAAGTGAGACTGCCTCGGTCCATCTGGAGAAATAGTCTGTGGCAGTTAATAACCATTTGTGACCCATGCTAGACACTGGATTTATCATTTCAATGAAGTCAAGACTCCATTGAGCAAAAGGTTCATCCATAACTATAGGACTAAGTGGCATGGCTGCATTCTGCCTCATCCCCATATAATACTGGCAAGATTGACATTTTCTAACCAACTGATAATAATCTGCAAATAAAGTAGGCCAAAAATATCCTGCTTCACTTATCTTTATGGATGTGGTCTTTGTAGAAAAATGCCCTCCTGATGTTCCATGATGCATCTCATGTAGTATCCTCTTAACTTCAGCCTATTCTACACATCTTAACAATTTTCCATTAGAATTTCTTCTAAAAAGGACTTGTTCAATTAAAACAAAATGAACTCCCTGTATCCTATAATATCTCCTCTTGTTTTGAGGAGTTATCTCAGATAAATCCCATTTTTCATAAATTGAATCCTGGTTGTGACCTAGGATTCCTGATTAACCTCTTGTAATTTTAGCACCGTGTTTGGCTCTCCTTCTGAATTTGCTTCCTCATGTAACATCATTTCCAGTTCTCGGGTTATATATTGGCACAAACCCCTGCCTCTGACTAGCTTGGTGGGTCTAACCTCCACATCATATTCAAGGATCTTAGTGATCTAATTAGCTTTTTTCTCAGTAATCTCACCCTCCATGATGTATTCCCTAACACTTGGGTGAGCTACAAGTATCAAAATTTGGTTCCCTGATACCAAATGCCTACATTTCTTGAGGGCTTTTACCATGGCATAGGCTTGTCTTTCCATAAAATTATACCTAGTCTCATAATCCCTAAGGGTTCTTGAGAAAAGGCTACTGGGTGTTCCCCTTTCAGCCTATCATCCTTTTGCATCAAGATAGTAGCAATACTTGACTCTCCTCCATAGACATACATTACGAAGGGCTCGAAAAAATCTGGATTTTTGAGCACTGGGGCTACTGAGATAGCCTTCTTGACCTCTTCAAAGGCTTGATTCCATTTTGTAGTCCATTTGAAGACTAGGTTTTTCTTTATCAAGAGTGTCATTGGTCTAACCAAGACTAAAAAATTAGATATGAATTTACTGACAAAATTGATCTTCCCTAAAAAAGACTAGACTGCCCTTTTATTTACTAGAAGAGGTAAGTCCATTATAGCTGTGATTCTCTCAAGATCTATAAAAACTCCTTCCTTGGATACTATGTGTCCCAATAGTTTACCCTGAGGTATAGCAAAAATACATTTCTTAGGATTCAATGATATCCCAAAATCTTGACATTTCTTGAAGACAGATTCTAAATGATCAAAATGGTCATCAACATTTTTTGAGAAAATAGTGAGGTCATCCAGATAGACCAGGATGACCTTATTTACAAGTTCACCAAAGGCTATATACATAGCTCATTGAAAGGTGTCTCCTGCATTTGATAAGCCAAATGGCATCTTTGCATAGGCAAATTTTCCCCACTTGGTAGTGAAAGCAGTTTTGTACTGGTCTTCCTCGGCTAGCCAAATCTGGTTGTATCTAGAGAAACCATCAAGTAAAGAAAACCTCTCTGATCCAACCATAGTTTGTAGAATTTGTTCCATGGAGGGCAAGGGATAGTGGTCTTTCAAAGATGCTCTATTTAGATATATGAAATCTACACACAGTCTTACATCTCCATTCTTTTTCCTAACTGGGACTAGATTTGATACCCAAGTTGAGTGCTTGATTGAAAATATTATTTTTGAATTTAAAAGTTTTTTCAACTCATCTACCATTAGAGGCTCAATCCTTAGATTTACTGGCCTCTATTTTTGTTTGATGGGCTTGGACCCTTTAGTCAAATCTATTATGTGCTGGATAATGTCTCTATTGTATCCATGAAGGTCTTCATAGCTCTAAGCTATGACTCTATCATATCTCTGGCACAATTTGATTAATCTTTCCCTTTCTTCCTAAGTTCCTAACTTTTAGTCTTTTCCCATCACTCACCTCTACTTCAAAATAGTCTGATTTATCTACCTGGAACCTTTTCTTTTCCAAGCTCACATCTTCTAGGTCAAACAAGTTTTCTAAGGTGATCAATCCCTTGGGGAGCTTATTAGTCCTTAATTGTATAATCTAATCACCATATGCCTCTTCAATTTTAGTTTGCAATTGATCAACAAACTCATCTGATTATTGTAAGAAAGAGACTACTTGAGCATCATTTTCAAACACTTGCCAATTTTCATCATTGTCTGGGATGGTTGGTCTCACTATAACTTTTACTGACTCATTGTTAACCAATAGGCTAATTGCTGGGTTAAACTATGAGCCAATCTGGGCCATCCTATCAGCCTTAGAGTTTTGACTTCTAGGGATTATCTCAATATTGAAAGCTTCAAAATCTTCTATCAAATCCCAAATTCTATGCCTATAGGATCTCATCTCACATTCTTGGCTGCTACCTTTTCCTTAATTTGCTTTACTACTAATTCTAAATCTCCTTTTAATTTTAGGTTCTTTATTCCCTTTTTCTTGGTTAGCAAGAGCCCATGTACTAAAGAATCATACTCTGTATCATTATTAGTGCAAGCAAATTGGAATCGAATAGCCCTCAAAATTTTATCACCATTTGGATCAGTAAGACAAATTCCTGCTCCAACACCATGTCTACTTCTAGCTCCATCAAAATTCAAAGTTCAGAGCTCTAAATCTTGAGTAGTAGGTGCCTCTTCCCTTTGAACATTTGGGATCTCTTGAACTTCATCAAAAATAGCATTCGTGCCCAAACCAGTAGAGTCATAGTTCCCATACGGGTCACTATGCATTATTGCCAACAATTGGTTGTTTTCTTCTTCTTGATCATGCTCAGTCTAGTCTCCTAGTTCTTCAACAAAATTTCTTTCTTCTTTATTCAACATGGCGTGATTTTCTTCTAATCTTATTGTTGGTTTGTTGGTGATATGGTCCTTGGATAGTAGTTCAGATAGAATTTTCATTTTTGAACTGTATCTGGTTCTCAGGATGAGGTGAGACCAGTCAAGAGACATATATCCTCCTATTTTTGTATAAAGTCTTTGGATAAACATAAACCAAAGACAGGAGGGATATCTATGACAACTAAATCTTGGTTGACCACTATGTTGGGGCATGTGTATAAATGCAAGGTGACTTGTTTAATTCTCCCTATGGTTTGCACTATTTTGCCATCTAGCTGCATAACTCCTTTTACAAGGGGTTCATAATTTATTTTCAAAGCATCAACTATTTGCTTGGGCATCATAGTTGTGATAGATCCTGAATCTATCAATGCATTATGTAGGAGTTTCTTTCCAACTATCAGAGTCAAATAGAAAGGCTCTAGCTTGGATTTACTTACTTGTGCTGCATTATTCACAAAGGTTGTTGTCTTTGGAGGAACCATATCTTTAAGATTTTCCTTTCCAGTAGGTCCTTTCTTGGTAACAACACCTTTGGGCGCTACTTATCCTTGCAGAGCTTCTTGTAGTAGTGTCTTTTATTCAAGAATAGCCAAAATATCCCATATCGATACTTGTGCTGGAGTCCCCTTTAATTGGTCTACTACATTGATCGGTCCCAAAGACTAAGTTTTTTGGTAATAGGGATACCTCATTTTTTCCTAAATCTAGGTAGGAATCTCTTGATCTCATACCAACTAAGGCACTTCTTGTCTAACAGCAACGTTCTTTTTCCCCTGAGATGGAGGATTATTCTTGACTTGACCACTTACAATCTTGGGCTACTCCACCATCCTCCTCTTTGATCTGGTGTAATAATCAGATTGCACTACTGGCCTTTGGGAGGTAGATGCTTCATTCAAGAAAACTGCTTCTTCATCCTCAACCCATGAGAACAAAGCATGTTCTAGGGCTATTTCTTCCTCTTTTTGCAAGGATATTCCTTGCATCTAAGCCACTAGTACTGAATTCTACATGCCAAGAGACTGGTAGGCTTGATTATTATTGGTACTGGCAAATTGACCATCCATTCTTCTTTGTTTAGCCACCCTTTGTTGTAGATTACCCCTAGGACAATCTCTGGGTGTGTGAGCATCATTGCAAGGGAAACACCAAGCATTAGTATCATCCACATAATTATTCTGACCTAGAACCATCTCCCTATTTGAGTTGAGAGGAATGGTCTGTGAGGGTGTGGGAACTGCAACTAATTGATTTGCTAGTTGATGGTTCATTTGTCTTGGAGGACCTTGATATTGGTTTGGTTGGGATGAAAACCTATTTCCTTGATAGCCTTGATAAGGAGGCTTAGGGAAAGTATTCTGCTACCTCTTTATATTAATCAGCTCATTGGAGAATGTCAGCATATTCTTGATATCATCCATCTCAGATGATTGAGTAGGAACCAGTTGCTTCACAGATGATGGAGAGTAAGTATACATGGACACAAATGGGCTTACAGCCTTAGGAACCTCTTGAGGTAGGGGCAAGGTAATTTCTAGGAATACAGGCATGGGAGGCCTTAGAGGTAACTTCCTAGCATCAATTAAATGGTTTTCAGCTCTGACCGCAAGGTCATAAGCCACTGGCAAAGTGTGTCCTCCCAGTGACTGAATCATAATAGATATATCTAAATTCCAAGCTTTGAGATAAAACACTATGGCCATACCAGGTGGTGGTTTAGCTGCAACAGAGATTTTGTCCCAAGTTTTCTAGAATCTGGTGTTGAAGTCAATCATGTCCTCTTGTGGTCCCCTCTAAATGGTGATCAACTGCTATAATAAAGAGGACTTATCACCTTTCTCTACAAATCTTTTAAAGAACTGATCTCTGAGCTAGTCCCATGTGGATATGGTATTTGGGGTTAAAGACCAATACCATTCTAAGGCCTTCCCTTTAAATGAGGCTGCTAATAACCTTGGGGCCACATTCTGCTCTGTGACACCATGTATGGCACAGACATCTGACACATCTTGAAGATGTTCCATGGGTGTTTTTGAGTCTTGCCCACTAAATTTGGGTAGAGCTTTTAGAGCATTTATTGGGATAGGGTCCCAAATAGCTAGTGGTGTTGGGAGGATTAAGGGGCTACCAGTGTTCTAGCTTGCATAATTTCTTGGGGGTATAAGGGCTCCCATGTTTGGTACTGGCACAAATTGGTTAGCTCTTCTTCTTGGACTAATTACCAGAGGTGGCAAAAGAATACCTGGATTTACAGTAGATTGTGATTTGGTGACTGGTTCACAGCTCTGACTCCTTGTAGCTCTCTGGTTCATGTGGTCTTGAAATAAACTTTAAGACTGGTCCCACTAGGTGTGCCAAAAACTATTGATGATTTAAAATTGCACTTGATCTTAATCAATCAACAATGGGAAGTTTCAAGCTATGGGACAATGCGGCTTGAAATAACCTCCAAATTTTAGAGAAGTTGGTCTCTTCTTTTGTATCAAGTGTTGGGGGAAAAGGAATAGGAGATTAAATAGAAATGTAAGTGTAGGAAATGAAACCTAACTATGGTGATGCACCTGAGTGTAATCCTAATCCTAACCTGAGCATAGTGAGACTATTATAAGATTCAATTACATTTAAGAGCAGACAAGTGCATGATCAATGTAAAAGATTAGAATAACAAAAACAGAGGCTCACAACAAAGAATTCTTTCATTGAGATACAGAGAATGTCAACAAGGGCATAGTGTTCAATCTTCTTAATAAAATCTTTCAATCACATAAGAGGTAGAGAAATCACGTATAGTTATGTAGAACTTCCGATTCAAGAAAATGAGACAAAAACAAATGACATTCCTAATCACAACTCTAAATAATCTACAGTATAAACTACCTTTGCAAATGACACAGATAACATCAACCAAGGCATGGAGCTCAATCTTCTTAATTCATTCGGCCACATAAAAGGCACAAAAACATGCACAGTTATATCAACTTTACAACTCAAGAAAATTAAGACAAGAGCAAATGATATTACTGGTCAAAAACTCTAGCAAGTCTAAAACTATGGAAAAATCCCCCCTTTCTCTTACAATTCTTCTTCTTTTATAGCTTTGGATCCTTCCTTCCATCATCCCCTTTCCCGCACAATCTTCTCCATCCTTCACTCACAGGGGACAAACAGATGGCACCTTCAATGCTTTGGGAGCTCCAAAAATCTACCTGATGAACTGTTCCATCTACTCAAATTAACTCCAACTGATTTTCCCTCCATTTCTCTTTGCGGCAACAAATACATAAAACACTCTGTTATGTTGAAATGGGAGAGGACACTTAGTCAATTTCTTGAAAATCCTCTTTTTACTTAGAAGGCACTAGAAAATGACACTTGGCACTTTTCATCAGATTCATCAAAGACACACGGCTCTCTCCGCTTCTCTTTGGCTATGTTGTAGTATCACTCGGGACACATATCGGATTCTTACAAATGGTGACACTTGGCAATTTTTGTAGATTCTTGAAGTAACACCTGAGGCCCACCACAATCTTTATTCAATAATGAAACTTAAAGATGATCTCTTGGGCATCAACACGTGGAGGCTTCTGTAGCTTCGAGGAAGATACGTAGCATCTTCCACTACTTTGGTTAAGGGTATGTGGCAGCTTCCACTTTTCTTGGGAATGGAGTAGAGAGGGGCTCAAAGGGTGACACTTGGCAGCTTCCACTACTTCTTTGACACTTAGCAAAAATAGAATGATGCATTTCCACTTTGAACCAAAGTATCAAACCTAGGCATTGAACCAAATTCTCTCAGATGCTGACACATGGTGACTTCTGCTACTTCTTTAAAAAGGAAGTTTAGGGGCTTCTGCAACTGCCACCTGGTGCTTTCTACTTTTTTGATACTTAGCTTGTTGAAAGTCCTTACTAAAAAGAGAATGGAATGTAGGGACTGATATGAGACGTGGGTGGTGACACGTGGTGCATTTTGCTTAGCTCCTACTGGATACATGGCACATTTTGTGGCCTTCTTGAAAGTTACAAAAGGGGCTTGGAGGATGCTAGCTAGCTGGCTCCGTGTCTTAGAAAGTGACACTTGGCAGCTTCCACTCAAATGCAACACTTAGGCAAAATAAAGTGAAGGAAACAAAAAGGGTAAGGAGAAGTTGTGCTTGGACTACGCCACTTGGCAGCCTCTACTGCACTGTGACACTTAAATAGAAAATGAACCCGTGCTCTGCTCCAAATCTGCTGCTATGACCAAGGTATACGGGGACCAAAACTACAGTGCTCGATAAAAAATTTGAATGCAATGTAGAGTAAAAATTTGCTCTACATCTATCATGTGTGCCTTAAGGATAGATTCTAATACAAACATTGGGTTAAACATTCAAACCTTGAATTAGATTCTATATTTGAGGCCACCCAAAAATATATCAATCAAATTTTCCTTAGTGATATCTTTCACCCATAAAGATAGATTCTAAAATTGATTAATATAATCCTTCACAATTTTTATTTCCCATAGCTTGGCTAATTGGTTGAAATATTTATGAGAGACATTATTATGATAATGAGCTAACAAATCCTCAATGAAAATATACCTTGTAACAAGAGCACCATTATTTTTCTTTTGAGTACATAACCAGTGATACCAAATGAATTGTTTAGGTTCTAGATACAGGGATGCCACTATCACCCTCTAAGAACTAGGGGTTTGATGTAGCTCAAATAAATTCTCAATTTGGGTAATCCAAGTGAGAGGATCCTTATCATCAAATTTATGCATGTCCACTTTTGGCAACATCAGTTTCATACTAGCATGGGAGTTGTTAAGAGGAAGATTTGAATGTGGAAGTGGAGGGTTGTTGGGCTGAAACTGAGATGTAAGGGCATCCAATTGCATATTAATATGGTACAATTCATTGTGAACCCCATTAATCTCTTTATGTATCCTTGAAACATCATTTTGGATTGTAAAAAATTCATCATGCCTCACTAGGTTCTTTATGTCCCCTTGAGCTAAGAAATTGCCAGATCTAAAGTTCTAGATTCTATGTCATTGGAAGGAGTCCTAGGAGTTTATTGTCCCCATTTTCTTCCTCAAGTACTCAAACCTACCATATAAAAACCCTAAGAGGGTTTTGACTCCAAAAAAAGTGTACCATGAAATGGTACCATTGTGATCACCTTGTCAAGATGAATTTAATAACTACCTTTGCACACTAGGGTAAAAATTTTAGTACCAAAAAAGTGTACCAACAGAATATACTGTTGTGATCATCTTGTTGAGATGAATCCAACGACTGCAATTGTACAAGGGGAAATTTATATTTTTCCTAGATTTTTTTTTAATTAAATATTTTTTTCAAAAAAGTGTTTTGAGCAATACTACACTGATGAAAAAAATTAATTCTTCCTAAATTAAAATTTATGTTTTTTCCCTCTCACCACTCCCAAAATCCATGCCTCACCAAATCCAAAAAAAATTGTCATAGGAAACTTGCCCAAATGGAAGCTATGATGCCACTTGTAATGAAATTACTTATATGTTCACATAGAATGATTTTATATTGTGTAGAATAAGCAAATATGATAGATCACACAATGATAATTGACAACAGAATAGAATACTGGATAATATAGGAAGCCACTTTGAGGGGGAAACCTCCACATTAATGCACTAATAGAAGAATACTTAACATAATAAATAAAGACTAACCACTACCTCACATATATAGTCTACTTAGCCAAGGTTATTCCATAGGCTGACCTATCTAAGAACATAGAGAAATGCAACAAGTAAATAAAAGAGGTATGTAAGCCACAACTCAACCACACGTATCCCTAGACACACCAATGGTTAAAGGTATAACACAATTCCTCTCAAGCTACTAATAACACTCATAATGGTACCCAAACCAATAATACCAATGCCAATGCTTCACACAATTCACATAACACCACTTAAACCCATCAACTTCTATTACAATCTCTTAATCAAATGAATGCCTTCCAAGCTAACAATGCCAACGAAGTGATGCAAATGAAAAATCATCTTATCCATCTCCAAAATCACCCTTAATAGGTTCCATGAGGAAAACATAACAAAAATGCCTCCCACCTCCTCTTTGGTATTCCCATGGTAATCTCATCCCTCAACCTTCTCTGTTGACAAAATAACCAAACACATTCAAAATGATACCCTTATGCCTTAAATTGCTAACATTGATATATGAGGTATTACCCCTACCATTAGTTACAATTAATCAGCCAATATTACTCTACACTTTAAAACATTTGGAAACCTATACAAATATTGGGTCAAGTTAAATATTCTTTTTTCTACCAAGCTATTAGAAAAAATTCTCTCTGGAGATGTTTTAGATTGGTATAACCAACTCAAACCTCATTTTATCACTAGTTTGGAAGATTTAGTCAATGTTCTAGTTCAATAATTTCAAACTAGTGATCTCCCTAAAAATACCTTAGCCCATTTTATTAATTATAAGCAAATTGAGATAGAAATTACATAATATTTCATCAAATGGTGGAAGACCTTGTCTAAAAAATGTGAACATAATATGGAAGATGATAACCTATTTCATATATTCACCAATGTTCTTTATCTTAAGTTATAATATCAAGTCTAGACTCTCTCTCTCCATGTACTTTGGAAGAGGCTATTGACCAAGCCAAGCACCAAGATTTCCTCATGCATCAATTTGAGCCATCCCAACCTTCTATGGGTATTTGCATGTTAATCAAAAATAAAAATAATAATGCTAATAGCAATGGTGTCACCAATTATTATGATACCATTCATAATATTCAAGCTATTATTCCCAACCAAGATTTGGAACAAGCTTCCCCTCCCAACCACATTCCTAATCCTCATTTCTCTTCAAAAAATAACATCAATTTTCATAAACCTTTATCCTTACCAGAGTTACAAAAGCATTTACCAATGACTCTTCCACAATATCTTAATCTTATTAATCCCATGAAATCCTAGTATGATCCTAATAAATTATGTTGGTTTCATGCTAGTTGGGGTCTGTAAACTAGGAATTTAACTCAAGAGAGGTGATTAGTATTGTGTTAGTCCAAAAATGCAAACAAATTGATAAAAACACACTAATTAGCATACATCTCTAGGCCTAGTTACTGGGGTGAGCTTAATAACAAATGAAAATGAAAATCACAAATAAAACATAAAGAAAAATAAGAATCCTTCACCTTCATTGGATGCTCCAAATGCTTGTTGTAGTGGCTTGCTCGGCTTGTGCTCATTAAGTCTTCATCAAAGGAGGCTTGGCTATATCCTCTTCTCCTTGGCACTTTATGGCTTTGGCTTGGCTTGGCTCAATATTTTGGCATCATAACTTTGACATGTGAGAGCTCTTGGAATCAATTTGACATGGCAACTTTTCACAAGTTAAGCTTAAAATTCAATAGGTAAGGCCTCCTATTTATAGATTTTTGAGATTGCTCAGAATCAACCTGAACCATCCATCTTGAGATGAAGATGTGTGGTTGAGGATTAATTCAATTTTTTGGAATTAAATATATAATTATCCTCATCATGACATTGGAATAATGGGCATTAAAGAGGCATGGAGGGTCATTATGAGGCATGGGAGACCCATAATCCTGATATTTGTGGCATTTATGGCCTAGAGATGTCTTCCCAAGAAATGAGGTCACTTGATGATGTGATTATTCAATATTCATTTTTTTTAAAAATTATTCAATAAGTTTCTATGGAATTCTTCATTAGGCCTTGATTTGGATTAATTAGCTCTTAAGCATGATTAAGCACTTTGTGCACAAATTACTCAAATTGATCAGAATGCCTTGTTATTGGTCCAAAATTTGACTAGATTAGAATTGGAAGTCAATGTTAGATGAATTGGAACCATTATCCAATTTAGGATGTTTCCAACACCAAATAACAAAGGCATGCATCTTGTGCAAGAGATTTAGTAGGAAATAGCAATCCAGAGCACCCAGGTGCAAAATTAGCATTTTAACTTGAATTGAATTGATCAAAGTTAGATGGCCCATAAATTGCATTACCCCATTAAATGATACTCTAGCCAAAATCAGCATTTGAATATGTTAGTGTCACATCATTTAGTGTGTTTTAGTATTTTTAGGCCAAATTATGTACTTTAGGTGGAAATTGGTCAAAATCCTAGGTAAAGGTCATTAGTGGCTAGATTTAGGTGTCTACAGTTTACCCCTATTTAGGAAAGTGTTGTAAGATATAAGCACAGTAACATATTTTCAAAGAATGAAAATGTCCTATATGCTTACAACTATAATGATGATAAACTAACTCTATGATGCCCCCTCAAGGGAATGATTGGCACAATTAGGTCAGCAAATGGTCCCTCAAAAAGAAAGAAGCAAAATTAGGGGACCAAAGAAAGGAAAGATGATGGGGTGAAAACATAATTATTTTTAAAAAATAGTCAAAATTATTGAGAATACAAGTGGGACAGTGTACAATGGTTTTCCCAAATGTGGTTATAAGCATTTTACCTCAATAGTGGAAATGTGGTATGATAACACAATGATTTTCTCAAAGGTGGTTATAATCATTGAGAAGATGGAGCTACCCAAATTAGGATAGACAAATAAGATAATAATGTGCCCCTATATGGGCAGAAAACATAAAATAGTGAGAACACAATGATTTGCCCAAAGATGGTTATAATCATTGAGAATTGTAGGTGGGATGGTGTATAATTATTTTCCTATAGGTGGTTATAATCATTGGACCTTGATTATGGAAAACATAATAAAATTGGTTGAGGATGATGATATCTTAACATAGAGGGTAATAATGAATTAGAATAACCTACTAGTAGGGAGATGCTCATCTAAACTAATAAAAGTTAAAATTATTTCATGGTTAATTACTCTATTTGGGATATGATTGGGATTGAATCGAGATGTCGGTACCAAAGAGATGTTGATGCTGTCATTATTGAATAGACTTCTTAAAGCTAAGGTTTATTATATAATGTGTTTATAGGCATCATGGTATAACATCATGAAGACTTGGTCAAAATATGCATGAGGACTATCTCCCGTAATCCAATACTCAATAGAAAATAATGCACCAATGATAGAAACCATGATGACAATGTAAAAATATGAATATGGATGGATTTGAGTATAAGTGTGTGCAAGGAATCACCCAATGAACACACATAAACTAAATCAAGGTAACAGTGTTGAAAGCAAATAAATAGGTAGACAAACAAATAAAATAAGTAGAGATAAACAAACAAAAAATGCAATATAAACCCTATGAACATTGCCCATAGAAAATAGGTGACAACTTAACAAACAAATAAAATGGGGGAATAAAATAAAATGAATGGGGTGGCTGAGTTGTCTCTATATGCACTAGGCAAGTAGATGTTACCTACATAATTCCATGGATGTAATATTCAATAAAAAACTTTGGGCCAAATGTAGTTCTCCTAGGGAATGGAAAGAATGTGATAACTGATGAAAACAAATAGAATGGATGTGATATAAGAAGAGGAATGGTCTTGAAAAATTATAAGTGCATGAGAGAAAAGGCTAAAAAGGATGGAAAAACTAAGTGACAAGCGGTTTGCTTGCAACTTAGTAAGGGTTCCTAGAATCCTTAAGGCAAAGAAGTGTTCAAATGTTTTTGATTTTTTCTAATGATTTTACAAATGTTTTTGAAATTTTGGAAGTATCTCAACTCGATCAAGAATGACGAGACACTAAATGGTTCAATATCAAAAAATGGTGAGAGCATTCAAACTTAGGTTGCTCATAAAATAGTGAGAGCATTCAAACTTAGGTTTCCCATAAAATGGTAAGAGCGTGGTAGAAAGGGTGACTAAGCTGACCTCAACAAGTATTAAGCACTACCTACATAGTCCTAGAGTAGGACCTTAAATCACTATAGTTCTACCCTATAATGGAGGAATTTGACTAGTGTAGTAGTCAATTCAAACAAAAGAGGCACATGTGGTAAAAAGACATAATATGGCATATGAAGTGGCAAGTTGGTATGTTAAGACTTAATAAACAAATGTTGCTCCTAGTTTACCCATAGGTGGTTAGAACTAGGACACAATGTCATAGATCAATGGTACTAATTTTTCCAAAGGTAGTTATAATTAGTAGTAAGACTGGTGATAAGAAAGGAATAACAAACAAAGGATGAAACTACCAAAACTTCTATCATACTACTCCAAAATATGATCTCTATTTGAAGTACTTGAAATAACTAATGAAATTGATCAAATTATTCAGTATTGAAAATGTATAATGAATGGAAAAAACCAAGGTCAAATGGGCTAGGCTTTAGAACACATCTAGCTGATAGAACAAAATGGTAAAATAGATAAGGCTAAGAGGACAGATAAGAATGATATTTGTATAAAGAATAATAGTGATAAAATGGCACCACTAAAATGGTCTTTATAGATAATACACCTTAGCACTCAAGCATAGTACTGGTTGAGGTGAATAATATTCATTAGCTTAGGAAATTCATCTCCATCTAGTGTAGCAGGCCTGTATGCCCCTAATCCATAATGTATAGTAAAGATGAAAGGCCCTATCTAGTTTGGTTTGAATTTACCTTTATGCTTCTTCACAGTTGTGGTATTCTTTTGGTTTTATTTAAGAATAAGATCACCAAGTTTAATTTTTTTATATTTGACATGTTGATCATAGTGGCCTTTAAGTTAATTTTGATATTCCTAAATATTGTTGAGTGCAAATATGCATTTTTTCATCAAGTAGGTCTAGCTCTAAAATTTGAGCTACTCGATAGTCATGATTATCTAGGACATGTTTGAAAGATATGCATAGTGAAGGCAATTCTACCTCAATGGGAAGGATGGATTTAGTACCATAAACAAGTCAGTATGGAGTGGATCCTATAGGATTAAAATGATTGGTATGGTATGCACAAAGGGTAGGGAATATCTATAGGTGCCAATCACAATCGACATCATTAATAATATTTTTGAGAATATTGAGAATGGTTTTATTTGATGCTTCAACCTGGTCACTACCTTGAGGGTAATATGCTATAGAAATTTTTTGTGTGATGTTATATTTGGTACATAGCTAGTCTACATCCTTGTTCTTAAATGATCCTCCATTATCATATATAATTTTAGAGGGGATACTATAGTAGCAAATGAGATGGTTGAAGATAAATTTAGAAATTTGCTTTCCAGTCACATAAGTGAGGGGTATAGCTTCAACCCACTTAGTGAAATACTCAGTGGTGATAAGGATATGTTTATAGCTGTCAGATGAAGTGGGGTTTATCTTCCCAATGAGGTCAAGTCCCTATATAGAAAATGGCTATGGTGTCAACATCTATTTTAGAGTTTATGCTAAAGCATGAATTAGATTAACATGCCATTGACATTTGTCACACTTATTTACATATGCAATTGCATCTGCATCCATCATTGGCCAATAATAACTAGTATGCAAGATATTTTTGGATAAGAATGCCCTATTCAAATGAGCTCCACATACTTTATGAACTTCTCTTAATGTTAGTGTAGACTCTATCAAAGTTAAATAATGAAGCAGAGTTCCATCAAAACTATGGTGATAAAGGGGGGATCTAAGTAGAGTATAATGATTGGAGTGATGAATAAAGGCTTTGGTTTGTTTTTGAAATAGGTTAGGTGGTATAAATTGGTCATGAAGCTAGTTGTAAAGTTCTGAGTACTAGATAAAATTAGGACCAACAATATCACAAATCACTGTAATGGTTGAAGGTTTATGAGCTGGTGTGAACAAATTCTCAATAAGAAACTAATATTCTCTAGCTTTGTTTGTTTGTCAAATCAAAGAGCCAATAGTATCCATAGCATCTATAGTTTTATTAATAGCCCTTGGTATATGTTCAAATTGGATATTTTTAATTTACTACTTTAGGGTATCGACCATAGCCTTATATGGAACCAACTTGTCATCTTTGGTCTAAAAATGGTCTGTGACCTGATTGATGATTAATTGAGAGTCACCATGAACCTTTAGATGAGATATATTCCATTTTACTACCTGTCAAAGTCCTAAGATAAGTGCTTCATACTTAGCCATGTTGTTTGTACAAGGAAAACTAATTTTGAATGATTTAGGAATTATATCCCCCTATGGTGTAATAAATAAGAGACATGTCCCCTAGTCCATGTGCAATAAATGAACCATCAAAATATAACTTCTAGGGCTACTCCCAAATATATGTGTCAATGATGCTCATTATGGATTCATCAAGAAAATGAAATGTGAGTGGATTTGTGTCTGCAAGGGGTGCTTCATCAAGTTGATCTACAAGGACCTATCTTTTGATTGCCTTTTGATTGACAAATGCTATGTCAAACTCACTAATAAGCATGATCTATTTGGTCATTCTATCTTATAACTCTATTTTAGATAGTAGATACTTGAGTGGATCTACTTTTTAAATGACCATGGTATTATTGTTTAACATGTAAAGGCATAGTTTTTAAGCTATGAAGACAATGGCTAGATAAGATTTTTCAATAGGTGCATAGTTGTGTTCATATGTGACCAAGGTATGGCTTAAGTAGTATACTACATGCTCTTTTCCATTGTTATCATGTTGAGCCAAAAGTTCCCCCAATGCATTGTCAGTAGCTAATAGATATAACAAAAATGAACTTCCTGGCATAGGAGGTAACAAAATAGGTGGATTAACTAGATAGTTCTTGAGTTGTTGAAAAGTTGTTTGGTAGTGATCATCCCAGTGAAATACAAATCCATTTTTTAGAATATGTGTAAATGGATGACACTTTTCTACTAAATGAGAGATGAAGCATCAAATTGACTGGATCTTGCCCTGTAAACTATAGATTTGCTTCAAATTGGTTGGTGGTGGCATCTCAATTATAGCATGGACTTTGTCTAGATCAACATCAATGTCCCTACCAGACATAATAAAGCTAAGTAACTTTCCTAAGGTTATTAAAAACACACATTTCTTTAGATTGAGTCTAACTTTTTTATCCTACAATCTTTTAAATATCCTATGTAGCACAGTTGGATGGTCAGCCCTGGTTGTGATTTTCCTAATATGTCATCGACATAGTCTTCAACAATATCATGCATCATATCATGGAATATAAAAGTCATGGCCCTTTTATATGTATATCTATCATTCTTAAGACCAAATGGCATTACCTAATAACAAATTTTTCCCCATGGAGTGGTGAACACTATTTTATGTTGGTCTTCTAGTGCTATTATGATCTGGTTGTATCTTGAAAAGCCATCCATGAGTGAAATCATTTCATAACCTATCATGGAGTCAAGGATCATGTTAATATTAGGTAATGGAAAGTCATCCTTAGGATAATATTTGTTTATGTCTTAGAAATTAATAATGATTTTGATTCCTTCAATATTTTTGCTAACATGTACAACATTAGATATCCATTCTAAGTAGTCAATGGATCGAATACATCCTACTTCTAAGAGTTTTTACAAATATTTATTTATCAAGATAGTAATGTAAGGATGCATATTACATAGATTTTGTTTCACCAATTTAGCATTAGGATTGACCACAAGGTGGTGTAGAACTAAGGTGGGGTCTAACCCTGGCATGTCAAAATAAGCCCATGCAAAGATATATACAAATTCTCTCAATAGAGTTGTAAAGACTTCACATTCTTCCTTAGTGAGGGATGCACCAAATTTTATCCATTTCATGTCTAATGGAGTCATGATGTTTACCTTTATTATATGTTTGAATATAAGGGTCGAACCATCTTCTAAGATAGTAGGCAAAGACTTAAACTATTAAACTATATCAAGGTCCTCTATTAGGACCTGCTCTTCAATATCTCCTAAGCATGATCAATCTGAGTCCCTCGATGGGATATCTAGCCATGTGACAAAAATAGTTAGAAATTATTGAAGAATTTAGTCAAATACTTATTGTTGCACAAAACTAAACTTGGATCCATTGGCAAGTTCATTGTTGGTGGTCTCCTAGTCTAAATTTGAAGAATAATGAACACCCCTATTTAATGGCACCTAAAACATGTTTTCACCACTGGATTGGTCTTTATATTTACTTTTTTCTTGGTTAGAAAGTAGCTCAAAGAGGTTTTCACTTAATAACCTCAATGTTTTATTTATTTGTTTTTGGCTAAGGGTGTTCACCTGCTCTCTAAAATAGACTTCAAGATCTAATGTAATTGAGAATCTTGATTTATGATCTCCTAATGAAACATTGTCTCTAAGGCCTAAAAATTCACAAAATGCCTCATCATTCTAAAAATCATCAATCCAAAAATTAGATTCTTATTGGTCCCAATCTATTAGTTGGGGATAATATAATGGCAATGGGTCGTGACAAATGATTGGGGTAAGACTACATATGGCATTATTATCGAATAGGTTAGTCTCAGCTAGGTCATCAAAGGTTAGGCCATGATCATACTCTACTTTGATATCAACGTCATCATCACTAGACACCAGTGATGGAACTTGAATAAGAAATGTGGGGTCACCCCTAGGTAGTTTAAATCCAAGTCCATAGGATCTTTTGTACTTAGTGATATAAATTGGCTCAATAGTTCCTCGTTGATTTAGTCTGAGGCCTCTTCCTTCATAATCTTGATGCTCCGTGATCCTATTGTGAATAAGATACTTTGTACTTTTATAAAAATCAACTTGGTTGTCCTTGTACAACCATGATTCGTACCCTTCAAGAGGGTCTAGTTCTCTGCCAGATGCTGGTAAAAACATGATAGGTCCCTTATCTTTGCTCTTTTATTTACAATACATGTGTGAGCTATTTTTAGGTCACCTAAAGGTCTTTGAATTTTGAGGAAGATTGGAAATATGAAATCTATCATGGGTCACATGTTCCCTTGGGCCATTATCAAGAGGTGGCATGTGGGAAAGGGAATCCAAGGTATTAAGATCTATGCAATTATCCTATGGAGGATCAATAAGTATGGCCTTTCCTTTATCCTACTTGGAACTTGGATTTATGTTTTATTGATAATTGTCACTTTAAAACTTGGCCTTAAGATGTTTGTAGTGTTCATATGGGTGTAAATCTCCTAGAATATTCACTTCCATCCCTGAGTGAGATAACTTGATATATTGGTGTAGTGTTTGACATGACTACATGAATATCATGTAATCAAGGCCTACCTAGAAGCATATTATATGACAACTCAAGATCAAACACATGGTAAAGTGTATCATGGGTCAAAGGCCCAATGATAATTGGTAAGTTAATGGTGCCATGTGATTCTCTTTCCTAATTATCATAGGCTTTGATAGTTATCATTTCTGGTTGGAGATCCACCATTATGTACCCAAGAAGCTTGATGAGCTTTAGAGACATTATGTTGAGGCTTATTAAGCAGTGGGCCAAGGGAAGACATATCAATTTGGTTGAATGTGACTTGTTGGGCTAGAGCTAGGTGTCTAACCAAATCTTGAAATTTATGAGGGGATATGTCACTGGCAATAATGGATTGGGTTAAAAACTCATTCAAAATGTTCTTGTGGATTATTGATGTTCATAGCAAATCTAAAATAGAAATTTTTGCTAGTGTATTCTATAATTGTTCCATAATATCAAACTTCTTATCTTTGTCAATGGTGAATGGTTTATTCTAAGGCTGAACAGTTGGTTGGATAACATGCAAAGTGGTAGATGGTTGTGGACTTGGGATAGTAATATTTGACCTCAAATTTGTGATTGCACAATTGAGATTAGATGTTAGACCATAATTGATAATAAATGATAGGAATGGTGTGGGATTAGATTGGACAAGTCTCGATTGCTAGTGCACTTATATGTGGTCATGTGGCAAGGGTGAGTTATTGATATATGGTCTAAAAGTGGGAGTCTCAATTTGCTAGTTTGCCTGTGTGCAGTCCCAGGTCAAAAAAAGATTATCCATGTAATTTGGTTGAGTGTCATTGTTTATCAATGGTCTAGATTGATTAGTGCTTAGTCTAGGATTAATAAAGATGGTATTATTGTTGCCCCCTACAATATGACCTACAACCCTATTGTATTCATGTGCAACTACATGGTAGGTTTGTTGGTTGTTACCATTTTGACCTTAGTTTTTTCCATTATTTTAACATTGTGGGTTCTACTATTAATTATACTAATTCTACTAGTTCAGCCTTTGATTTTGATACTATTGATTTTGTTGTTTCACTAGCCACTATTGTTATTACTGATTGTTATGCTGTTGCTGTATGTTATGTTAGGGAAAGGGGTTTTGATAAATCCCAATAATTTTATTGGAGATGGAATAACCATTATACAATGTTATCTCCCTATTCTCCAACATATTCTCAATCAAATTTTTGATTTACACACATCTTCATAGATTATACCCATTGACCCGATGAAATTCATAAAATTCATTTTCATGGTGCCAATCAGGACAAGGAATGCCTTATGGATAATGATTTGGTATAGGCCAAGTAATTAGATTAGTAGTGACAATTTTGTGAAATAAAAACTCAATACACTCTCCTAAATCACTAAAGACATGATGCGTAGGCATAGTTCTCCTTAGAGGAGGGGTTTATAATGGTAAAGGTTGTTGTATTTGTTGTGTGGGTCTTGGTTTTTGTGCTTGTAGTATTGGTTGAAGAGGTTTTTGGGTAATATTAAGCTAAAAAGGTGGTGTAGATAATGTTTACACTATTTAGACATGATGTGACTTGGTTACTCCATTACCCACAATATTCTTATTATGGTTGAATTGCTTTGGTCCATCTTGGTTATTGGCCTATGTTGGTTGTGATGCTTGCACTTGGATTGGATGTTGGTTTTGGCCACTTCCTTAATTAGTACCTTGGTTTTGATTATTTTAGTACCTTTATTAATACGGGCTCACTAAATCAACAAGCCATTGTCGATGATCTCTTTATTAATACGGGCTCACTAAATCAACAAGCCTTTGTCGATGATCTCTTTGAAAATATGTGCACATTGTAGTTCTAGATGATAAGCTATATCACTATGCAAATTTTTAGTAAACATAATAGTTAATTATTTATCTAGTAAATTATGGGTGAATTAGCTGCAAGGGATCTCCATCACTGTAGATAACTTGCAAAAATCTCACTAGCCTTTCATTTTGTTTGTGTTAAGTCAACCAATAAAAGCTCATGTTCAAGATTATAGGAAAAGTGCTTCATAAACTTATCAAAAAAATCATCAAAATCTATTATTGAATTCTTGGGAAACTTTAAAAACCACTCCAAGGCTTGTCCAACCAAGATCCTTGGAAAAAATAATAAAAGTTGTAGATTGTTATATGCCACTAGTTGACATGCAACAAAGAACTCAATTAAATGGGCCTTAGGGTCATCTTTCCCTTTGTATTTGTTTAATTTTGGTGGTTCATATCCTAGAGGATATGGTATCTATAATTACTCCATGTTGAATGGATAAGAAGACATGTTATCCAACTTAAACTTTTTAGTTTATTTCCCAACTTGAATGGCAACAATAACTTCCTTCATCTATTGTAATTTTTGGGATAGGAAACTAGAAGGAACATTAGTTTGAGGGAGAATATTGGTTGGGTAGATGGGTGGGAGGTCACAAGTGGGACACTTTGACCAGGTTATGACGGAGATATCTATTGGGGTATAATGGGTTAGTTAGAAAATGGACTAGGAAAATGCATATATGGATTATGATGTATTTGAAATTACATATTTAGTTGTGTGATATTCTGGTTTGGGTTGGCTATGAAGGTTTGAATTGGAATATTTTGTGGTTGGGATGGAGGGATATAACTATATTATGCCTAATATGGTTGAAAAGGGACATGCTACCAACTAATCATACCTTACTATTAAGTGGGAACTTGTGGACCAAGACCCTATCTCTAAACTTGTGGCACATTTTAAATTGATTATTGTCTAGTAGGTACTTATGGGAGCCTCCTTGTTGCATAAATATTTATTGGAAAGTGAAATCATGTTGAATATTTGACATCTATCATTAAATAATATTTGCACATTGTTGGCTAGTCAATGTTTGGTTTTGGATTGGTACACTAGTCTGTGATTGAGAAGGTATATTTTCCGCTACTTGACAAGGTGGAACATTAGTTACCCCTTATTGAGGTGGTAATATATTTATCCTCTATTATGATGGTACAGTGTATTATGACTATTGTTGTGGAATACTACTCTTCACTTATTAAGGAGTAGGATTCATCACATTCAGCTGTTGAGGTGTGACATTGGTTGTTGGTTGACTACCTAATCCTATTGGTTGCATACTTGATGAAGCAAATGGTTGAGTTTGGGATGAAAAAACTCCTAATCCCTAGTATGCTGGTCTACTCATGGTATTAACTATAGGCATTTGTTGTTGACTAGTTATTTATGTGTTAGTACCACTTTGATTTGGATTGGATGTTGCTTGCACATTGTCCACTATATTTTGCTTATTATTGTGCAAAGAAGTAGAAGATACTTCTTTAATAATGGGCATATGAAGCAAGTTGTCTACTAAAGTGTTTTTCATGAATGGGTCTAAACTTTAATTGTCTTGAACAATTAACTTTGTCAAAACTCTTATTGAAAAAACTAAGTCAATAAGAGGTTTGCTCACCATGGTCATTTGATTAAAATTACGTGCTAGATTCATGTTGGTTTGATATGCCATCTGAATTTGGTTAAATTGGTCTTCCATGAGGTTTTTGCCTTTAATAGGCATATTAGGGTCTTGATACATTATTTTGACTAGAGTCAAAGGATTGCTAGAAGAAGCCTGTTGATCATAAATTATGTTATAGGGCATTCTTACTAGGCTTGGTAAATTCTCATGAGGGAAGTCCACTAAAAACTTGGCCCCTACCACTATGGCTCAAACCAATATCTCATCTTTGTTCTCTAACAAATGATGCTAAAAAAAATGGATCATATGTGGAAGGTGTATTATTAGAGCATGACTGTTGAGGAACTGGTTCGTCAGCTATGAGTATTGTAGGTAGGTATTGTGAGGTTTGTTCTTGATGTTGTTATGAATAAGGTGGTGTATTAACCAAATAGTTAGCTAATGGATCTTGGCTTTACACCCATAATTGATTATTATAAGAGGTATAAATATCCATCTCATAAGCAATATTATCCATGTAGGGGTATTGCACCATTTCTTCGTGTGCAACCACATTAATAATCCTTGGATTGTACATGAGTCCACTACGAGTGTAGGAATACATGTTGGGATCCATAGCCAATGTTTTGTGATAGAAAGGGAAGAGAGTTATACAAACTATAAAAGTATAATGTCTAAAAATATGATGTTCAAACTTGGTCTAGATTCATCAAAAGGATCAAAAGGTTTATGTAAAGATTTGTGATAACACAAGCTAACGTTAAGTGTCTAACATTACACATCTTACACAAAAAGATTTAGTAAATGAACCAAAAATTAAAATGATAAATTTTAAGACCAAAGTGTTTCAAATCAATCTAATCTATGAAATTAAAATTTGTTAGGTCTTTTGGCCAAACATGATGTTAAAAGATAAGCTCAAACAAGGCATGCACTAAGACTCTTGGCCATATGACATCAAAATCTAGAATTTGAAAATAGATGAAAATTTTAATCTAACATATTTGAAACACTTATAACAAACATTAGGTATTTTATTCTTGGACATGGACTTGATCAAATAGGTATAAGGTATGAAACAAAAGGCACTGTAGAGATAGTTAATTTTTTCACAAATAATGGTATAAAACTTGGTTCTTTTGACAAATAAGCTAGACAAAAGTGAACATCGTAACTCTGATAGGCAAAGGTTCACAAAAGTATACTTATATTGGTTTAAAAATGTAGGAACAAATTTGAACTCTATGCAAGAGGGCCTATGAAACAATATCTAAAATGTTTTGGGTAGCGTAACAGCGTTAGACTACCCAAAAAATGTGACAAAAATTCTTGTTTCAAAAACTCTCTAAGGCAAAGATAATTTCTCACAAATTTGATAGCATAACACTAAATTTCTTGACTCAAAATGTTGTGGTGCATAGACTCAAAGTGCAAGTGTTTAACATGAAATGACTTAAGTCTATCAAGTGGTGATAATGATCATGAGTCTTAAACGGCCTTCAACCCAAATTGGAAATTGAACCTAAGTTTACTCAAGTTTAGTGCAAATGGTGAACGCACTTAACACATCAACCCTATGAACTTATAAAGGTGCAATTTTGAATTTAGATTATGAATGAAGGACTTAAACGACTTTGGCAAAGGTTTAGACTCAATTAGGAGGCATAACTATGCTAAAGTGGATGATATGACTCCAAGTTTTGATGAACTTTAAACAAAGAAAATTGATGATTTCACATAAGCAACATAATGCCTCTTTGCTTAAAGGAAAATGAGGACCATGTGTTTAGTTTGCATCATTTGTTTACACTAAGTCTTGATTCCAAACAAGACTTTAACCTAAGATAAAACCAACTAATTAATTGTTATTAAATCCTAAACTGAGAAGGTTTCTTGGTATTGTTGGAATCCATCAATATACATAATTTGAGAGGATTTTAAGTGTTCATCCAAAAGTAAATGTGCATTATATAATAGGGTTTTTACACCCCCTTCTCTCAAGATAGTACTATGACATGGACTTTGAGGTGCACCTTAAACCAACAATACTTCTATGACAAGTGGGGATTTGTCTAAGATCTACAATTTTTTGAACATTTTAGGGGAATCAATTGCATAATGAATTTCATGTCAAACAATGAAAAAGAAAAGCATAGATTTTGGGTTTGTATCACTTGGCTTGTTGTGAAAATGTCTAATCCTTTTTACAACCACTACATACTATTATTCACTCAGTGTAGTGTGATGTATAAAGTGCCACTGCGTATAGTGTGTAACTCTAATATGAAGCCAAATGAAGTCAATGTTGGGAGGTGAAACCTTGGCTCAAAGATTCTCTAAATAACTTGTGAGAGGTAATGACATCCCCCTCATAAGCTAAGTTTACATGAAATAAAGAAAGCATAAAATAGAAAGACTTTAAGGTCATTGTCAACGTCACCCAATACTTTTGTGAGTTTTTAGGGAGTGCTTTAAATGACATTATTTTATGCTTTTGACTAGGAAATTTACAAATAAGGAAAACACTTTTGATTACAAGGGTTACCTAAAGGGGAAAAATGGAAGAGCATACATGCAACATCTTTGTATTTTGTGAAAATAAGGTGCTAATTAAAACAATTAAAACAAAATTGACAAGTGTGTTTAATTTTAAGCTCAAATGAAAGATTTGGTGGTGTTCATTAGACCCGTTGGTCTTAAAATTTTAAACTTTGAAAACTAATGCTAAAAACTTACTTAAGTACCTGAACGTTATATTAAGCACCAAAATAATGTTCCTAGTTCATTTTAAAACATACAAAAGATGATTTAAACACATTTTATCAATTTTACAAGTTGGTTCTGTAAGAAAAATGGTAGCAAGTGGTTTAGATTTGAAGCATTTTCAAAGATGAAATAATTAACTTAGGAAAATTAACTCTTGAGTTGACATAGTCAAGTTAGAATTTGAGTCAGGGTGAGTTGGGTCGAGTCAGGCCGAGTTGGGATCTAAGTTAGGGCGAGTTGGGTCAAGTCAAGCTGAGTTAAGATCTGATTTAGGGTGAGTTGGGTCAAGTCAAGCTGAGTTGGGTCAAGTCAATCTAAGTTGGGATCCATATTAGGGTGAGTTGGGTCGAGTCAGGCCAAGTTGTGATCTGAGTCAGGGTGAGTTGGGATCTAAGTCAAGGTGAATTGGATCAAGTTGAACTGAGTTGGGATTCGAGTCAAGGTGAGTTGGGTCAAGTCAAGGCAAGTTAGGTCAAGTCAAGCCGATTTGGGATTAGAGTTAGGATGAGTTGGGTCAAGTTAGGCTGAGTTGGGATCTGAGTTGGGGTGATTTGGGTTAAGTCAGGTTGACTTAGATTCTGAGTCAAGGTGAGTTGGGTCAAGTCAAACTAAGTTGGGATCTAAGTTAGGGAAATCTAAGTCAAGTCAGACTGAGTTGGGATCTAATTCAGGGTGAGTTGGGTCAATTTAAGTTGAGTTAGAAACTAGGAATTTGACTCAAGAGAGGTGATTAGTATTGTGTTAGTCCAAAAATGAAAATAAATTGATAAAAATATGCTAATTAGCATACATCTCTAGGCCTAGTTACTAGGGTAAGATTAATAAAAAAATGAAAAAAATAACTAAAAGGTAGAGAAAAACAAGAATCTTTCACCTTCTTTAGATGCTCCAAATTCTTGTTGTAGTGGCTTGCTCAGCTTGTGCTCATAAAATGTTCATCAAAGGAGGCTTGGCTATCTCCTCTTCTCCTTGGCACCTTTTGGCTTTGGCTTTGGCTTGGCTTGGCTCAATATTTTGGCATCATAACTTTGGCATGTGAGAGATATTGGAATCAATTTGACATGGTAACTTTACATAAATTAAGCTTAAAATTCCATAGGCAAGGCCTCCTATTTATAGATTTTTGAGATTGCTAAGAATCAACCTGAACCGTCCATCTTGAGATGAAGATGTGTGGTTGAGGATTAATTCAATTTTTTTGAATTAAATATATAATTATCCTCATCATGACATTATAAAAAGGGGAATTAAAGAGGTATAGAGGGTCATTATGAGGCATGAGAGACCCATAATATTGATATTTGTGGCATTTATGGCCTAGGGATGTCTTCACAAGAAATGAGGTCACCTAATGATGAAGTTATTCAATATTCATTTTTAAAAACAAGTATCTAACAAGTTTACATGAAATTATTAATTAGGCCTTGATTTGGATTAATTAACTCTTAAGCATGATTAAGTACTTTGTGCACAAATTACTCAAATTGATTAGAATGCCTTGTTATTGGTCCAAAATTTGATTGGTTGGAATTGGAAGTCAATGTCAGTTGCATTGGAACTGTTATCCTATTTAGAATGTTTTCAACACTAAATAACAAATTCATGCATCTTGTGGAAGATATTTGATAGGAAATAGCAATCCAGAGCACCTAGGTGTAAAATTGGCATTTTGACTCAAAATGAATTGATCAAAGTTAGCTGGCCCATAAATTTTATTGCCCCATTTAATGATACTCTAGCCAAAATCAGCTCTTGAATATGTCATTTTCACATAATTTAGTATGTTTTAGTTTTTTAGGCCAAATTATGCACTTTAGGTGGAAATTGGTCAAAATCCTGATTAGAGGTCATTGGTGGCTAGATTTAGGTGTCTATAGGGTCATTCTCATGAAACATGTAGACAATTACATAATTTGGATATGTATTTTCTCCTTGGTACCAATTTTGACCATAATTCTATCATTTATAAACTTCAACAAGCCTATGATATTACCTTTAAATCCCATGAAACACAAACTAAATCTCAAGCTTTAAACTAGGATAATGCTCATTTGGCTATCTATAAAAATCCTCTTCTGAATCATCAAGACAACAATGATAAACCTACTCCTTTTACTAATAACATTGACAATCTTATAGAACCAACTACTGAAGAGAATGTGGTCAATATAACTAATATGAATAGGGTAGTTTCCTTCATTGATTCTCATCCCATCCACACTCCTCAATCATCTTGCACTTTTTATGTTATCCAAGACTCTTCCCCAACTCATTTAACAAAGTTGGGGCAATAAGACCTTATATATTTTGATTACACAATTCAAACACCTCCCTTGGATAACACTTGTCATACCATTTCTACTGCTCCTCCAACCTCTCTACCCATTACCAATGATACTCAAACTTCTATTAACACTTCTTAAAATTTATCTCAAACCAAACTTGCATAAAATACCCATATTCTAAAGATAATCAATAAACTTGTCCTCCAATTAAACCTCCTACATCTTATCAACATAAATTCACATGTACTTTAGCTCCTCCTTATGAGGACCTCCTTCAACACTATGTAAATCTTTCTAGCATTCCCATTATGGGTTATGATGAATGGGATCCTATCATATAACTTACTAATTTCCCATATCAAATCCCATTTCTTGAACTTATGTATACTTATTTGTGTCATCATAATCATATTATGCAATTCTTGTTCAAAATAAACATACCTCATCCTCCCCTAGCAGGATGCAAAGCCACCTTATCTAGATTATAATATAATGTTTTATAATAATGTGAAGATATGTCCATACACATTGATGAAATAATTGACACTTATCTCTCCCTCAAATTCCCTATTGTTTCTATGATCCCTGATGAGATTCTGCTTCATGTGGATGATCCTCCCTTTTTTATCAGTGTCGAAATTAATGATATCCAAATCAAGCATGCCTTGATTTATGAGGGTTCTGGTATTTGTGTTGCCTCTCTCAATTTTATTAAAACCCTTAAATATTTTGAATGTAATCTTAAGTCCACATGCACCACTATCAAGTCTATGATTGAAGGCAAATTCCTCCCTTAGGCTATGTGTGGCTCCCTATCACCATTTCACCTATCATTTTTTGAGTGAAGATAATGATCTTCCACTTTCCCATATCTTATAACATTTTGCTTAGTATGTTATAGACTCATTACATGAGAGCAGTTACCTCTTTGGCCTACCATGTGTCAAATTTCCTCATAACGGATTGATCTATAAGATTCAAGGTGACACTAACCCTTGGAATTTCGAACAATTCCAATACCATGTTGTATTCAAGATTTTAACACTTGAATCTTTTTTTAGCATCCCATTTCATTAATCTCAATGGTTTAAATTTCCTATCAACTCCACATGAGGTTACCATGGTCACCCTAAACTCATTAGGAATATACGTCCTAACCTTTTAGATTTTGATGATGATGAGCTTGATGAGATCAATCTCAAAATCAAAACCTTAGATCTCTCTCCTCATCTCATTTCCTAGCTTCCACTTTCTCTAAAGTTACATTCCCATTAACCACATAGTGATTATATACCCTTTTAATTAACCAAGACTTGGCATTCCATTCATCACACCACATTGGATGACGAGGTCATACCTACCTAACTATGATGGATATACTATAGATGATCCATTATTAAGAGGTCTTGTTTAGTCTCAAGATGTTGCTTCAGTCTTTTTGTATATCTTTTAACACTCCATCCTATATCATTTCTAATTTTAGCATTTTTATTCTTTTTTGTAGGGTAGAGATGGTGTGCACACCTCTATTTTTTGAAGATAATAATAGGAGTATGCTTATGGATCATGTTATGACTAATCCCTATCACTTTGATAAATACTAAGATACCTCTAACTAACTTATCCCTGAGATACTTGCAATTGTCCTTTAGCCTTCCATGTATCCCACCCCTCCCTTAACTGAGTCGAGTTTGGATCATATTCCCACTCCCTCACTATTTGAGTTTATTCATGTTTTTGATAATTTTTATCCTTTAGTCAAGCCTATTATAGTATCTCTACCAACCCCACCTTCCCTTGGTGATGGTTTTCTCCCTTTACTATAGCTTACTCCTTTCCCAACCAAATGGGTTGATCAACCATGTTGTGATATTCATAAAGTTATTGGTCTTTATACTAGAGACTATTCCTTATACCATACTTCCTTAGCTATCATTTCCACTCCCTATATTAGTACACATGTAAAGTCTATTAACAAGTATATATGTTACTGTCATGGCATAGATAAGCATTCCTCCACACATTGTCATAATTTAAAATAATATATAGACACCATTAATCCCACCACTCATCATCCCATAGACAAGGATATACCTCCCCTAAAATGATTACCTAATTATCTTCTCAAATATGGAGAGGTATATTATCTCTGGAACCAATGTGGTACTCATCACATTAATCATTGCCACATCGTTTAGTAGTATCTCAAAGATCACCTCATGACCATTCTTGTGCCTACCACCTTTCCTCCCATAGGTTTCCCTCACAAGAAGTATCCCCCTTCTTCCCTCATGGCTCCACCAACTATGGTCCCTCATCCATTTATAGTTTCTCCAGAGGTGATTCCCTTACTCGTGGATCCTCCTTCACCTATGGCCCATTCTCCATTGATAACCCCTTCATCTGCCACAAATTCCATTCTCATTCCTTATCCTAAGAATCCCCTACATGATAGTCCTCATAATCAATATCCTTCAATCATTCTTACATTTTCCATCAAGGAGATTTGATGAAAAGTATTTTCTCAACTTTCCATGAATATCGATGAGACTTTGGCTACAGTCTAAGTTCAACTTCATAGAGATTTATCAGATGTTATGGATAATCTATGTGAAAAAATATGCCACTATTTATGAACAAAAGTATGTTGTTCTTTAATTTCTTTCTTCATTTTGTATTGGACATTTTATTTAACTTTACATTTATTTATCTTATATCATTTGACATTGTGTCAAATTCTTATCTATCTTACATGATGACTTATGTTATACACTACATGTTATTTTTAGTATCATTTTCTTCCTTATGTTATCCTATGGATTATTTTTCATGATTACATACTTATTATCTATGTGTTCCTTTTTTAAGGCTATCTTGTTGTATTTCATGATTGTTTTTTATCTTATCTTTATAATCATGGATAAGTGTAATTGTGATTTGGTTATACAAACCTTGTTCCCTTTAGTCATTCCTTATTTACCATATGATCAGTTAGCAAACAAATAATATTGTTATCATCTCCTTTTATCGATCCACATTGGATATCCCTTTATTCCCATTATTTACTATCATAAACTAATCATACACATGGTTAAAACTTAAGATAACATGTTATTTCATATTTAATCCTAAGTGTTCTAGTCAATCATGTCTTGGGATACTTAGCTTCCTTTAGCCAAAGCCTAAAGCTCATTCATGTGTATCACTTTATCTCTCATGATTGGTAATTCCAATCCATATGGAGGAGGAATATTAAAATCATAAAAAATCATAGCCAAATCATTTAATAAAAGGCGATGATCTGAAAGGCAACAGTCAAATCACACTAAAAGACATGATTCTAAGCACATCTCATTTTTTTAATCAAAGCTCAAAATCCATAGTTAGCCTCATGATAGAATCGAGGTCCATTGGGGTGTGGTACATAAATAGATTGGAAAAGGAGAATTAAAAACCCTTTTAGTGTGACCTACTTTCTCACACAAGTACCTAATCTTCATAGTAGATTGATGGCTCTATAAAGGGTCCTAAGGAATGGGGAACATGTTGTGGGAAGGTAGGTACATTTTAATTTTATTATTCAAAACAAACAACATGATTTTATCTTATTAGAACACTTATTTTCCTATAAAAATTTGTGCCTATAGTGAATAGGTATCCTTTGCATATTAATGGTCACTAGTCACTTAGTGTCTTTCTATGTCCCTAACATGCCTCCTATTTTCTAAGTTCTTCTCATAAGATACCTATGTTATGTTTATTACATTACCTCTTTCATTATATACAATCCTAATATTTCCCCTTAAGAAATATTGTTTTTTTCATTGATCATTCCCCCTAGGGATCACATCTGTGAGTTGTAGTGTAAGACCTTGGATAGGATTAAGCCTTCCTCACAAAATTGCCAAATTTTCACACTACCATTCCAAAAATCCCCTTTTACCATATTTTACCCTGTTAACATTGTTTCAAACTCATTGGTGTTCCCTTTTTTATTTTTATTTTAAGACCATGGATAGGATCTAGTCTCCTCACAAAATTTTCCAATACCCAAATCACAATGAAATTACATGTGTCAAATTGAAGATAAGTCATGATCGATTATGAGTTACACATCATTTACATGTTTCCCATCTTGATTTAGTATGTTTTATGATTAATTCATTCATATTTCACTTTTATATTCTCATTTTTTGATTGCATGTAAGAATCTAACCTTTTTATTAATTTTTTCATACTTCCCAACTTGAATTAGTATGATTTATTTAAGTCCATTTTGAAAAATTATTTATCTTTTATACTTTCCAACATGATTTAGTATGCTTGATTGACCTAATTGATTTGTTTTTCTATCATTTTTATTTCACGTGCTTTTCATTTTATTACATTATTTTCATACTTCCCAATGTGATTTAGTGTAATTTAAATTGTTTTAATTTGGTGCCAATATTTTAAATAGTTCAAAAACATTTTTTGTCCTCTTGTTTACCACTTTTTGGTTTATTATACTTAATCATATTTTGTTATTACACATTTTCCATCATGAAATAGTGTGTGGTACATTTTTTTATGATTAATTATACTTTTCTAAGTCCTTTTTGTTTTTTTCTTTTAAATTTTGTATGTGTACTACACAATGCTAGAAAAGAAAACACTCCACATATATTTCCCATAACATATACAACAAAAACAAAATACATGTGCTATACACACACACACACACACACACACACACACACACACACACACACACACACACATATCAACAAACACAACCAAAATATAACTCATGAGACCAAAATACAACTATCCAAAAAATATATATCAATATATATCACATGTTTTATATAATAGTACAAAATACAAAAATACATCACTCCATCTCTACAGCTAGGCTCCATCATTCCTATCTCATGGCCTAGCCATGCTACCTATAGATGCCTCAAACTGACCCCTCTGCATAGTACATTATAGTGAGGTTGTCTGAGATCTCAACCCTAGTACCTACCCCTATAGATTCACCACCTAGGCCTATACCTATCCCAACTAGATCATGGTAGCTATGTTTGGGGCTTTCCCTTGAGCTAAGGGCCACCAAGCCTCTGCCTCTCCTACTCACACCCCTTTCAATGGTTATTATTGGAAACACAATGACTAAGAGGGGGGTCAATAATTCATTGAAAAACTTTATTTTAATTCATTATTAGCATACATGAACCATCACAACAACATATAGATTAATTAATACATAATCAATCAATCATACAAGCATGAAATAATATTACACAAAACAACACATCATATATGTTGGAAACCCTCAAAGTGAAGAAAACTCAATAATCCTTGTAAATTGACTAAAATAATATAATTAAAAATATCACAATTTAGTGAAGTACCAACTCTACATGGAGCACCAACCCCAACTATCTAAGCACCAACCCAATTAGGCTTTAGCGAACACCAACTTGAAAGGAGGCACCAAACCCCTAAATGAATCAGCACCAAATCAGCCACCTAAAAAAACTTATCACCTTTAAAAAATATTTTTTTCTCACACAATATATGGTGATCACCTTGTTTAGCCCTTATCATTGCTTTATCCCTCTCAAACTGCTTTCTAGACTTCTTTTCTCAATTAGGTCTCTTTAAGATAGATTAAGTCATATAACATTGATATTCATATGTAGTCACACTATCATTTCTTCATTACTAATCATGTACACTCATATTATGGTATAAAATACCTCATTATACTCAATAATGTGTTATCCCATTTGCATACTCTCTACTTCTCTCACTAGTCAATTAGGCCTATTAAGCCTTGTTCTTGTACAATCCTTTAGATTATACACCTCTTTGTTGGAAATTAGAACTTACACAATTTTATTAACCTTAAAATATGTATTGTAAAACATTTCATACATTAATCAATCATTAAAATAGGTCATCCTCAACATAAAAGACAAAAACCTCTTTTACGCCTTAAGGAGACCTAATTTAGTTAGGCCTTCATTAATACACGTTACCCTTTAATCTCCTTGGAACACTTTAAAACTCCAAAAATGATAGGAAAACTTCATATAACACTTAAATATACCCAAAATAATCTCATCTTAGGTCCATGACACTTTCTATCTCTAACAACCATTTGAAGCATAACATTAGTATTGTTCATATTAAGCCTTCACACACACAAAGTGATCTATCTTGAACAACTAAAGATAACATATTATTTAGCCACATATTCATGACAATAAATCACATACGCAAAACATAAAATACCTAAAAAACTTTATCAAATGAATTATACTTCATCACATATGGAATAGAGCCTAGAAAACACTCTTACAACTTGCTCACTCAGAACTACTAGTTTTCCTTAAAGACTAGTCGTGGTGACTAAGACCTCCAACACCTATATAAAGATTTAAAATGAATTTTTGTGAATTTATATGAACCTATGACATATATAGACCATATTAAAGGATAAGCATCATATGGTCTAATGGAAACTATTGGTCTTACAGACTAATATGTTGACCTTACTCCACACAGACCTCATTGAGTCATACCAGCCATTTTAGCTTCATCATTTTCACCACTATATCCAAATTACAAGATTTATAATAAGAATTAATATGTAATAAAATTCCAAAAAAAAAAATCCATGTACTTGGTTGCATCACTCTATCATGATAATACATTATTAATCATCTTCTCACTGTTACTTGGGTTTCTCATTATTTTCATCAATAGGCTTATTAGCGACTGAATAACATGGATGAAAATTTTATCACACTTTAGGGATATAACCTATCCATAAAATTTCATATACATGAAACATGAAATCTTCATCCTCCATCTATTTTCATACTTTGACTTGGTCAACTTTGACTATTAAAGTAAATCTTTGAGAAATTATCACTTTCATGTAGGGTCTCCTCACACACCTAACAACTCAATCACACCTAGATATGACTGAGAGAGTTGAATATAACCTCTAATATCTTACCTAAGTATGCCAATCCATTATAGGCACTTGTGATGAACATCTTCAACATCAAGTCCTTATTAGTGTTTTAAGAGGGTTTAAACATGTTTCCATTCTTAACAATCATTCATAAAGCATAGCCCCCAATTCCAAAAAAAAATGCCTATAATTTTGAGAAAGGGCCCTTCCTAATTTACCATGAATACCTTAAGTTCTTATGCAAATTTTTTATGAGATAATGAGCATAATAAATTCCTTCTCAGGTTGAGAACCCTTCATTTTATGTACTTGAGAGACCTATAAACAACTTTGCATGCCTTGTCCTTCACACTAAGACCTCAAAAAAAATTAAAACACTTGAAAGAACATAACTCACCTTTTATAATGCTTACATAAGATCAAATACTTTAAAATCTGATCATGACCATTTATTAGGCCACTCTCTCACTCTTTGCTTGTTTAGACCTTAACCTGCAAAACACATTAGGCCTTAAAAATGACCCTCATGCCACTTTTCATGAACTTTCCACCACTCTCACATACTAAATAAACTCCATACATTCTTAAACATTTTCATACATCTTTCATATGCCTTGAAAATAGATCATGATACCTCATCAGGCTAGGTAGGGTCTGGAAGTGGTCTAGATGTAGACTTGGTATGAAGGTCCTACTCCTGTAGGCTCATCCTAAGACTCTCATGATCACTCTAATGCATAACATACATGTTAAATAAACCTAATACAATCTCTCATTCCTCTTTTAATCCATCTTACCAAGTCACCATCCTCATACCTTCTCATAAGGACTTTACATACCATGAATAGTGTCGTGTCTAAGCTTATTAAGCACTTGAAACTTGACAACTGACATTAAAATACTTATAAATTTATCTATACTTTACTTACATGATCAAAAAATGACAAAAATCATCTCATAATATTTTTCTTACTTACTTTACCAAAATCCACTATGCATACCTTCTCACAAGGTCTGCACTAGGCTTCTCAAGACACCTTGTGCTCACGAACTAGTACTCAAACATGTTTACCTCAATGATATACAAAAATAACACTCTTCAAATATCACTCTCACACCACTATAAAAATATATTTTTTATTAACATTATATTATGTACTCAAGCATACCTAGAGCCTCATAACCATGCTTTAATAGTCACTTGACCATCATACCTCTTTATGATAACACTAACAACTTCAAGCTAACCTAAACCTTGGCATAAACCTTAACATCAACCCACATAATAGACATTAGGTTTCCCTCAAATTATCTCTTTCCTTCAAATTCTATCTTATCACATGGCTTACTTGTCACATCAAACACATAAGCTCATATCGTAAAGACCACTCATTATGCATCTTCACCAAATGTACCTTGACATAAATGACAACAACCTTGACATAAATGAAAATAATTCTCAATAAAATCCCCCTTTTTCATTGATGTAAAACATACTATAACTTGGTCACTCTCATCTCCCCTAATACATCCAATCTCCCTTCTTGAACTTTCTCCCCCTATGACATTAATGATAAAGGGTCATATACACTGCAACTTTTGGAACCACTCAATCTCCCTCTTTGGAAACTACTCTAAAATTTTTCAAAAGAACTTAGAGCTACCAAGTTCTTTTTATCAAATGAATAAATATTAACTCCCCCTTTGTATTCACAACTTGATCTCACTAAAAAAGTTCTCAAACCATCTATAACACAAGTCATACTCAACTACCAACTACTAAAAACATAGAACAACTTTGCTTACCTCTTTTATGTTTGTCAACCAACTACACTTGAATCTTATGAAAAACCTAAATATCTCCCCATCAAACCAAGAATCCACCATGATTATACTAACTGAAGAGTGTCTCCATGAAGCCTAATAGAATCACCTTTTTCATATGGCACTTAAAACAACACAAATTTAGGAGATTCCTATATCTCCATGCTCTCATAAGATGAATATCTTTAAGTATCCTTTTAGGATTGATTATAACCTTATGATTTACCTCTTCATCAAACATTTGATCAAAAATATGAGATGATATCAAACATTCCTAACTTTATTTCACATATGAAGTATGCTCTACATTAGCCAACAGTCCACTTGGGCTTGTAGATCGATCAGGACTCACATTTACTATCTTTGGTTTCCACACATTCATTTGACTTTTATCTTGTACTCTAGGGGATTCAAACCTCTTATTTTGACTTGATGGTATTCTAACTCTATTATTATATAATCTTGCAATATGTACCATATTATGACAACTGTATCAAACAACCTCATTCATACCTCTTGAATAATGATTTCTTTCATAATCCCATGCATTTTCATTTTTAGAGGATCTTCTACACTCTCTTGATCTATGACCAAATTTATTTCATTTAAAATAGTAACCATTGAATGAATTAACATACCTCATAGCATTAATTTATTTGATTGGTATTTTCATGTTGACCTTATTATCTTCATTAGATTTATCCTTGACTGGAGATGCCTCTTTTTGGTCTTCTTTGAAACAAAGACCTATCTTATCACTTACAGACTTTTAACTACTCAAGATGTTATCTAGAGCATCAATACTCTTCAAACTTCACAAAGGTTTTTAACTTTATAGATGCTTGATCCAACTCAGCTTTCAAGGATTCCATTTTAGTTCCATGCCTAATGCATTATTCTTCTTTAGATTTTAAGCTATTAGTGACTGTCTCCATCTATGATTAAATCTAATTGATGATCTCATCATAATCCTTGGATGTGTAACTCATTATATCCTCAAACAAACCAATCTTCTCTTTACAATCCTTAACTTATGACTTCAATTTATGATTCTTCCTTATTTAAAACTTTTTTTCCTCTAGAGTACTCACCAATTTTGACTTAAGGTTTATTTTATCCTCTTTTTCATCATCCATAAAGACTTTCAATTTTGATCAACCCTCATTATCTATTTTTATAGCCATGAATAAGGTTTAATTATTTTCATGTTCATGTTCATTACTTTCATCATCACTATTAGATGTACTTGTGTCACTTACATTAGATGAGTTATTATCTTCTTTTGTATAGAAACTTATATTATTCTTGAATGACCCTTTCCTACCTTCATACTTATTGAAATCTTTCTTGTTTTTTTTATGCTTATATACCTTCTTATAATCTCCATGATGTTCATCATGTTCTTCCTTATGCTTAATCTTATCATTCTTAAGAAACTTAGATGCAAAGTGACCAATATTTCCATAGTTGAAACATTTGAAAGGTAACTTACCCTTGTACTTACCATATCTAAACCTTAGTTTCCTAACAAACATGGCTATTAGCTTATCATCATCAACATATAAACATACCTCATCCTTGACCTTCTTGGTTTTTGACTTCTTCTCAACTTTGAATGTTTCTTACTTATTGGGAGGTCTTCCTTCATTTATTATCATCTCATAGGCATTAAATATACCATGAAGCCCATCCATTTATAGTTTGTCTAAATCTTGCATCTCTTATACTATAGACACCTTAGAATCAAACTTAGGAGTTAGTGATCTCAAGACCTTTTGAAAAAATTTAGACTCTTTCACTTGTTCTCCTAATCCTCTAATGACATTGACTACTTCATCAACCTTTAACATGTAGGATGCAATTCTCTCATCTTAATTCATACTCAGACTTTCAAATTGCCTTTTGTGGGTCTCCAATTTAGCCATCTTCACCTTGGTGTCTCCTTCATAGATAGTCTTTAAATTATCCCATTTTACCTTGGATGACTCATAGTGCATCACCTTCACAAACTTTAGCTCTAATAAGCCACATAAAATAACATTCCTTTCCTTATAATTGTTCTCACTTTCCTTCTTTCCTATTACATTAGTTGGTAGTGTAAGAGGTGGAGTGTATCCATCCACAACTGACTATTATATGTAATATAACATTGAAATTATATATGTCATCATTATGATTCTTCAAAATTCATAATTATTCCCATTGAATAATTTAGCCTTATTGGTAGATAAACTTACTTGAACTTGACTACTAGCCATCCTTACTTCTAGGATCTCTTTTAGGAAATTAAGCCTAATTTAAAGGACCAATATTTGATACCAATTATTGGAAACATAATGAATAAGAGGGGGTAAATAAACATTTAAAAAAATTATTTCAATTCCTTCTTAGAATACATGAACCTTCACATCAACATATAGATCAATCAATGCATAAGCAATCAACCATACAAGCATGAAACAAGATTACACAAGACAACACATCATATATGTGGGAAACACTCAAAGGGAAGAAAAATCACTGATCCTTGAAAATGTTATACAATATTATAATTAAAAATATCATAATTTAGTGAATCATAAATTCTAAATGTAGCACCAACCCCAACTAGCTAAGCACCAACCTAGCTAGGCTTTAGCAAGCACCAACTTATAAGGAGGCACCAACCCTCTAGATGACTTAAAACTAACTCAGCCACCTAGAAAATTTAATCACCTTAAAAAAAATTTATTTATCACATAATATATTATAATCACCTTATGTATCCCTTCTCATTTCTCTATCCCTCTCAAACTGCCTTCCAGACTTCTTAGCCCAACTAGGTCTCTTTAAGATAGATTAGGTCATATGACCTTGATATTCATATGAAGACACATTATAAGATATTAATTAATTATCTATACACTCCTTTTATTTTATAAAATACCTCTTTTTTATCAATAATTTTTTATCTCATTCATATACTCTTTACTTCTCTCACTAGTTAATTAAGCCTATTAGGCCTTATTCTTATATAATCCTTTAGCTCGTACACCCCTTGGTTTTCCATACACACTTGAAAATTTGGATTAACCTTATAATGTGTCTTATAACATATTTTATACATGAATAAATAATTATAATAGGTCATCCTCAACTTAGAATACAAAAACCTCTTTTAGGCCTTAAAGAAACTTAACTCAATTGGGTCTTCATTACTACACATTACCTTTTGATCTCTTTGAAACATTTTCAAACTCCACACATGGAAAAAAAACATAATATAAACTAAAATATACTAATAATAATCTCATATTATGTCCATGACACTTTATATCTCCAACCACCATTTGAAGCACACCATTAGTACTATTCATATTAGGCCTTCACACACACAAAAAGTTCTATCTTGAACTATTGAATATAACATATTATTTAGCCACACAAACATGAAAATAAATAACTTAAACAAATTCTAAGACCTAAAAAAATTCACCAAGTGATTATACTTCATTGCATATGGCATAGATCCTCAAAAACTCTCCTGCAACTTGCTCACTTAGAACTGCCAGTTTTCCTCAAAGACTAATCATGATGACTCGAACCTCCAACACATGTATATAGATTTTAAATGACTTATTATGAATTTAGATGAACCTAAGACATATATACATACCATATCAAAGTATAAACATCATATGGTCTAATGTAAACTATTTTCTTATAGACCAATTTGTTGACCTTACTACACACAGACCTCACTAAGTCAGACAAGCCATTTTATCTTCATCATTTTCACCATTATATCTAAATTCCAATATTTATACCAAGCATGAATAGGACATAAAATTAAAAAAATATATATATCCATTCACTTTTTTTCATCACTCTATCATGATAACACATTATTAATCATCTTCTCACTATTGTTTAGGTTTTTAACTAATTCAAGCTTCATCCTCCATCAATTTAAATACTTTGACTTGGTCAAATTTGATTGCTACAATAAATATCTAAGAAATTATAACTTTATTATAAGGTATACGCACACACATAATAACTAAATCACACTTGTAATTTCTTGGGAGATTTTAATACAACCTCTAATAGCTTACCTGAGCACATCAATCCATTTTGGGCATTTTGATCAACATCTTCAACATTGGGTCATTATTAGGGTTCTAAGAGGGTTTAAACTTGTTTCTATTAATAAAAATAATTCATAAATCATATCTTCTCAATCCAAAAACAAATTCCTATAATTTTTATTTAGTATCCTTCCTCATTTACCATGAGTAGCTTAAGTTCCCATGCAAAGGTTTGATGAGTTAATGAGCACAAGAAAATACTTCTTAGGTTGATAACCCTTATTTTACAGACTTAAAAGACCTCTAAACAACTTTCCATGCCTTGTCCTTCACACTAAGACCTAAAACTTCATGAACACACTTGAAATAACATAAATCACCTCTGACAATTCTTAAATAATCTAAAACACTTTAAAATTTGATCATGACCCCTCATTAGGCCACACTCTCACTCTTTGCTCTCTTAGACCTTGACCTGTAAACCATATTAGGCCTTAAAAATAACCCTCATTCATATTTACACACACTTTCCACCACTCTCACATACTCAAGAAACCTTATACATGATCAAACACTATAATACATCCTTCATATGCCTTGATAATAGATCATGATACCTCATTAGTTCGAGTAGGGTCTAGAAGTGGTCTAGATGTAGACTTGCTTTGAAGGCCCTACCCCTATAGGATCACATTGAGACTATAAAGAGTGATAAAATACATCAAATACATGTTCAAACAACACCATAAAACTTTCTATGCCTCTATGCATCCATATTACTAATCCACTATACTCATACCTTCTCACAAGGACTTTATATGTCATGACTAGTATCATGTCTAGGCTTCTCAAGCACTTGAAACTTGACAACTAACCTTGAAACACTTCTAAAAGTATATATAGTTTACTTAAATTATCACATGATGAAAAAAAACTCATAATATTTTTCTTACTTAATTCACCAAACTTCACTATGCATACCTTCTCACAGGGTCTAAACTAGGCTTCTCAGGACACCTTGTACTCAAGAACTAGTGCTCAAACATGCTTACTTGATGTAGGAGCATCACTTATATGAAGTTTTTACTTTTAATTTTGGATTTTTTATTTTATTTTATTTTTTATTTTTTTTTAATTTTGGTTTTTTTTATGGTTTTTATGACCTTTAAATTCCTCAAGCATCCTTAGATTTCAAATTGGTAAGTTAGATTTGCGTCTAGCTAGTTTAAATTTTAAATTCCTAGTTTTCCCACCAAAACATGATTTTAAATTTTTTGAATAGTTTTGATTATAGTTAGTGTTATAGGAGTAAATAAATGGATTATTTAATTTTTTTTTAAAAAATTAACACCTCTAATGACCCCTTGAATCCATCTCAAGGGTCTAAGGTCTAAAATATATGGAACTCCAACTTTTGTTCACTTCCATATTTTCTTAACTTGCCTTTGTGACCAATGGAAGGTCCCTCTAGGCAGTTAAAAAAGTTAAGGACATATAAAAGATTTAATTTTATAAGAGTAAATTTTTTATGGATGTTGTATAAGACACAATTTTAAGGAAATAAAAATAAACCCTTGGTTTGAAGATTGACAACACATAGGCCCCTATTTTTTGTGTTTACATTATTGCTTCATGACTATGTATCATGTTAATTGAAAGAATACATATATGAAATGATTTATTGGATTATATAAGGTTTTGGTAAGTCCTTATCTTTTTTATAAGGGTTTATTTCACATTTATCTTTCTTTAAACTATGCCTTATTGTCTCAGATTGATCACAATCCTGTAGAAGCTTGCAAATCCTACACAGTCAAAGAGAAACTTGATTAAAAAAGTGGAATAGAGAGAGAAAGGTGACTAAATAATGGTTAAATATGGTTATAATGGTTTAGATATATCCCAAACATAGTTTACATTGTTAATAAAGTCTTTTTAGAGGTCATAAAACAATTTTCTTCCCTCTCGGTACTGTAGAGGCGTAAGAAAGCCCAAGATTAAGGTTTTAGTGATATAAAGAGTTTCCACTATAAAAAAAAGTTTAAAATTGGTATTATTATGGGTTTTAATGTCATTAAAATTATTCAAAAGTAATTATTCCTATATGGAGTATATTAATATGGTTTCTAGAGACTTGTGTTGCACTAAGACCTAAATAAGCCTAATTGGTGTGGCCTAGTGTTAGAAAAGAGGTATAAAGGCAGAGTTAGACAAATAAAATTTGTATGAATGTGTATATTTATATATTTTAACTATATAATAGGTATTTTTTTATTTATATATCCTAATAGTTTTATACAAGTACAAAAATAAGAAAAAAAACCTATTAGATAGTCCTAAAGGGCTAGGAAAGTGTGTAAGGATGGCATAGTTGAAAATTTTCCACAAGTTGATCTACATAATTTTGGTATTATAAACAATAAATTACACCTGAAAATAAGTGGGAGAGAATATATTACTTATAAGAGAGATAAGATAGTAGTTTTTTGACTAATTCCCTGAGAGAGAGAGAGTCAAGATGCCACCAAGAAGGAATGTAGTAGGTGAGAGAGCATAAGCCTTAAAGATGGGGGATTTCATATTTTATTATTTTATGAACCTTTGGGTCAATTTTAATTCTAGGATCATAGTATTGGAGGTTAACTAGAGAAGAGTAGTAGTCACAGGTGATTTGAGTGACCAAGAGGAAGATGAACCACATGTACCAAAATTGGAAGATGAAGGAAAGAGAGACTGAGGAACAAAAGTTTGAGAGACTATTGAAGGTGGTGAAATGGTAGGGATATAAGAAAAAATTGGATCTTCTAATGTATGTAGGTATCCTCAATAGAGAATAACTCTTTGATTGGATAGGGGAGTTAGACAATTACTTTGACTTTGAAGATGTCCCTGAAGAGCAACAGGTGAAGTTTGCTAGAACCAAGTTGAAAGGCCATACATTAATATGGTGGTATTATATCCAAGATGAGAGAAGTAATAAAGGAAATTCCAATATCAGGACTTGGAAAATAATGGTGGCAAAGTTGAAGATTAAATTCTTACCTAGTGACTACATTACTAATTTGTACAAAAATCTCTAGAACTTGAAATAAAAGAGATTGGGGTGAGAGAAAACACTGAAGAGTTATACAATTTTAGAATCATATCAGGTCATATGGAAGATGAAAATTATAAGGTTTCAAGGTATCTCAATATCTTGAGATATAAATTACATGATGATTTGAGTCTAGCTAGTCCTAAAACACTTAAAGAGTGTTACCAGTTGGCATTGAAGGTTGAAGACAAAATCATTAGGAAATAAAACCAATAAAATAGAGGATAGGGTATAGGTTTTATAGGAATAATAAAATAATGGGGTAGAGGATACTCACAAATAAGTAACCAAGGAAAGTCCAGTACTTCACAAGAGCATCCCTCTAGTTCAAGAGGTGGATTTAGAATCAAGAGACCTTATAACAGGGGTGGATATGCATCAAGGGGTAGAGGATTAGGTGAATTTTTATGAAGGTGTTTCAAATGAAATAATTTTTTTGGACATATATTATGGGAGTGCCTAGAGGATCAGTCAGTAGGGAGTTTAAGAACTAATGGGAGAAACCAAATTACACAAGGAGTTGAGGAGGAGAGTGTTTGATCTCCATCACTTATGCAAGAGCTTGAATTTGGAGAATAATTACTCATGAGGAGGATGTTTATAAAACCACCCAAGGATAAGTAACCACCACAAAATAATACTCTTTTTAGGACTTCTTTTAAATTCCAAGATAAGTGTTGTAAAATGGTCATAGATTTAGGAAGTATGGATAATCTAGTTTATGTGGAAATGGTTAATAAGATTGGGTTGAAGAATTTACTATTGTCACAAAATATTTCAACCTATAGGATTTTTTTCAATACTCCTCCATATTTTGGAAACATGGGAATACTTCTAGGTATGTGGGTTTACCTATAGTAGAAGTAGACCTCTAGGTTTAAGGGTTAGCTACCTAAATTTATCTTGAAGTGCTTATCACCTACTTAAATAATTGATTATGGTAAAAGGGATATAAGTATGCATGAAATAAATATAATATAAGGGGGTGATACACCAAAATTATTTACACAAGACCATCATACTTCTTTCACTAATAAATAAATCTACAAACCAACTTCAACATCTTAAGAGGTTCTAACATAAGTGTTTCAATATAGAGGTGATATGTATAAAAAAACTCAAGGTAAGTGAATGAGAGGATAGATTTCACACTCTAAGGAAAATTTTACACTTGAAAGGATCCTAACACACTAGATATACTCTATATGACCTGTTAGAATGGGGATTCTTGAATAAACATGAAAGGATAAGGAGAAGTAAGGATCAAAGATTATCACTCAACATCACTATACATCACTTTGCACACTTAGAAAAAATGTTCATGAACTCAAAACTAAATTTAATTTATTGTTCAAAGGAAAATTAAAACATAAATCTAGTAGGTATTCACCATACATGGGGTGGAATTAGAATACAAGAGCCAAAATGGAAATTACTTATAGAATTTGAGAGAGGAGAGAATAGAATGAAGTCTGAGAGTCACTAAGCCATTTGTAAAGCTAAGACAAGGAGTTACATATGTATGAGAAATTAATATGGAATAGACCATGTGAGGTATACTTGGAAAATTTTACCTAAAATCATGAAACTCCTAAAATGTGGCATAGGATTCTTCATTTATTTGCCTAGAAACTGCCTTCAACATTTGACCTCCTTCAAATGATCCACAATAGATTAAGGAAAGATGAGATAATTGAAATAAGATGGAGGGGTTATAAACAATCCCCAACATGAATTGGTTGTGTACCTAGTAATTGACATATTTTTGGAGATGATTTATCACTACCTATAGTCATAATCACCCCTATTTCACTCACCCTTCACACTTGGCATCAAAGAGGTCTTCAATTTTCCAAACCAGTCCATAAAATGGAGTGTATGACACTTTTCAAGGGTTCCCATGTCTCTAGATTCATCAAATAGACCTTAAAAGGCCTCCCACTTAGAGTTTTCATCCTCTCACTTGGTATTCATTCCTTATTCACTATGCCACTTTGGACTGGTTGAGATGAAGGTGTTAATAGAGGCACTTGTAAGCTTAGATAATACAATAAATGAACATGTGATGTTAACCAAGGTCCCAATATATCTCCCAAAATTATCTTCATCTATTTAAACCCTTTTATACCTACACTATACATAAATATTTCAATAAAATCTCTTTAGTACCCTATTCATACAAATAAGGTACAACTCAACTTGGTGGGAAGGAGATCTAGTGATTCATCTACAAACTAAAAGTAATTTCCTAGTCAAACTATTCTTATAAAATTCCTTTCCTTCTTCATTCTTCTCATTGGGTCATTACCAAGGGTTTTGGAGGGTTTTAAGATAATTTAATCTTAAGGATTGTTTATACAATATTGATGTTCAATCCTCTAAAAAATGACACTAGATACTTGTTAGGGACCCTCTCCAAATTTTATTATCTCCTTGATCTCCCATGCCAAGTATTTATATAACTGTAACTCTTCAAAGTTGACCTCTCAAGCTTTCTAAGGCATTTTATGTAGGCTTGAGTTTATTTGAGCCAAGATATGGCTTCTCTATGAATTCACATATATAAAAAAGGTTTTATCATACTTAATATCCTCTCATGAATGTGTTATAATGATTTGGATTGTTCAATTGGGGTTGGAAGTGTTGACTACACCTATTTAGGACCTTAAGCCTACTAAAAGCCTAAAGGCTTGACTATGTCCTTGATGCCTAGAATTTACTTGTACATTTTATTATGGGTTCAATGTCTTGGATATAATTTACCATGTATATAAAAACCTCCCACACCTTCCTCTCAATGCCTTAACACTTTTGTCTCATCTGTTACACCTACTTACCTCTACCTACAAACTTCTTGTTTCTTGGAGTATGCTCTGTCTGAAATAGAATAGAGGGTATCTCACTTGTATTATCAAGAAAAATTAATGTATGGGTGTATAAATTAGGTCATGAAGGTATTTTATACCAATTTTTAGAGTTGTACTATGTTCATATACCTTCTAACCCCTCAAAATCTTCAAAACAAGCTCTTAAATTGGTTGACTGTACAATCTTTAGAAAGTATAAACTGTATGTGTACTTTGGAAACCTTTATGATATATTTTATTTCTTAAGAGGATCTTATGATATGGACATCATCATATTAAAGGTATTCATAATGATTATAAACTTGTCATCATGCATGTTATCTTTTTTAACCTATCTCTCTACTCAACAAGACCTGACTAGTAGACTATATGCTTACTATAGGTTTCATGAAAACCAACTTTGTCTTAATTTTCCATTATATTTATAATAATGATATGATAATTATTGATGACAATATACTCCAAAAAATTTCATCTTTTAAAATATTTCTAGATTCTTCAAGGTAGACCTTTAATTTAGACAAGCTTAGTTGGCAGTCAATAGCAACTGTGTTTTCTTGTCAATAAAGTGACACCTATAGGTGTGTGAAGTACTATAAAAACCTATGAATTGATTTAAGTAATTCTTAAAGTCCTTTAGTTTCACTTCCAATTCATTTAACTCACTTTGTGATTGAAAACTATTATAAGACCAACATGACATATGCTTATACATTGTCATCCTATAGCTAACTATAGGTGACCCTTTTGAGCCAAAAGTACACCTATAAGTTTCAATGCATAGACATTTTTCATGTCTAAGCTCCATTGAAATCTCATAGTCTCATTGAGTGAGTGAACAATACTCATGTCATGCTTGGAACTAGACTAATACACTCACTATTATATTCAACCTATATTGTCATACTATAGTTGATTGTAGGTGGCACTTTTGAGGATAAAGGTGTGTATTTAGATGAACCATGAATTCAAAACCCCATAATTTTACTCATCTAAATGTTCATTGAGAAATTAATTACATTTTCACTCCAATAAAGACACTTACTATGAGGATATGCTTTTATTCTACTATCTTGGACTATGAGAACACTTGAAACCCCAAACATTGTAAAAAATGTTGAAAACCTATAGTGAAATATTATATGGGATAGTGTAGACACTATAATTCTACACACTATAGGTTCAAATGTCAAAATACCCCTAGATCAGACCATTACCCAACCCTTGACCATGACCCTAAGTCAAGTTAGCTAATTAGCTAACCAACTCACTTACCCATTTTTACCCCACTTAATCTTTGACACTCACCCATCAATGGTCATGTCCCTTCCTCACCACCTAAACAAACACCTAACTAGCTGTGTACAAGATAACATGACATAATTTAATATATTCACCTTACTATTTTATAAAACATCATGATGCATCAAAATCAGCAAGCCTAACCTCCTATGGAACCTTCTACCTCCATCTCTCTTTGCCTATAAAAGGAGGGGAGTAGGAGGTGAATAAGGATCCATCAATCCATAATCAAACATTCTAGCATATAGGTAATTAAACCATCAACTAGTAAGTCTTCCTTCTAGCAATTCAACAACTATAATAGAGACCTAAACCTCTGCCAAAATTATTTCAAGATCATCCATCAACCATCAAGCAACCAACTAAGTATATCTCTAGTATTCTAGCTTTGTTTATTTGGTTTTCAACCCAAATCCCTCTACATTATATCTTCTATCCCCCTAACCTTAACTAAATCCCTAGAACACATATTGACCCCTTTTTACAACCTAAATTAGACCATTTCCTAAACACCTTCAAAACCCATAGCAACTATCGATAGTCACCCTAACCACCAACGATCACCTTCAACCATCGATGGCTACCCAACCATCAATGACAAACTTAACTACTAATGGTCACCCTGATCATCTATAGTCACTATGGTAAGAAATAATAGAAATTTATTTCTACCTTCTTACCCTCAGCCAAATTCCACTTTCTATGTCCTTACTTAATCAAAGAGACCTAACCTATTTTCTAAACCCAACCTGACCTATTTAGCATTAGTATTGACCCACTATTTGCTTTATTAGTCTATTTTCCTTTTATCAAACATTTATTCATTCTTGAATTTACTTTCATTCTTTCTATTATTTGATGCAAGTACTTCCCTTTTATCTCTTTCAACTTTATTGTTATTAAAGAGTGGATTGGCAGCCTCCTAGCAAGCTCACACTTCTTGGATCTAGCTCACACTAGGCAACCCACCTTATTATATTTCTAATAACCCCTTTGCATGAGTGTTTTCTTATCTACAAGTCATTCTTCCCAAGACAAAGAGGAGCTCTTCACACTCATCTAGATCACGCATGTACTAACCAACATTTTTTTATACCACACCCTTATTACTAGTTTCTTACTTATTTCAATAGAAACAAGTAAAAATTGAGAGCAATATTCTGACATGTTCAAGGGGACCTAGTATAATATAGGTGCTTGTTTCTTCTTTATTCTATGATCATACAATGAAATTGGAAATTTATTTTGGGTAAAAAATAAACCTTGCACACATTGATTTCTTATATGTTTTTAGTTCGTCTAGTTAAATTAAAAGCAAATCAATCAATCGTAGTTTCACTCTTATTCTCACACACTATACCAAACCACTTGAATCAATTAAACATAAAAAACAATTAACATAAGGACCGACTAGGGTTTCATCTCCTAGTAGATCACCTTACTCTTTGGTTATCTTACTTGGAGGTCATTACCAAGAAGAGAAACCAAAACTCATCTCTCTGGTTGATTCTAAACTCTAAAATTTAGTATATCTTGGCTAAGCGCCTGACACCATTATTTCTATGTTGTGTGAAGTGAGGGGGTAGGACCCAATATCAAGCCATGTATTGACTTTAAATACAAATTTTTGAGAGCCTTTAATACCTAAAACCAACCTTAAACTTCTTTTCTAGTACCTGATCTACAAACCAAACTTTTTCACACTTTTTAAGGCATAAGCCAAAAGTGAGATAAAAGATATCCTAGGATTTTAAATTTACTTTAATGTATGTTTTTATTGTTAAGAGATATTTTGTTTGTTTACTTTGTGTTTGAGTTATGAGCCTCACATGGTTTTCATTAGACAACAGTTAAAGAACCAAACCAAATAAGAACCACCTTCCTCTTCTTCTTCCTCTATGGATTACACTTCAGATGTTAAGGGTTCTCCCCATCATTCTCCCCCTCCTACCATGCCTTGGATAGTTTTTGAAAGTGATGCAAATTTCACTACCTTTCTCAATAACAACCCCATGACCTTCCAATATTACCTCAACACCTTATCTCACCACACCCTTGCTTCAATTCCTCCTAGTGATCCACCTTATGGGATGCCTCCCCATCTTATGATTGTCACTACCTCCACCCAACCTATGATCACCCAAGCATCTTCTTCCACCAATATCCCATCCACTACCTCTACCCAAACTCAATCAAACATCCCAACCAACAACCAAACACCCCCTGCACCAACCACACCTCTAACATAGGGTCAACTTTACCTTTAGTTACATAAAATATATCCACCATGGGGATACATTCTTCTCATATTTCCATTATTCCCCTCATTACTACCAATCCACCAATCTCCACCCCACTTAAAAATGTGTTTCCTTTTATAACTTCTACCCTTCCACCTATTAGTACTTGAGTTACCACTCACCCCCAATCCACACCTCCAACCCAATCCATATCAATTTCCAAACCTACCACTTCAATCATACCTCCTAACCAACCCACTGTTGTCTCCAAATCTTGCACCCTAGAAGAGGGATGTTCAAGCCTCCTCTAGATTTGGGCAATGTTGGAACATTTCCTGGCCTGTGGGTGTGCCTATAATTAGAAATGAACCTCTAGGTTGAAAGGGTTAGATCCTTGTATTATATTTTATGAAATAAAATCTACTGAACCAACTTGTTTGGATGAAAAGGGTCAGAAATTTACATAAATTAAAATCCTAGTCTAAAATGGTGATATACCAAAATTTATTATCCACATGTATGCCCTATACTTTTACACAATACAATAGAATACAAGCCTATTCTTTGAGCTATAGAAGATTCTAACATAAATATTTCAATGTAGAGACAAAATGAATGAGATCACACAAGGTAACTATAAAAACAACCTGTATAGTCTAGAAAAGGGGTTACACATATGTAAAATCTCATATAGCTAGACTGCAATCTACATCACCTATTGGGTCAAATATTTGATCAAAAACATGAAGGATAGAGAAACAAAAGGATAAAACATCACTTATTATCACTCTGTGTCTCTTGCATGCTCAGGTAAATGTTTAGAACTTAGAAAGAAAACAAACTTATGCTTCTTTACTCAAAGGCAAGAAAATGGCAAAACATTCTAGCAAGGCTTCAACATACTATATGTGGATGAAATAAAAATAGCCCAAGGGTATTATATATATAAAAGAGAGAGAGAGGAGGGAGGTCCTTTTAACCAAAGTGAGGAATCAAATTTGTTGGAAGTCATTATCCTAAGTTGCAACTAATTTTTATCAATGATGCTCATTAGGGCACTTTGATTTATCTATGTCATCTTCTTAAACACCATGGGCTTTCCCCCTAAAGATGATTTCCAATGATTTCTTAACAAAAATGGGATACTTGGGTAAGGCACAAAAAATTGTCCTTATCAATGGATCCACTTATTAGAAATCTCTTTCAACCCCAACCGCTTTTCCTTGGCTTGTTGATTTGTGTAATGGCATGGAAAAGGTCACTTTCATTCATTTTGGATTTTTCCTTCCCTTTTGATTGTTTCTCAAGGAATGACTCAAATCATGGTTCTACACCATCAATCTGGCATTAGATCAAGCTTCTAAGCTAAGTAGTTCCAAAAATCCAATTTGCTTCTGTCTAGACCCTTTCAGGTTTTCTAAATGACTTCACTTATAAAACTATATAAGCAAAGCACTTGATTAAACTTGATTTGCACCTGCAGACCCATTCAATTTTTCTTTCCTACTTCACTTATAAAACTTTATAAGCAAAGCACCTTGGGAAACCTAGTTTATATTACCAAGACACTTTCGATTTTTCTAAGCTCTTATACTTATAAAATTCATAAGTCAAGCATGTTGGGAAACCCAATTTATATTGTCATCTTTCATCACGTCATGAGTTGACCCAATGGCTAGTTTTCTACCTTAAATTTGACGTCATATAGCACATCATGGATTGGCCCAACAGCTAGTTGTCCACCTTAAATTTGACATCTTATGGCACATCATGCATTGACCCAATGGCTAGTTGTCCACCTTAAATTTGACATCCTATGACACATCATGCATAATCCAGTCGAGTTTATTGATTGGGTAATGGCTTGACAATTTTCCTAAAGTAATTCCTTTAGACAAAATTTTGAAGGAATTCCTTTGAGAATTTTTCTTTTGGGTTTTTTGGAAAAGGGCAACATGTTCCTTTGGGATCATTTCCCGAAGGACACCTACAGGAAAGTGTCCTTCAAAAAAGTTCTGAAGGACACTCGGGTTGGGACAAAAGGTCCCTTCAAAAAAATTTGAAGGGAATTTCCAAAGGAAATGGCCCTTTAGAACTTTTTTGAAGGGCATTTCTAAAGGAAATAGCCCTTCAAAACTTTTTTAAAGGGCAACCTTTGGGGAAAATTCCCTTTGGAAAAAATTTGAAGGGTAATCTTGGAAGAATGGGCCAAAAAGTGACCCTTCAGGAAAATTCTAGAAGGGCACTTGGACAAAAAATGTCCCTTCAAAAAAATTCCAAAGGGGCATTTGAGAATAGACAAGGCAAAAGTGCCATTCAAAAAAGTTTTAAAGGGATACTTGGGCAAAAAGTGCCCTTCAAAAAAGTTTTGAAGGGACACTTGGGGGGAAATTTTCCCTTCAAAAAAGTTCTAAAGGGACACTTAGATGAAAAAGTGTAGACACTTGGGGGAAAACAAGGCAAGTGAAGTGCCTTCAAAAAATCCAAAAGGGCACTTCAAATGGAAGTGGCCCTTCAGAACTTTTTTGAAGGGCACTTTGGGGCTAAGATTTAAAAAAAGGGCTAAGGGAAAATAAAGCAAAGGGAAAAATAATGAAGGGAAATTAGAATAAGGAAAGACCAAAATATCAAAGGCCCAAACACAAAAAATTAAGAAAGGAAGAATGAAAACTAGCTGAAGAGGAAACACAAACTAGTTATATAGAAAAAGGGACAACATTTTGGTAATTTCTAGGGGAGACATGCATGCTATGTCCAAGACTAGCTACCTACATCCTTTCATTGGGCATGTCGTCAAGTAAGGCAAACAAAAGACAAAAAGAACAAGCCCATGGATGAGAGCAAATACAAGAAAAACACAACAAAGTAAACACAAAGAAAGAAGAGACCTAAAAGGGAAACACCTGTGCTATAAAATACTTAGGGAAAATAAAGACAATAAAGGAAATACATAACAATAAGTATTTATAAGACATGGCCAGTAAGGTCTAGAAGCAAGACTTCAAGTGGATCCCATTCACTAGAATAGGTAGCTCTTTTCCATCCATCTTAGATAGTTGAAAGGATTTTCTTTGCTTACACTTGCTGATGATATAAGGACCACTCCATAAAGTATCAAATTTTGCATGTCTACCTAGTTTTTCTCTATCCTCATCCCATTTCAAGACTAAGTCACCTTCTTTGAACACTCTTGCCCTTGTACTTTTGTCAAAGGATTTCTTCATGAGAACTTGATGGTGTTCCAAATCTTTGTTTGCATCATCTCTTTCCTCATGTAACTACATTAGTTCTATAAATCTAACCTCCATGGGAGTGTTTTCAATTAATTCCAGCTATTGTGCAAGTTCCAAGGTAGGAAGCTCTTATGATATGGATAGCCTAGCTTCTCTCCCATAAACAAGAATAAAGGGAGAATTACCAATTGATTTATTAGGAGTGATTTTATTTACCCATACGACTGTCTTTAGCTTTCTATGCCATGCTCTTTGATTGGTTTCCAATGTCCTCTTGATGATTTTGATGAGGTTCTTGTTGGTAGACTCATCCAATGCATTACTTTGAGGGTAGTAGTTAGATGAAGTACTCAAATGAACCCCACTCTTTTATACCCAACCAATCAAAAAATTTAGTACTTATGAAGGCAAGTTCATTATCTAAGATGATGACATGAGGAGCTTCAAACCTTGTTACAATGCTATCATAGAACTCTAAGATAACATTTTAATTTACCTCCTTTAATGAAATAGATTTTACCCACCTTGTGAAGTAGTCCATAGTAGTCAATATCTATTTGTGTTTAGCACTTGATGGAGGGTTGATCATGCCAATGAAGTCAAGGCCCCATTGCATGAAAGGCTAGTCTACTTGAATAGGATTCAATGGAAGAGTTGCAAGTTTTTGTTTGCCAACAAAGAAAGCACATTGAGGATAAACCTTAATTCAATGATAATAATCCTTTTAAATACTAGGACAATAGTAACTAGCTCTCATTATATTTGCAGTTGTTGTTCTAGGAGAGAAGTGACCACCATTTGCTCCATTATAGAACTTTTCCAGTAGCATATCTAATTGATCATTATTAATGCATCTTAGAAATACATTATTCACATCTTTTTTAAAGATAATTCCATCTAAAATATAATAAGGAATATCTTGTATCCTAAAATACCTCCTCTGAGATTTGTTCAAGCCATTAGGACACTCACCATTTTGAATAAAATCAATGATGTCCTATGTCCAACTTTGATTTTGCATTTGATCAGGTGGCTGGACTTGAACTTGATTGACTAAGGCTTTCTCCTTTGGTTCTTGAAAATAAGATGTTAAATGTTCACACAAACATCTTCCTCTTACCAAGTTGGTTACCTTAATGTCAATGTCATAGTCCACACTTTTGTGATCCATCCAACTCTCTTTCCATTGAGATCCTTGCTTAGGAGGAACTCTTTGGTGCTAGGATGGGAAACCATGACATGAATCTTGTTGTTGGAAACTATATTCTTGAATTTTTTCAATCCTCTAATGATGGTTAGGGCTTTCTTCTCCACCAAATAATATCTTAATTCATACTCCTCTAATACTTGGTTGAAAAAAGCAATTGGATGTGCAACATCTTCATCATTCTTTTGCATTAGCATAACTGAGATTGTGTCAAGGTTAGCAAAGGTATATATTATGAAATCTTTATCAAAATTCAAATTTAAGAGAGTAGGAGATTTTTCAATTACTTGCTTGATTGCTTCAAAACTGCTCTTATCTTCCTTTATCCAAGTTAAAACTTGGTTTTTTTTAGCATGGCTATGATAGGCTTTACCACAGTTACAAAGTTTGGGATAAACCTCCTTACAAATTTTATTTTCCCTGAGAATTTTTTCATCCCCTTTTTATGTTAAGGTAAGGATAAGCCTATAATATCTTTGATCCTTTCAGGGTCAATAGATAAGCCTTGTTTTGAAATAATATGACCCAAAAGCTTACCTTTATGGACAACAAAGATTCACTTATTTGGATTGAGAGATATGCCATACTCCATAAATTTCACAAAAAATTGCCTTAGATGTCCCATATGATCAAAAACATCCTTTTAAAAAAGGGTTATATCATCAAGGTAAACAAGCAAAAACTTATTGATCAAACCTTTGAAATCCATGCCCATTGCCCTTTGAAATGTAGCTCTATCATTGGATAAACCAAATGGCATCTTCTTGTAGGAAAAGGTCCCACACTTGGTGGTGAAGGCTATCATGAATTGATCCTTTTCATTTACTAATATTTTATTATAACTTGAATAACCATCAAGAAGTGAGAAATGTTGAGAACCTAAAACAACTTGCAAAATTTGTTCCATAGAAGGGAGTGGATAATGATCCTTGAGAGACACTCTAATTTAGATCATGAAATTCCATACAAATTCTAATTTTTCCATTCTTATTTTGAATCAGCACAAGTTTGGCTACCCAAGTTGAGTGCTTGATAGGAAAGATAATCCTAGACTCAATTAACTTGGTCAGATCTTTCTTCATGAGTTCTTCTATCTTGGGATTGATAGGCCTTTACCTTTGTCTAGCTAGTTTAGCTCCGAGCTCCAACTCAATGGTGTGATGGGATAGACTTGGATAAAACCCTTTCAATTCCTTGTACTCCCAAGAAAATATGTCATGAAACTCTTTACATAATGCAATAAAATCTTGCCTTTCTAGCTGAGAACATACCTTGCCAACCTTCAAAAGTTTGTCTTTGAAAATCAGAACTCTCTCATAGTTTTCCTCCTTTGTTGACATGCTCATTCTTTGATTCTTCCTTTGATCATCCTCATTGAAGACACTCTCCAAGGTAATCAGCCCCTTAGGTATTTTATTTGTCTTTAGATGTATAATTTTCTTTTCATAATGATCATGTAACCTCTTTTGATTTCTTGAGGAGAAACCTGTCTCATTTTGAAAGAAGTGTGTAATGTGCTCATCACTTTCAAACACTTGTCATGAAACTTCATTATCTAGAATGGAAGGTCTCAAAATTATCTTGATATGAGATTGATACTTCTCCTTTGCTATATCATTAGCTAAGTCAAAATGTGCTCCTATTGTATCCAATCTATCAGCATGTTTATTTAAGTCTCTTGGTATGGGTTGTATGTTGAAGGCATCAAATTCTTCAAGTAGATCCCATACCCTATGATTTTAGGAATTAATAAAGGGGTTCTTGGATATATCTTGACTTCTTACTTAATGAATTACTAGATCACTATCTCCATAGACTTTAAAATTCTTGATTCCTCTCCTCTTTGCCCATTGGAGACCATGAACTTGGCCTTCATATTCTACCATGTTGCAAGTGCAGCTAAAGTGAAACCTATAAGAAGATTAGTATCAATTCCTTGATAGAGAAACTAAAATTATGCCATATCTTACACCTACTTTGTTCCTTGAACCATCAAATAACATTTCCCACATGGCATCAAGTTCATGATCCTCATTGGTGAGTGAATAAATTGGAATGTTCTCTTCATACATATAATAAACTTCCAAATCATTATCCTTAATGAAAGTGTAAGGATCAATGCCATGTGTTTTAGTGATATAATTATTAAGATAAAGATCAAACATAATTTCAAGAGGGGAAGATGTCTCACCATCCATGACCATTTCTTCTTCCTTTCTAATTAGACAATTCTGATTTGACATTGTCTCTAAGTATGGCTTAATGTGGAACCTTTGTAAGGGAAGATTCCTTATAGTTATCTTAATCACATACCTTGTCCTAAAAGCTAAAAAATACCAATAAAGAGAAAGTTATCCTCTTATCTTGGCTATGAATTCCCTTGATAAGCATATAATAAAGTGTGTTGGAAGGTCCACCACCACAATGTCTTGCATGATAGGGAAGCTTGGGAAACCATGTAAAAATACTTTCAGACCTTTGACCAATCCTACCATCTTGGTTAGAGTCCCATCCAACTATAACATGCCCTTGATATGTGGCTCATAGTTCAAACCTAGCTTATCAACCACTACTTTAGGCATGATGGTAGTGCTTGCTCCACCATCTATAATACAATTGTGGACCAACTTATCTCCCACAATGAGTGTGAGGTAGAAAGGTGGAGGATTTTCATCCTTGGTTGAGGGATCCAAAAGATGATTTAGAGAATTTGTGAGAGCCACACCATTGTGCTTTGAAACTTGAGTAGTCACATGAATGCTTGCTAGCTTCTCTTGCAAAATCTCTTTTTGACCAAGTATATGTAGGACTTCCCAAAGGGATATACTTGCCTTGGTGCTCTTAAATGAATCAAAAATGTTTAGAAAGGGAGCATTCACATTTTATAGAATTTCTGATGGTAATGAGGGATCTTGAGCCTGATACATTACAATCTTGGTAACCCCACTTACATTCTAATTTTGTTGGGGAACATGACTCACAGTAGGTACAACACTTTGATTGACACTTGGTGTCCTTGGAGAGGCATCACATAGAGCTACCTATGGTTCTCAACCTTCTCCCAATGCTCTCTTCTTATCTCTTGTATTAGCTACAACTGACATGCCTTGAGTTAACATAAAATCATCTTTTTCTTGGAAATTTATCATTCACACACTTAGGCTACTACCTTTTCCATGACTATCCCTTTGGCCAGGACATGCTTCTTCTACTATCATGTAGGGAGTAGTTTCCTCTTGTGTTGTCAAAGCATGGCTAGTTCCTCTATCATCATGTAGAAACTGACCTTGAGGCTACCCCTATTGGTTAAAATGATCCTCTCTTTGCACTAGATTTTCATGTACTAGAACAACAACATTTATGAGAGGAGTAGAATTTGGATTATATGTATTGAGTTGCTTACTATACCCTTGTTGATTTTGTCCTCTCCCTTGATAATTGTATTGAGATGGAGCTCTATATCCTTGTTGAAGATAATATTGTGCATTAAGAGGAATACTTGCTTGATATTGAGCTTGCTTGAGCTAAGATCTCAATGATCTAATTTTTTCATTCTTGTCCACAACATTATCAACCTTCTTTGGAAAGACTCTTGGCTTCACATTGGCATTAGGAACCTATGGCATGTTTAGAGATTCAACTGATTTATGGGACAACAAAGGCATGGAAACTCTTGGAGGAAGTTTTCTAGATTACATTAAGCTATTCTTAGCCTTAATTACTCGCTCATATGCACCTAAAAGAGTGAATCTTCCCATTAACTATAACATAACAACAACATCAATACCAATCCCTTTGAGGTATATTGGGAACACAAATCTAGGAGGTCTCATGATTGGTGGTAGCCTATATCATGTTCTTTGAAATCTCTCATTGAAATCTCCCATGGATTAATTTATACCTCTTCTTATTACATTCAGCTAATGTATTAGGGAAGCATGATCACTCTTATTTTCAAATATTGTCACTAATAGATATCCAATTACATCCCAACTTGTAATGCATCCCCCTTCCAAAGTTCTATACCAGTCAAGTGCTTTGCCTTTTAAAGACATAACAAGCAACTTAATGGCTATGTTGTCCCTAGTAACATTATGGAGATTCTATAAATTAGAGATGTTTCTAATATGTTTAGATGGGGTAATAGGACCCTTTCTATTGAAACTAAGAAGACTTTTGGTAGCATTCAGAGGGATGGGGTCATATGCAAGAAGTTATATTGGGTTTTGGGTATTAAAAGTAGGGAAGGTTTGACCCTTATCTATGTCTTCTTGATTATTTACTTCTTGATTTTTATTTTCTTCAACTTTCTCAACCTCTTCTTCTTCATATTAAAAACCACCCTACCTAGGCTCTCTAAGCACTAGGAATGGTTTAGGATGTTGTTCTTCAAAAAGAGCTTCAGCTAGAGGTTCTTGGTCAAATATCCTAGATGACCTAGTGAGAACCATGAAGTAAACTATGGTAAATTTGGTCTAGAACCAGGGATTATCACCCTTTGGAGTCACCAAATGATATATTTAAAAATATAAATGATACCTTTCAAGACCAACATTCACCTTGACACGAAAATAACAAAGAATTTGGTCCCACCGAGCATACTAGAATTGTTGTCTCCAAATCTTACACCCTAGAAGAGGGTTGTTTAGGCATCCTCTAGATTTGGGAAATATTGGGACATTTCCAAGCCTATGGGTGTGCTTATAAGTGGAAATAAACCTCTAGATTGAAAGGGCTAGCTCCTTGTATTATCTTTTGTGTAATAAAATCTGTTGAACCAACTTGTTTGGATGAAAAGGGTTAGAAATTTACATAAATAAAAAGCCTAGTCTAAAATGGTGATACACCAAAAGTTATTAGCCACACGTATGCCCTATACTTTTGTATAATATAGTAAAATACAAGCCTATTATTTGAGATCTAGAAGATTCCAACATAAATATCTCAATGTAGAGACAAAATGAATGAGATCACACAAAGTAAGTAACAAGAAAAATAACTTATATAGTCCAAAAAAGGGGTTACACATATGCAAAATCTCATATATCTAGAATTCACTCTACATGACCTATTAGATCAAATATTTTCTCAAAATCATGAAGGAAAAAGAAACAAAAGGATAAAACATCACTTACATTCACTTTGTGTTTCTTTCATGCTTAGGCAAATGTGTAGAACTTAGAAAGAAAATAGACTTGTACTTATTTTCTCAAAGGCAAGAAAATGGCAAAACATTCCAGTAGGGATTTATTGTACTATTTATGGATGAAATAAAAATATCCCAAGGGTATTATTTATTTAAAAGAGAGAGAGAGGAGGGTGGTCCTTTGCACCAAAGAGAGGAATCAAATCTGTTGGAAGTCATTATCCTTAGCTACAACTAATTTTTGTTAATAATACTCATTAGGGCACTCTGATTGATCCATGCCACCTTCTTGAATGCCATGGGATTTCCCCACTAAAGAATCTTACCAATGGTTGATTAACAAAAATGAGATACTTAGGGAAGGAACAAAAAATGGTCCTTGTCAATGGACCACCTGTTATAAATCTCTTTTAGCCCCAACCACTTCTCCTTGGCTAGTCAATTTGTGTAGTGGCATGGAAAAGGTCACTTTCATTTAGTTTGGATTTTTCCTTCCCTTTTGATTGGTCCTCAAGGAATGACTCAAATCATGGATTTGCATCATGTATTTGCCATTGGATCAAGCTTATAAACTAATCAGTTCCAAAAATTTGATTTGCTTCTGTCTAGACCCTTTTGAGTTTTCTGAATGACTTCACTTATAAAAATTTATAAGAAAAGCACTTGTTTAAACCCAATTTACACCTTCAAACCCATTCAAGTTTTCTTACCTAATTCACTTATAAAAATTTATAAGCAAATCACATTGGGAAACTTGGTTTGCACTACCAAAACCCTTTTAGGTTTTCCAATCTCTTTTAATTATAAAATTCATAAGTCAAGTATGTTGGGAAACTTGATTTGTATTAACATCTTTTGGCATGTCATGAATTGACCCAATGACTAGTTATCCACGTTAAATTTTATTTCCTATGACACATCATGGATTGACCCAAAAGCTAGTTATCCACCTTAAATGTGATGTCCTATGACACATTATACATTGACCCAATGACTTGTTTTCCACCTTAAATTTTACATCTTATGGCACATCATGCATAATCTAGTTGGGTTTATTGCTCGGGCAATTGCTTGAAAAATTTGTTGAAGTAATTCCTTCTGATAAAAGTCTGAAGGAATTCCTTCAAGAATTTTGCTTTTGGGTTTTTTGGTAAAGGGCAACATGTTCATTCAGGAACTTTTCTCAAAGGACACCTAGAGGAAAATGTCCTTCAAAAAAGTTTTGAAGGACACCTAGGAAGGGACAAAAGGCCCCTTATAAAAATTTCAAAGGGCATTTCCAAATGAAATGACCCTTCATAACTTTTTCAAAGGGCAAACTTTGGGGGAAAAGCCCTTTAGAAGAAATCTGAAGGGTAATCTTGGAAGAATGGGCTAAAAAGTGACCCTTCAAGAAAATTCTTGAAGGGCACTTGGAAAAAAAATGTCCCTTCAAAAAAAATTTGAAGGGGCATTTAGGAAGAGACAAGGCAAAAGTGCCCTTTGGAAAAGTTCTGAAGGGACACTTGGGAAAAAAGTGCCCTTCAAAAAAGTTTTGAAGGGACACTTGGGCAAAAAGTGCCCTTTAGAAAAGTTCTAAAGGGACACTTGGGGGAAAAATTACCCTTTGGAAAAGTTTTGAAGGGATACTTAGATGAAAAAGTGCCCTTCAGAAAAGTTATGAAGGGACACTTGGGGGAAAACAAGGCAAGTGAAGTGCCTTTAGAAAATTTTGAAGGGCACTTCAAAGGGAAGTGGCCCTTCAAAAAAATTTCTAAGGGCACTTCAGGGCTAAGACAAAAAAGGTGCTAAGGCAAAACAAAGCAAAGGGAAAAACAATGAAGGGAAAGTAGAACAAGGAAAGACCATAACATCAAAGGCCCAAACACAAAAAATATGCAAGGAAGAATGAAAACTAGCTGAAGAGGAAACATAAACTGGTTATGCAAAAAAAGGGACAACGCCCACATCAATCCCTCAAAAAATACCCATGACACCCTTCCCACACTATGTTCCTAATCCATAAGGATATGTAACACCTTTTACCCAACCTTTTATGCCCATTAACCCTTATGTGGCATCATCCCAATCTTTGATGACCATATACCAACATGTGTTATCTTCTCAACCTTCTACTAGTTATCCATATATTGTATCTGCCCAACCATAGCAAAACTTATCATATGATTATGGAGCTTTCTAACCCCAAATATATTTGGTTAAACTATTGATGGACAAAATGACCAAACTAGAGTCATCTATCTCAAGGGATCATAAACTACTATTCTTAGACCAAATTTGTAATCAACCTATTCACCCATCCATCCCTATCTGACCTTACCATCCTCAATGGGAATTATCCAAATTTTCTAAGTTCTAAAGCAAGGAGGACCCCCAACAACACTTAAGAGTGTTTCAACAATCTTGTTACTTAATTGCCTATGATGACGCTCTTCTCCTTCATACCTTTTCTATGTATTTATCTAGACTAACATTATATTGGTATAATGCTCTCACCAAGAATCCATATTTTCATTTTACCAACTTGCCCAAAACTTTTTATAACACTTCTCAATCAATATATCTAAGAAGGTCTATATTTCTAACCTCTACTCCAACAAGCAATTTGATGATGGATCAATTGCTGATTTCATCCAATGATGGAGAGGTCTTATCAACTATCTCTCTTTCTATTTACCCCAACCTAAGTTGATTGAAATTTTATCTTGAGCTTGTGCCAAACATATTTCCCCCACTCTACAGGTTCAAAATTTTATAACCTTTGATGAGTCACTATGGCACACAAACTAGAAATCAAAGCCATTGATGAGGGGAAGTTGAAATTGAGAAACAAAAACTCTAGATTCAAATCCAATGACCATTCCACATCCAAAACCACCAACCAATCCAACTACAATATCACCAACCCAAAGGTAGTTGAAAACATGGTTATCCTTAAAATACCCCCACCTCTAGTTGTCAATCAACCTAACCAAACTAATTCCTCTAACTACTCCAATCAACAAACCTGAACTCAAAATTGGGCTTCCTTGAAATAATAAACTCTGTTAGGGAAGTCATATGCTTCAATTTTGGATAAGTTTCTCAAATCAAACATCATACAACTTCCCCCTATCAAACCTCCTCTACAATTTTATGTTTTTCTCCCTATGCCTAGTTGGTAGAATGAAAATATTTTTTGTACCTTCTACTATGTCATTGGACATGATGTTAGTAGGTGTAACACATTCAAAACCATTATCCAAAACTTGATTAATAAAGGATAACTTTCATTATACAATCCTAATTCACCCTTTAATTAGTCACTTAACATCTTTTGACAACCTTCTCCCAACCGTGCCCCTTCTACCAATCATGATGACAAAAAAATGGAGTCATCTCAGATTCATGAAGTCCACATGGTCAATTTAATTATTAGTGAACATATCATTGAGGAAACCCTCACCTCAACTACCTCATCTTCCACTCCTCTTATTGAAGTGGTGGATTTACCCTCCATTCCTTTAGATACCCAAACAAAGGAATCAACTTTCTCCACTTCTCTATTTGAAGAGATAATGGATTTACCCCTCTCCTTTGATATAAATACCAAAGGAGGAAACCATTAACATCATACCTTCCTCCCCTACCATGGAATCACCCTATCTCCCTTTGGAAACCATTCCATAAGGAGAGATAACTTTATCTACTCCCTTTATAAAGGAAACATCTTCCCAAACCTTGGGACCTTTCATCAATAACAAGGGTGAAGAAACCATTCCCTCACCTCAACCTATGGGCTTAATATTTAAATATGATGCCCAAAGAACCAAACCGATTTACAAACCCTTCTCTAGAAATGTTTAAAGCCTATAATTCACTTCTTAAGCTGATTTAGATTGAGCCATATTTTGGCACCATCTTGGGCTCCCTTATCAAAACAAGCATGAACCTTTAACCTCACTTGCATCCACCATTCAAACTATCATCACTTCAATCCCTTCATCAAACACCTCTCCTTCCAAACCCATGGAAGAACCATCCAAACCATCTCCATCCCAAATTATAAAAACACCTTACACCTCTCTAATCAAACCTATCAAGAACTTAGGGATATTCCATAATCCTATCCTTACCCACCCGTCTTTGAAGTTGAATTTAAACCCATCTAGTCCACCAGAGAAAACTTTGACCAAACTAACCAAAAAGGTGGAATCACCTAAACTCCTATCTAGAACTAGAACCATACCACCTCCTTACCTTTTACCTTATATCTTGAGACCCCATCCTTCATCCATCCTAGGATATAATCCTTTTACAAAGAGGGGGAACCCTCCCAAAACTACCTAAACCAAAATTCCTCCTTCCATTCTACCTTTAACTAACCCTTTTAAAACATCAACCTCCCCATCATTTTTAATGAATATCTCTACCTATACCTTCCCACCTATCTCCAAACCTTCATCATCTCAATTATCCACCTCTAAATATTTCACCTTTAAATCCTCCACCTCAAAACTATCCAACACCAAAAAACCCCAATAAAACCCACCTACCAAAACAATCTTACCACCCATAACTCCCATGGTTAAGCCTACTCCCAAGAAGGCTCCCACCCTCAAAACCAAAAACCAATCACCCTCAACACTTTTGATCAAATCTTACTCGACCATATTATAAAGTTTGTTGCAAAATTCTTCCTTAAACCTAATACCTATTAGACCCTTTGACCCCTCAAATCCCAAACCATCTTGTTTTAATGATAGTTTAATTTGTTTATACCATATGACACCTAGACATGACATGAAAAACTAAAAAACTCTCCAAGCACTTGTCCATAACTTATGGGATGAAGATGATCTATTATCAAATGAACCTCTTTTAAGCCCATTATCAACCCAACCACCAAATGAACTTACCCAACATTTACCCACTCCCACATGCTCACCCAAGAGTGAGGAGGAATTGAAGTGACCCTCTAGCCCAATACTTCCCCTCATCCACACTATCTATATGGTCACCCAATATAAGACCCAGTTAAAGGATAAGAGGAAGTCCAAAGTGTCCATTACATTGACATATTATTCCACCACTCAACCTCTTGTATACTTTTTCAGAGATCTTCAAATTTATACCCTTGTCACATTTAAGGATTCAAAAATACATTTTATTCATCCTAAAGATCTCAATCCTCCCCTTTTCATCACTACATACATCAATCAAACCCACATAAAAAGGGTGATGATTGATGGAGGAGATACTATTAATATTATTTCTTCTCATGCTTATGAAAAAATCTAGCTTCCAAAGAATATCATGTCAAAAATCACAATGGTCCTCTACTCCTTTAATGATACTATGGCTACAACCTTGGGAATAGTCATTCTCCACATTTGATTGGGACCTCACATGCTTCCATATCTCTTATACATCATAGAAGGTGAGTTATAATACAACATCTTACTTGGATGCCCTTGGATCTAATCTATGAGTTTTATCCCTTCCACTTTGCATTGATGTGTCAAATTTAGGGTCAGGTCATCACCATAAAATTTGACCCTAGTCATTTTTCATCTTGTAACATGACATACCAACCCAATTATGTTGTTATTCCTCACTCATCCACCTCACCACAAACCAACAACAACAACACCTTACCACCAACCAATAATAACTCCACCCCTACCATTGATGAATATTCAACTATCTCATCTATCCATTCTACTCAAATACCCATAGAGGACCCCTTGGAACCTACGTTCTAACATCTCTCATTGGGAGAGTATCACCTTTTGGCCTTGTATGTCTTCTCTAATCCTCAAGAGTATGGGAACCTTGACCATGATCTTAATTATGACCTTAATATCAAAACCATCATCCCTTTTAGGCTCCCCAACCACCAAACCAATTTAACCTATGGGGGGCTTGATTAGTCACTTATCACTTTCACCACCATCTCTTCTATCCAACAATTTACCTTTACTTTTTCTTATTTGTAAAAACTAGAATTTGCCTAATTGTACCTTCACAGGTGTGCTTGGAAAGAATTTGACATTGACCATTATGAACATGGACCTCATGATTTACCTTCCATCAAAACCTAGAAACCTCATGAGCTATTTGGCCTTAGGTTCATACCACTAGAAGAACCCACTAATTTACCCAAACCCATTACCACCATTGAGGAAGACATCCCATCCTCACTAACCCCACCTCCTTCAAAATTTTAGGATTTATAAACCATTCCTCCTAATTTTCTTCTTTAGTCAATACCATTATTTTTGGCCCCCTAACCTATCAAAAGGATGGCCAAACTAAAACCTTTCCTCTAATTCAACCTAAAATGGTATAAAATGATTTTCCTACCATCAACACCATCCAAAGTTAGGGTGATGATTCCATTTTCACCTATCTTGGTGTAGGAGATTCTTCCATCCATAAATCCCTTCCTCTTGATAACCAAACCATGTTGAATTAATCCACTATCGATGTCAACTTGGGTACTCAGGATAACCCCCACATTGTAAAGATTGGTCAATCCTTAGATTCCTTAGAGTAATAGGATTACCCTTCCTTCCTTCATGATCAAAGCATAGAATTTTCTTGGTCTTATAAGGATATGCCCAAAATTTACCCTTATATTTACGTCTACAACATCATCATCTATCTTGATGCTAAGCCTATTAGGAAAAAACTTCATAGTATGCACCCTCATATCACCCTTCTAGTCAAATAAGAACTTCAATGCCTCTTATCTATCAATTTCATTAAATACATTAGATATACCCAATGGGTTTCCAATATCATTCCCATCACCAAACCCGTAGGGGTACTTCACCTCTATATTGACTTTTATGACCTCAACCTTTCTTGTCCAAAGGATGACTTCCATTTGATTGGCATTGACCAACTTGTTGATCTTACAGTTGGCCATAAGATGTTGTTTCTCATGAATGGGTTCTTAGGATATAAACATATCTTGATTTCCCTTGAGGATCAACATATTAATTCTTTCATCACCCCATGGGGAACCTTTTGTTACATGGTCATGCCATTTGGTTTGAAAAACACTGGAGTAACCTACCAGCATGTGATGACCTACATCTTATATGATCTCATCCATAAAGTCATAGAGGACTATGTAGATGATCTCTTTGGGAAATCCAAATACCATAAGGATCACCTAGACATTCTAAAAATTATCTTTGAATGCCTAATCCATTTCCATGTTTGACTTAACCCCATGAAATGTGTTTTTAGGGTCCTATTTGGAGAAATTCTTGACTTTATCATCTCTCTTTAAGGAATCAAAGTGAACCCTACCAAAGTCAAAGGGATATCTAACCCACCTTAAGTAACTCTGTAGCCTATAGGGGAAGCTCTAATCCATATGTCACTTCATCTCTATTTTATCTGATAAATGTCAACCTTTTCATCATATTCTTGAGAAAGATATATATTTTAAGTGGACTAAGGACTTCTAACAAGCCTTTGATTCACTCAAAGAATACCTTCTTTATCCACCTATTCTTAACCCTCCTAAAGAGTTTTAACCCTTCTCCATTTATATCTCTGCCACTAGCCATTGCTTAGGGGCAATGCTTTCTCACTATGATGAATAAAACAAAGAGAAAGCTATTTACTATACAAGTTGAGAACTTATAGAGTACAAAATTTGGTACACCCACACCGAGAAAATTTGCCTCGCCTTAGTCTTTGTGGCTACCAAACTTCATAATTACCTCCTTAATCATAAAACCTACATCATCATTAAAACCAATCCACTCAAATACATGCATTTTAAACCATACCAAAACTAACGTATGGCTAAATGGCTCATGTTCCTAGCTAAGTTTGACCTTGAGTTCCTCAAATAAATAGAAGTTGATTAAAGGGAAAGTCATTGCCAATCAATTGGTTAAATCTCCTTTGCCAGATAACCAACCCCTTCCTCTTATATTTCTAGATGAGTCCATCATGACTCTTTCTCAAAAGACATCACCTACCAAATGACCATGTTTTTCAACAACTTAAAATTCTAGTGTAGTGGGGGTTCAAAAATTATTCTCATTCCCTTCGATGGTGAACCTCTTCCTCTCTTTCAAACTTCACTTTGAGTTTACCAACAACATGGCTAAGTATGAAACCCTAGTAATAGGTTTCCAAACCACTCTAACCTTAGGATTTATAATGATCAATATCTTTGGTGATTCCTAACTTGTGGTCAACCAGGTCAATAGATCCTACCAATGTAAGAATGATGTCTTATAAAAGTACAAGTAGCTAGTAAATGTACTCTTAGCATCTTTTGATCATTACCTTAACCAATATGCTCCATGATCTACCAACAAGTTTGTGGATATAATGGATTCCTTTGCTTCCCAGATCCCATCTAAACCTTCCAATTCCAAACTCTTTATCACCATTCATGACTTTATCACACCCTCTTATATTTAATCCAACTCCCTACCATTTGTAGCATGAAGGAATATCCATCAGACACTTGGTATTAGAAAATATTTAACTAGCTCAACCTCAACATCATTCTTCCCAACCTCTCTAAGAATAACCAAAGAGCCTTTGTTTAGAGTACCTCTCATTATACCATACTAGGGGGAATCCTTTTCAAACATGATTTTGACAACATCCTTCTCTATTACCTATGCCATCATGAAGCTTCCCACACTTTTAAGGAAATGCATGATGAAATCTATGAGGGACACTTTAGTGGTCTAACTGTCACTAATGTATCCTTCACCCTACTACTATTGGCCCACCCTCAACCAAGACTATTGTGACTATGTAAATAAGTTTTCTAAATGTCAACAACATACCAATTTACATCATGTACTAACCCATGGATTTCAAATATCTAAGGACTTTTGGCCCTTCTCATAATGTGGACTATATCTCATTGGGGATATAAATCCTCATTCCTCATAATGGCACCACTCCATCATCACCACCACTAAATATTTCACCAAGTGGGTGGAGGTTATTCCCCTTATCTCAACCAAAGCTGATAAGATAGTCAACTTCATCAATCATCATATCATCTATCATTTCAATGTTCCCCATAATATCATTACCAATAATGGCAAGTCTTTAAAAAATAAACAAGTCCAAGGTCTTTGTGATGTATTTAGAATTAAGTTAAGCTTTTCCTTGCCTTACCATCCACAAGTAAATGGATAGTGGAAACATCTAACAAAAACCTCAACAAGATGTTAACTAAAGTGGTCAATGTTTCTATTCAAGATTGGCACTTGCACATCCCCTTCACTTTATCGGCCTATCGCACTGGCATTCAAACCTCTACAAGTGCTACCCCTTTCTCTCTAGTCTTTGGAGTAGAGGAAATTTTGCCTCTCAAAGTCTAGATTCCCTCTCTTTAAATATCTTTATAAGACATCATTTCTAAGATTAATTATCATCAAAATCATCTAGCACAACTTGAGCTACTTGATGAACATCACCTGGTAATGCTTAACCACCTTCATGTCTACCAAGAATGAATTAAGCATGCCTATAATAAGCAATTAAAAAAAAGAGAATTCAGCATCAGAGACCTCATCTTGAAGGAAAATCAACATGTAACCAATATGGAAAAAATCAAACGAGGCAAGTTTTCTTTCAATTATCTTGGAGCCTATATCATAACCCATAATTACAAACTAGAAGCTTATCATTTATCCTCTCTTGAAGGTAAACTAGAACATGAGCCTCTCAATGTTTCACATCTATGTTATTTATTTTATTAAAACAAGGATCAAACTCACCTATGGTCTAACTTAATCTCATCCCTTGATTTATGAGATTTTCACCCTCCTCATACCCTCATTCTATCCCTTTGAATACAACCGATTACCACATAGAACCATGTGATTAACCATCACAGTCATAGCCTAATCCTAAATATGGGTACCATGGCTCTACCCATGGTATGGTTCTCATGGATAATTTTCATCCCTATTCAGATGGAATCCCATGGTCATTATTTCTCAAAATAACCCCTTTCACCTATCATTAACCTCTTGTGATATAGGTTTTACCCTTATAAAGGTACACCTCTAAGCCTAAATAGACTCATACATGTCTAACCTAGCATTAAAAAAATTAAGGATACCAAAATGTCACTTGGGTCAAACATCTCTAGCATGTAGAATACTCCCTTGAAGGATAGCTGCCTAAAATCTAAAATTGCTTAAAAGATAGACTGCTCCCTTGAAGGATAAATACCAAGATGAACAAACCCAAACTTAGACCACTCCCTTGAAGGATGGCTAATTCAAAATTTTCAAAGAAATAATTTGAATCTTCCTGTATCAATAAACTTCACAAACTTATAAAAAAACAATAAAATACCCTATATCAATAATAATCTATCCTAAGAAATCTATAATCAACTTTCACATATAGCATTAGTAGACTTTTTGCATTGATCAGTCTACACCTTGCATATGATATGGCCTTGTCTATTATGGTTCTTAGGTCACATATATAAGTGGAAAACTAACCCACATAAGGTTACCTTACCTATCACCCATTGTTCCCTTCATATCACTAATCCAGGCAACAATTCAGGTGATAATTCAGGTGACAGGTCCACCCCAATTGATGATGGAACATCTGGGAGCCATAAATTTTACACCATAGATCTAATTGACTCTCCATTTAAACCATTGGAAAGATAATAATGAAGATAATTCAGTGAGATGGCATGGAGATTTTCTAGATGAATTTTGACCCCTAAAAACCCAATGGAAGTGCCCTAAATTTCAATTTTAGTAGTGTAGTCTAAAAATAGTAAGTTTCTAAAAATAGTAATTCCTCAAATTTTGTATTATTTTAAATCATGGAAGTCAAACCACTTAATCTCCCTTGATATTAGTGACCTTCCACATCCTCCTCATACTTTCAAAACATTTATAAGTGAAGATGTGACCCGAAATGGAAATCAGACATCTCTTCTCAGAGATAGGCATATGTTTGGGTCTGCAAATTTGATCAATAAAACATCTCTTCTTAAATATAGCATTATTTCAATTGTTTTATTATTGTTTCTTGAATTATATTTCAACCAAATATTTTTGAGTTTTGGATCAATCACCTACCACCCTATCTCCCCTTCATACCATCTACACACCAAGGGACTTTGAGCTTACTTGACACAATGTAATCAAGACACATTTTTATCAACCAATGCATGTTAATGAAAATAATTCAAAGGGATTATGTTCATTAGGTCAATCTAACTTTGGTTTTGTTTAGTCCTTATCAATGAAAGATCATCATGCCTTTTTCTTATCTTCTCATAATTGGTTTATGTATTCACTTAGACACATGTCTCATTTTTTCTCTTTCCCCACATATAGTTTGTTATCTAACTTACTTTATGTGCTATCATCAAACAAAATAAACCACACCACATATCTATAACCATGAGTATCATCCTATCCCTGCTCACAAAAAGAAAAGAAAAAACCATCCCAACCATGATCATAAATCACATAATCATAGCATCCATAAGCAAACCATCTATAATCATAAAACATCATGAACTACATCACATCTATAATCATAAACCATAACCATATCACATATCCATGATCATAACCATGTATCTAAATAGTCATAACAATAATAGAAACATCATAATCATAATAAAAATAACCATTTACCATAAACAACACACCATTAATCATAAATAACATCATCACCACACAATGAGCATCCTAACCATAATCATAAACATCATATACATGAATAAAACAAAAACATCATCATGATCAGTTATAACCACTCATCATAAACATCATAATCATCACATGCCTAAGCTAATGAGTCCACGTCTCATAAAGCATAATCATAATAAACATAAACATCAAAACCATGAACCATAAGTCACATCTATTTTTCTTCATAAACATCATATACATCAAGTCATCAACATCAAATAGTACATATAATCATGTGAATCTCTCTCTCTCTCAAAAATATACATCTTGCTACATTGGCTCATAGGCCAGCATCAAAATCATATACATCTACATATATCATATCATATAAACTATGCCCCAAGGGCACCACTACTAGTAGTCCCTCCTACACTACCATTGCCATCTAGTGCTTGCCCCCATCATCCCATCCAAAATTAGATATTGTGTATAACACTTGTTACTATGCTGTGTACCTATCAATAAAACTAGCATTGTCAATCTCTATTTTGACTGACAGCTCCTCACAATCAAGAACCACCTCGATGTTGACCATTTTGTCTTGAACTATTATGTATTTTGTAAAGACCTTGCCTCATTCATTTTCATCACATTGACTAACCTTTTCATGTTGAACATTTGAATTTTGACCACCTAGTGCACAACTAGACCATTTGTGTTTTTTCATGGGAGCACTTCTTACCTCAGATACCCATGAAAACACTACACCTACCTAGGAGACTTACATTTAAAAGTATAGCCCAACCATCAAATACAATTATGTAATCCACTTATCACTTATCTTTCTAGCATCAACCTTTATTTTTGTTAACGATGGAAACTTAGTCTATGCATGATCTTGGCTATCATACTTAGTCACATTTTGTACATATGTTTATACTTCAAATTCCAAACCACCATTGTCACCAACCTCATGATGCATAATAAACTAACCTTCAACCCATAATCCATTTTTGTTTTATAACTTGTTGACATAAACTGCATAATAAAAATGGGCAACATATAGACATCAAAATTATGCACATTGCATATTCAAATGCCAAAACACCCCTAGATTGGACCATTACCCAACCCTTGACCATGACCATGAATCAGGTTAGCTAATTAGCTAACCAACTCACTAACTTACCCCTTTTTACCCCACTTAACCTTCATCACTTTACTGTTAATGGTTAGCTTGACCACCGATGGTCACCCTGACCATCGATGGTTAGGTCCCTTCCCCACCACTTGAGAAAACACTTGACCAACTATGTATAAGATAACATGGCACAATTTAGTATATTCACCTTACCTACTATTAACACATCATGATGCATCAAAATCAACAATCCTAACCTCCTATGGAACCTTCTACCTATATTTATCTTTGCCTATGAAAGGAGGTGAGTATGAGGTGAATAAAGATCCATCAATCCATAATCAAACATTCTAGCATATAGGTAATCAATCCATCAACCAGTAGGTCTTCCTTTAGTAATTAAAAAACTACAAAAAAGACCCAAACCTCTACCAAAATTATTCTAGGATCAACAACCAACCATCAAAAAACTAAGTATATCTATGGTATTCCAACTTTATTTATTTGGTTTTTGACCTAAACCCCTCTACATTATATCTTCTTATAGACACTTGAAAACTACATGGTTTTAGATGTCAAAATGCCTTGAACCCCTACCCGACCTTGAAGCTAGTTGACCACCTAGTTGACTTAACCCATTTATTAATTTACTAACTCAACCTTTTAATTCACCTCCTTTTAACTTAATTTCACTCATTTTCCTCTAGCTCCTCGATTGGTGATGGTTAGCTTGACTAGTACTGATTAGCCTAATTGACATTAGTCATATCTCCTAGCCTACATTAAAATTACTTCCAACTGTGAACAAGATAAACATCACATAATTTATCAATTTCCTTATGCAAAGAAATTTGACTTTAAATCATTAAAATTAGAAACTTTTTCCTCTATCCATTTAACAACTTCCTCTTGCATAATTAATAACTTTATCCTATAAAATAAGAGTTTTAAGAAGAGAAAAGATCCATAAAATTCATGTCTTAGGCTATCATATTTTATTATTCAAGTATCCATCATTCCTTCAACAAGAAAGTGCCAGCATTAGAGACCTAAACCTATATTTGGATCACTTTCAAAGGCTAAAGGATTGTCACTCTAGCTAGATTGATTCCAACCTCAAAAATAAAGATAAGTATTTAATTTTCATTATTTAAGTAATTTTATTTCATTCTCACCTCCTTGCTTGAATAAAACCTTTAAATTTGGTCCACTACCTTGGAATAGACCCCTGACTAGATCTTTGACCAAACTCCAATCTAATCATTCACCCATTCTACAACCTTCTAATAATCTACCCAAAATTGATAGGCAACTGATGATGGTTGGTGAACTGGCTATGGTTAGCTGAACCAATGATGGTTCACCCAACTAGCACCGATTACTGTGTGACAAAAAACTAGCAACTATCAACCAATAACTAGACCTCAAAAAATCCCTATTTTCTATGTCCTTATTACTTTACAAACCTAAAACAACCACTTGACCTTAACCCAAACATTTATTTAATAATTTAGCATTTACCTTAATGTTATTTTGTTAGAACTAGCATTTCTTTGAAAAGTATTTATTTCTTAGATCTATTACATTCATGTTATGTAACATTTCCTTTCCTTTCAACATTAACTTGTATCGAAAGGTGGATTAATAGCCTCTTAGATAACTCATGCTTCTTGGATCCATCTTACGCTAGAAAATTCACCTTACTTATTGTCCAACAAATAGGTTTTATTTAGTTCTTTCTTATTATAGGTCATTCTTCCCAAGCCAAAGAAGAGTATCCATAATCATCTAGATTATGTGCACACTTTACTAGGTATTCTTCTATGCACCCCTTTCACTGGTTTCTTACTTTCTTCCAAATTAAGAAATGAGAAAAAATTAAGAGAAACATTTTAGCATGCCCGGTGGGACCTAGCATCCTTTTTTCTTCCTTTATTGTATGCTCATCCAATGAAATCAGAAAATTTATTTTTGGGATTAAAATAAACCTCTTACATACATTGATTTTCTACTTGTCTTATTTGATGTAGTAACTTAGAGCCAAAATTAATTAATCATATCTTTCACACTTGTTATCACACACTAAGCTAAACCAAAAAATAATTAACACATCAAAACATACCTGAGATAAGGCCCAACTAGGATTTCATCACCTAGTGGCAACCTTAACCCTTTTCGGCTATCCTACTTGGATTTCACCACCAAGGGGAGAACCAACTTAGCTCTTTGGTTGAGTATAAATTTTGAACTCAGTATATTTTGGATAGGCACCTAACACTCTTACCACTATAAGATTGTTAATACCAAGCCATATACCAAAGGTCAACATAGATTCTCTCTTGAGTGCCTAAACAACTTGAAACCAACTATAGATTTCATCTTTATTACTTAATCTACAAGTTAAATTTTTTTTTCACACTTTCTAAGGTATAAGCCAAAAGTGATCTAAAAATAAATTTAAGGTTAGATGCACTTTAAGTGTATGCATTGATTTCTTTGAGTTCTTTTCTTTTACTTGATCTTTGTTTGAGGTGTGAGTTTTATCATTTCTTGTTATTTCCTTTCATGGTCATTACTAGATAATAGTTGAGGGATCAAAACAACCACAAACCTACTTTTTAATATCTCATCTCCATTACCTTGTTTAATGGAGAGCCATCATATATCCTTAGAAATCCTAGCCTTACTAGAATCTTGGGAGATAACCCTCTTGCCTTAGAGCATTACCTTACTTCACAAACCACTCATGTTCCCAACCTTACCTATAACCAACCCAACCTTACCTATAATCAACCTAAACTTACCTATAACCAATCCAACATCACCTACAATCAACCCAACCTTACCTATGACCAATCCAACTTCAACCTTGACCAAGCAACAAACTATCAACTTTCACCTGAATTGGTTAAAATGTTAATGGATCAGATGATCAATTTAGATTCATCTATTTCTAGTATCCATGATCAATCAAACTCCACCTAAAATCAACCAAACCTCACCTACAACCAACAAATCACTTATCAACAACCATTTGATCATCATCATACCCAACCAACAATCTATCAACATCTATTATATCAATCACCCTGACCTTATCAAAAACTGGGCCATCTACCCCAACCATCATATCAATTACCTCAACCCACCTTATTAACCAACCTACCAACCTATCAACCTATTAATCAACCAACCTAACAACCTATTAAGCTATCAACCAACCAACCTACCAACATATCAATCTAACCAAACCAATCAAACCAACCCACCTCATCAACCTTATCCAAATTATCAAACCAACCCATCTTATTAACCCAACCATCATATCAATTACCCCAACCTCAACTTATCAACCAACCCATTAACTAACTTATCAATATATCAGCCTTACCCAACTTATCAAACTTACCAAATCTAAACAACAACCACCAACCAGACCTACCTAAATTATCAAACATATCAAACTCACCAAACCAACCCATATCATCAAACCTATCAAATCAACAAGCCTTATTAAATTAACTAATTAGCTCACAAACTCAAGAGTCATCGATATACCCTCTTCCTAGGAAATACACCCCATTTGGGAATCATATGCCTCAATCCTAGACAAAATTTTGAAGGCTTCTATCATTAATCTTCCTCCAATAAAACCTATCAATAATTCTCTTCCAAAGCTAATTTGGCTTATAGAGAATGAATTTTATGCACATCATTGCACACATGAACATGATATAAATAGATGTGTCTTTTTTAATATTCTCATCCAAAACCTTATCGATCACAAAGATGTTTCAAAGGATACTCTCCATGTTCCCCACAACCTATCCTTGAATATCTTAAAGCAATCAATTATTTATCTCCTTCCTTCACTCATTGTTGAGGAAACCCATGACTGAAGCCCTCAATATAATGAGGCCCATCCATTAGATTTGGTTCTTAGTCAACATATAACTAAAAAAACCATAATCCAACCCTTAACCAAACCAGTTGTTAACCTAGTGGAACATTCTCAAGTTTCTTTTGAAAGAATAATAAAGGAAACCAACCAACCTTTTCCACTCACCTATGTAGAACTAACCAACCTACCTCTTCCACTTACCTATATGGAACCAACCAACCAACATTTTCCACTCACCCATGTGGAACCAACCAACTAATATTTTATACTCACCAATGTAGAAGTAACCAACCAACCTCTTCCACTCTCTCATGTGGAATCAACTAACCAACATTTTCCACTTACCTATATGGAGCCAACCAACTAACATTTTTCACTTACCCATGTGAAACCAACCAACCAACCTCTACCACTCAATCATGTGGAACCAACCACCCTACCTCTTCCACTTAATAACTTTATGGAACCTACCATCAACCCTACCTTACCAACCATCAACCCACCTTAAAAACTATTAATACTACCTCACCTATCATTAACCTAAATTTACCTATCATCAAACCAAACTTACCCACCTTTAACTTAGCCATCAACCCAACCTTACTTATAGCTAACCCAAACCAATATCATCCCATCAAACCTACCAACCATACCCTAACCTACCTAAATCAAATCCAACATCATTTCCTTGCCTTGGTGCAATAGAGCAAATCCCACCTAAACCACCACCTACAAACTTAACCTATTAACCACTAACCACTAACCAACTAACCTATTAATCACTAACCACTAACACTTTCACTCCTTTCAAATCTTCTTGTTAACCCACACTTTCACTTTGGGATCTTTTTCCTATCTTCAATAATCTATAGAAGGAGCAAAATGGAGGAATTTTCCTCCATAAGGATTTGACCACTTATCAACTCAAACTATACCTTAAAAATTAACCACACTAAACCTTTGTATATTTGCCTCAACATATCAAGAAAACCTATCAACCAACTAACCTTCAACTATTGGAGATTATCTTTTTCCTACCAGCAACCAAACTTATTGGAGAGTTCCCTTCTCCCCAAACTCTACCAACCATCAAACCATGTTACATTAACAATCATCAACACTACCTCACATACCATAAAAAAAAACCAAACCAACCATTAACTAAAATAAACTTACCATCAACCCAACCTCACCTATAATCATCCATCCAACCCACCTCACCAACCAAACTAAATAATCAAATCAACCCAACCATTTATCTTACCTCTCTCAACCAATCAAATCAACCTCTACACCAAATCAACAAACCATAATCAAAACACCTTTTAACTTAATCATAATGACCCCCTATAATAACCCAAACTAAGATAAAACCATTAAATCTACCAACCCAACCAATCAACCTTGAACTATTGGAAATTACTTTTCTCCTTCAACCAACCCAAAACTTATTAGAGAACCACCTTCCCCCATCACCTAGTAGAGTCACCTTCTTGACCAACCACCTTACCTTAACCTTGAAACCTTTAGAGACTATCTTTCTCTACCTTACTAACCCAACCTCACCTATAATCAATCAAACCTCATCCATAACCAACCAAAAACCTATTGACTATTTTATCATTATCATACCCAACCAAAAACCTATCAACATAAATCATATCAATTACCCCAACCTTGTCAAAACTTAAGTCACTTACCCCAACCAGCATATCAATTACCTCAACCCACCTTATCATCTCAGTCAACCTTATCAACCTTACTAAATTCAACCAATAACTACCAACAAAACTTACCTAACTTATCAAACTTATTGAATAAATAAACCTCATCAACCTAACTTGAACCAAGTGGCATACCAAATTGGGAAAAACCATTTTGACACCACCCAAATCATTAGAGATTACCCTTGTCCACCAAACTATCACTTAACCAACCTTGATTTTTGTCAATCCAAATCTTTTTCACGTCTAATAAAATGATGGTAAGTAACTAAGGGACATATACTCTCCTAGTATCAACCAACATGTAACTAATATGGAAAAAATCAAAAGAGGCAAGTTTGCTTTAAATTGGCTTGAACCATACATTATAACCCATAAATATGGATCAATAACTTATTTTTTGTCTTCTTTTAAAGGCAAACTAGAACCTGAGCCTCTCAATGCTTTACCTTTGCATCCTTTATATTATCAAAACATGAATAACACTCACCTTTATGTCTAATTTAAGCTTGTCCTTTGTTTACAAACCTTCATCTACCTATCCTTATTCCTCTTGAGGATAATTTGATTAAAATAAATGACAATGTGATTATCTATCATAATTATAGCCTAATCTTAAGTATGGATACCATGACTCTACCCATGGCATGGTTCTCATAGATACTTTTCATCTCTAATCAGCTAGAATCCCATGATCAATTATCTCTCAAACCACTTTCCTCATCTATCATTAACCTTTTGTACTCAAAGTATTACCTCCATAAAATTAGATATCTGAACCCAAATAGACGTGTCCATGTCTAAACCTAGCATTCAAAATCAAATCAGGCTCCCAAATTATCACTTGGGTCCATATCTCGAGCATTGTAGACTATTTCTTTGAAGGACAACTACCTAACTATTAAATTTCTTAAAAATATATTGTTCCCTTGAAGGATAGATATAAAAATCTAATTTTAGACCACTCCCTTAAAGGATGGCTAAGTCAACTTTGTCAAAATCAATCATTTGAAGCTTCTTGCATCAATCAGCTTCACCAACCTACCTAAGAAACAAAAACAACAAACAACCCCATGTCAAAATAAAAGTAATTGAGCCACAATCAGATCTTATAAGTACCATTTATAAACTTCTCGCATCGATTAGTCTACACATTATCTCATTATGCTACAATTAGCTTTTATACATGGCATAAGTAGACTTTCTGCATTGATCAATTTACATATTCTATTAAGACATGGACTTGTCTATTATAGTTCTTTGGTCACCTATAAAAGGGGCAAGCTAACCCACATCAAGTTACTATATCACCCATTTCCCATTCAACCCTCTACCTATCACCTACTTTCCCTTCATACCCTCTCTAAAATCAAGGGACTATGAACTTACTTGATGCAAAGTGATCAAGACACCTTATTTTTCAATCAAAGCATGCTCTTGTGAATTATTCAAAAGGCTTATGTTCACTAAGTCAATAAAACCATGGTTTATCTTTTTTAGGTCCTTGCCAACCAAAAACATCATGCCTTTCCCTTACCCTCTATTCATTAGGTCATGTGGATATATGTCTCATGACTCTTATCTCTTTCTCACATTTAGTTTGTTACTCAAGCCTACTTTATGTCCTTTCATTATGTTCCCCTATCATATAAAAACATTTAAACATCATAATCATAAATGAGATCATAAAATTATGAACCATAAACCATATCCTAATCATACAATCAAGAACCATTAATCATAAACAATCACATCACAAATATTATAACATCATAGTAACATCATCAAACATCATCAACATCATCTCTATGGTGATTCCAAAACATCATCATATAAAATCCTATCTATGAACCACATTATCACATTATCAATAAATAATTATTATATCATCTATCACATAACCATCTTCCAATCTATAAAACACAATCTAATCATAAACAACATCATTGTAAACCTTCTATCACATATTCATGATCATGAACAAATACCTCATCAATTATTTATGAACCAACCATCATTACACTATCTAATAAAAATCATGTTTCCATCACATCATCACATAACCATCTTCACAACATCACATGCCTAATTCTCTTAAGTCTATATCTCATGAGCATAAAGCATAAACCAACCTTCTCCACTTTACCTTCTAGTGGATCAATCTCAACTCAACCAACCTTATCAACCTTAACCAATCAAACCAACCAACCTAATTATCAACCTATCAACCCAACCAACCTATTCTACTTCACCTTTCACTGGATCAACCTCCAACCAATAAGACCTTACCCAAGGTCAACCTAATCTCAACCACAGCCAAGGCTACCCAATTATTTGATAGATACCTTATGGCATTGCCTTTTGTTTGATCCTATCTAAGAATAGGGCATAACCCAACCATTTATCTTACCCAAAAAACCAAGAAACTAACCAACCTAATTATCAACCTATCCATTTATTCATCAAATAAACTATTTATCTTACCTAGTTCAACCAAAAAACCAACCCAAGTAAGCAAGTAAACTAAATCAACCATTTATCTTACCTATTTTAACCAAGCAACCAACCTAACCAACCAAGAAAACTAAATCAACCATTTATCTTACCTATTTCAATCAAGCAAACCAACCTTTGAACCAAATCCATCAACCATAACCAACTTATCAATCAACTTGAACCAACATCAAATCGACCTTCTACGTGAACTAACAACTAACAACTCTTGGGGCTTGGCTAAATTTATATTCATCCCTCTTAAAGCCTTTTTCCTACCTAGTGCCTTTACTTTGGGCTCTTTTTCTCACCCTAACCACCTATCAAGGAGTAGCCTATTCTCCCTTAACCATCCAACCTTTGGAGATTACGCTTTTCTAACTTACCCTTTTCCAAACCATGAACCATTAGAGACCACCTTCTCATCCACCCCAACCTTTTGAGCTTACCTTTTTCCATAAACCTTTAACCAACATAAATAAAGTGGTACACTAAATTGGGGCAACCCATTTTAATCAACACTAACCAACATTCGATGAGCACCTATTCTATGCTAATCAACCATAAACCATTAGAGAAAACCTCTGACCTTTATTGGAAGAACTACATTTAGCCTAAATTTCATTTTGTATTCCTATCCATGAAACTATGTAGGTAGCGTCCACTTTCCTAGTGTATATAGAGTTAGCTTGGCCATCCCCTTCCTACCCATACCTAATCCACCCAAGATTTCACCACATCCACCTCAATGTTAGTTGATTTTTACCCTGATCATTCGTATATTTTTTGATGACTTTGCATTAGTCATTTTTATCACACCAATCAACCTTATCATTTTGTACTTTTGAAATTTACACCACTCATGCATGACCTAACCACTTTTGTTGTTTTATGAAAACACTTCCTACCCTAGATACTTGTGACCAACATTGACCCTACCTAGATGGCTTGATAGGCTTGACCTGATTAGCGATGACCAATAATGTGGACTAGTCACCCTTGTCACATGCCCCTCTAGGATCAACCTTATTTTTACCAACATTGGTAGCTTAGTCTTTATATGATCTTGACTATTGCTCTTAGTCATATTTTGTGTACATGTTTGCATCTCAATGCCCCCCTTTTTTCATGTCACCCACCTTTTGACTACCCATTTACCATTTATAAAACCTTGACATGAATTTGTTTTCACCTCATAAACTCCATGTTTGAGGGGGAATACCATCTCCCATACTCAGGGCAACCAAACCTTTACCAAAAATCTATTTTTGTTTTATAGCTTGCTAATTCAAAGCCACATAACAAAAAGGGGGAAAATGTAGACACTCAAAAACTACATGGTTTTATATGTCAAAATTTCTTGAACCCCTACTTGACCCAAAAGCTAGTTGACTTAGCCCATTTATTAATTGACTAACTTAACCCTTTAATTCACCTCCTTTTAACTTTCTTTCACCCATTTTCCTCTAGCTATTCAATTGGTGATAGTTAGCTTGACTGACATCAGTTAGCCTGACCAATGCCAATCAGGTCTCTCAGCCACATTTAAAATGACTTCCAATCATGAACAAGGTAAACATCACACAATTTAGTAATTTCCTTATGCGAAGAAAATCATCTTTAAAGCATTGAAATTAACAACTTTTTCCTCTATCCATTTAACAACTTCCTCTTGCACAATTATCAACTTCATCTTATAAAAAAAGAGTTGTAGGAAGAGAAAAGGATCCATAAAATTTGAATCCTAGGCTATCATATTTTCTTATGTAGGTATCCAACATTCCTTCAACAAGCAAGTATCAACATTAGAGACCCAAACCTTTGTTTAGATCACTTTTGAAGGCCAAAGGATTATCACTCTTGCCAAATTTATTCCAACCTCCTCAACCAACCTTCAACCAACCTCAAAAATCAAGCTAAGCATCTAATTTGTATTATTTAAGTAATTTTGTTTCATTCTCACCTCCTTACTTGAATCAGGCCTTTAACTTTGGCCCACTACCTTAGAATAGACCCCAAACTAGATCGCTGACCAAACTCATATCTAATCATTCACCCATTCTGTAACCTTCTAATAATCTACCCAAAATTAATAATCAATCAGTGATGGTCATCATAACTAGTGATAGTGAACTAGTGACGATTCACCCAACCAACACTAGTCATTGTGTGATAGAAAACTAGAAACCATCAACCAACAACCAAAACTCAATAAATCCCTATTTTCTATGTCCCTATTACCTTATATACCTAAAAAAACCACTTGACTTCAACCTAAAAATTTATTTAATAATTTAGAATTTACCTTAATGTTAATTTGTTAGAACTAGCATTTCTTTGAAAACTATTTATTTCTTAGATATATTACTTTCATGTTATGCAACCTTTCCTTTCCTTTTAACATTGACTTGTATCAAAAGGTACATTGACATCATCTTAGATATTTCATGCTTCTTGGATCTAGCTTATGCTAGGAAATACACCTTACTTCTTGTTTAACAAATAATTTTTGTTTAGTGTTTTTTTATTGTAGATCATTCTTCCCAAGCCAAAAAAGAGTATCCACAATCATCTATATTATGCCTATACTTTGCCAGGTATTCCTATGCATGCCCGTTTTACTAGTTTCTTACTTACTTCTAAATTAAGAAATGAGTGGAAATTAAGAGAAACACTTTTGACCCCTTAACCTTAACCGAATCCCCAAAACACTTATTGTCCCATTTTTGCAACCTAAACTAGATCCTTTCCTGAACACCTTTAGAACCCACATCAATCATCGATGGTCACCCTGACCACCGATGATCACCTTCAACCATTGATAGTTACCCAACCATCGATGGTCAATGTAATCATTGATGATCACCCTAACCACCAATAGTCACTATGGTAATAAATAATAGCAAGTTATTTCTACCTACTTACCCTCTGCCAAATTCCACTTTTTATGTCCCTACCTATTCATAGAGATCTCTCCTATTTTTTGAACCCAACCTAACCTATTTAGCATTAGTATTGACCCACTATTTACTTAATTAGTCTATTTTCTTTTTATCAAGCATTTATTCCTTCTTTCATTTCCTTTTAGTCTTTATATTATTTGATGCAAGTACCTCCCTTTTATATCTTTCACCTTAACTATTATCAAAGAGTGGATTGATAGCCTCTTAGCAAGCTCACGCTTATTGGATCTAGCTTATGTTAGGTAGTCTACCTTACTATCTTTCTAATAACCCCTTTGCATGAGTGTTTTATTATCTATAGGTCATTATTTTCAAGATAAAGAGGAGCTCTTCACACTCAAATAGATCACACATGCACTAACCAACAGGTTCTTCTACCACACCCTTATTACTAGTTTATTACTTCTTTTAATAGAAATAAGCAAAAATTGAGAGAAATGGATAGAGGCTTTAAAACACCATGATATTTTAACCAAATCCTCTCTTCTCTTATCAAGGTTTTACCCTTTCATTAATGTTACAAGATAGATCTATTTAGACTAGTCAATACCTAAAGATAATCTATCATTAAAAAGTCAAAAATATTGTAGGGCCTCTGTTTGGAGATTTTAAGGTAATTGGTCTCTTAAACTCATCTCTATAAATTCATATGAACCTTAAGTCTACCTTTCACTCCATGACCTCATTATTGATTGTTATGGTATCCTCAAAATTTGAGTACCTTAAGGGAAGTTTCAAACATGTCCAAATACCTCTGTACAACACCTTTCAAGTCTTTATCAATGCCACCTATAGTGTACTTTTTACTACATATGGTAGTGAATAGAGGTATGGATCATGTGCATGTTGTATGGCCTTACCACCAGTATTAGACCTTTTCAAGGGACCAAATGGATATTCTAACCTTGGAAAACTTCCAAACAAGGTCAAATTTCCTCATTCCATTATGGTTATCTCTACTATGGCACCTATGTGTGCTCATCAATGGTAAAAGACTGTGTATGGAGAAGAATAAGTTGCCACAAGTAAAAATATGAAATTTGGAGATTTTAACTTGATTTTTCATATTATAAGGATGTGTTCAACACCTTAAAACTTTCATTAAACCTCCATGAACATGTTTAGGATCTTACACACCTCACTCAATTAATTGTGTATGATAGTCATGGAGAAAGTTAACTGTATTATATATTTCTTGACTGTAGTTACATGTGAGAAATTTTGGAGCTGATATTGGAATGGATTTAAGTATGTCATGTAAAAAATGAGGTAAAACATACCACCATCCTCTAGATCCATCAAAAGGAAATAAAAACTCTGCAAATAGTGAAAACCTAGCTGTAACTTCCATATGAGACCAACCTACAACTTAAGATGCTTGGCCCATCAAACCACTTTAAAACATTAAAAAAATGGTGTTAATCATGATATAAGTACATATAACTCTTATATTATTAATTTTATCAATTGGATTGAATGGATAGGTTGACACAAGAAGGAAACATATAAGGTATGGGAAATAACATGTAAAAATAGATAGTCAACTTCTTAAGCATGGTTCATAAAGAAAAATAAGCCAATCCTAAAAATAATACCATTAAATTTAATTTTAAGGAGTATACTATCACCCCACAAGAGCATTTGACCTGAAACCTCTTTTATTGGTCGTACCATCAGAAGAATTGTTGACCAATTTTACATGTTTAGTGGAGTGATGGAGGAGCATAATGTTTTTTATCCATTTTGTATGATTCCAAAGTATATCAAGAATGTAAATTAAGTTATGGAATATTAATAGTCATTACATGATCTTTTTCCATGTTCCACTCTCGTCTATAGGCTATATAAATGCCAAAACTCCTTTTCTCACTATTTTATTAATTTGAGTTAGGAACCTATAAGTTTTAGATATGAATGATATTAATATAAATTAATCTAGCATATTATACATTAAAATAGATTTAATAACACTTGGAAACCTTTTAAAACCATAAAACTCTCATTAATGACTTTAAAAGGACCCCTAAATGACATAAAATGACTTAGGACCAAATGTGACCATAACCAAGGCTAATAACATCTTTAATCATATAAAAAGGACCATGATACACCCTATTAAATTATAATAGACTCCTATATAAATTTTTATACTATAATGGGTTGACCTATTTTGAATTTTGGTCAAAATAGTCAATAGTTACCTCACCCTACACCATACAAGGTCTCATGGTTGAACAAGGTTTAACAAGTCTTGGTAAGTGAGCAAAGTTGGGTAGAATTCCAAGTGGTAAAGTATAAGGACAAGGTAATTTATGATGTCATCCCAATGGATTTTTTCCATGTGATTCTTGGTAGGCCTTGGTAATATTATAGGTAAACCATTCATGATGAAAGAAGGAATGTGTATACATTGGTCAATGATAGAGTTAGTCATACCTTGTTTCCCATGAAGGATGAGGAGAATGTTCAAAAAATTGGTTCCCATGTGATGTTGGTAAGTGATAAAGAATTTTTGAATGTGATGAGTAAAGAGGAATTGGGATTTACATTAGTATTCAAGCCTAAGACTATTATGCTAGCCACAAATATCAATTAGCTACCCCAAGAAATCCAAGATATGTTGGAAGAATATGAAAAAATAGTTGTTGATGAGTTTCCCAACACATTTCCACCTATGAGAAACATAACACATCATATAGAATTTGTTCCTATATCAATCCTACCTAATAATATAACATATAAGATTACCCCTCAATAGAATTTGGAGATCAAAAGACAAATGCAAGATTTGTTTGACAAAAGGCTTATAAAAAAAAGTGTTAGTCCTTGTGTAGTGCCTACAGTGTTGGTGCCAAAGAAGGAAGGTGAGTGGAAAATGTGTACTAATTTTAGGGCCATAAACAAGATCATATATATATATATATATATCCACTTCTTAGGATGGAGGATTTGATATCTTTATTGAGTGGAGCAAGCTATTTTTCTAAAATTGTTCTTAAGAGTGGGTATTACCAGATTAGGATCAAACAAGGAGATGAGTGGAAGACTACTTTCAAAGTGAATGAAGTATTGTATAAATGGCTAGTCATACCATTTGGTTTGACCAATGCACCAAGTAATTTCACGAGGCTAATGAATGAAATCCTCAAGTCTTTCATAGGCAAGTTTTTAGTGGTGTGTTTGGATCACATACTTATCTATAGTCATAGTAAGGAGGAACATTGTCACCATTTGGATATAATCTTGAGGAGGCTAAAAGAATAAAGGTTTTTGATCAACCTCAATAAATTTGATTTCATGAAGTAAAATATATTGTACCTTGGTTTTTTAATATCACAAGTCATGCTAAAGATGGATACAAATAATGTGAAGGCAATCATGGAATGGAAAACACTTAGGATAGCAGGAAAGGTAAGAAGTTTTCATGGTCTTGAAATATATTATAGTAAGTTCATTATTAATTTTAGTGGGATATGTGCTTCTATAATAAACACCATTAAGGGAGACAATAAAAAGTTTGTATGGAATGAGAAAGTAGAGAAAAAATTCTAATACTTGAAATAAAGGATCATGGAGTAACCAATACTAGCATTGCCAGACTTCAATAATGTGTTTTAAATAGAATGTGATGCAAGTGGAGTGGAAATAAGGGATGTAATAAGCCAAGAGGTTAGACCCATAGCCTATTTTAGTGAGAATTTTAATGATGCCAAGAATTACTCATCCTATGACTTGGAGTTCTATGTAATGATACAAGCATTGAATAAGTGGAGGCATTATCTCATGCCAAATGAGGTTATTGTTTGCATGAATAATCATGCACTTGAGTTCATCTATAATCAGCCCAAACTAAACCAAAGACACATGAAATAGGTGGAGTACATGTAGAATTTCACCTTCACCATCAAGCATAAACAAGGGTAAAGTAACAAGGTTACAAATGCATTGAGTATGAGGGTATTATTTGTGCATGAGATATAGTTAGAGAGTGTTGGAATTGAATCACTCAAGGACATTTATGAGTATGATGAAGACTTAAAAGAAGCATGCAATTCTTGTAATCACCCAAGTACACTCAACAAGGAGCTATGGTTGAATTTTGTCCTACAAGATGGACTATTGTTCAAATGGGTGTAGCTATTGTTCAAGAGAAGCAAAGTGGAAACATGGTAGGCCACTTTGGGCTTGATAAGAAGTTGGAATTGCTCACTACACACTACTATTGGCCTAAAATTCAATCAAAAGTGAGGAGGTATGTTGAAAGGTGAAATATTTGTCAATTGGCTAAAGGAAAGAGCGCCAATATAGGTTTGTATCAACCCCTACCAGTCTTAAATAGGCCTTGAGAGTCCATAAGTATGGACTTAATGATGGGATTGCCTAGGACACAGAGGGGTTTTGAATCAATATATGTAGTTGTGGATAGATTTTCTAAAATGATGCATTTTATTCCATGTAAAACTACTAATTATGCCACCCATATGGCAATTTTGTTTTTCAAAGAGGTAGTAAGGCTTCATGGAATACCCATGAACATTATATCTGATATAGACACCAAGTTCCTTGGTCATTTCTAGAGAACATTATGGAAAAATATAGGCACAAACTTGAGTTTTAGTTTATTTTACCACCCTCATATACATGGTCAAACTAAGGTGGTTAATAGAATCTTTGGGAACCTATTGAGGTGCCTATCTAAGGAAAATCCAAAGTAGTGGGATATTATGTTGCCTCAAGCAGAGTTTGCCTATAATGATTTTACCAATAAGAGCATTAGAATGAGTCATTTTAAAGTAATCTATATTATGCAACATAGAGGAGTGTTGAAGGTGAAGAGTTTGCAATGGCAATGAAGAAGGTACATGAATAGGTAAAGAAGCATCTAGAGTCTAGTGTGGAAAATTATAAGAAATAGGTAGATGTGAGTAGAAGTGAGGTGAGTTTTCAGATTGGAGACTTAATTTTGGATCATCTCAAGAAGGATAGGTACCCAAGAGGTGAATATAATAATCTGAAGATGGATAACATTGGTCCTTCATCTTCATCTTATGAAGTTTCAAACAATTCTTATAAAATATAATTGACTAGTTGGGTAGATATCTCACCCATATTCAATGTTTCATACCTATACCCTTACAAGTAAGGATTAGAATGAGAAAACATAGTAGAGGACATAGATACAATAGGCCTATATTGGGCAACATAGTTTCCTAAGGCCAAGATAAAAGAGTTGGAGTGCATACTAGATAAGCAGGTGATCAAACAGGCTAGAGACAAGAAATACTTCAAGTACCTAGTCAACTAGAAACACCAACTAGTAGAATATTATATTTGGATGATTTAACATGACATAAAAATACATGGGAGTACTCTGGAAGCACTCATGAACAATAGTCCCTGAGTTCTTTTCTCTTTCCCGAGGAGTATGATGTAAAAACATCACTTCTAGGAAGTTTTTGCTTTCAATTTTGGCTTTTTTTTCATAAATTATGGTTTTGTTATGGTTTTTAGTACCTTTAAATTCATTAAACATCCTTATATTTTAAATTTTTAGGTTAGATTTGCTTCTAGTTGGTTTAAATTTTAAATTCCTAGTTTTCCCACCAAAACATGATTTTCAAAAATTTGAATAGTTTACTTGTAGTTAGTGTTGCAGAGGTAAATTAATAGCTTATTCAAGTTTTTAAACATGTTTTAAACACATATAAATAAACCTTTAATCCATCTCAAGTTTATAAGGTTTAAAATTTATGGAACTCTAACTCTTGTTCACTTTCATGTTTTCTTAACTTGCCTTTATGACTGTTAGAAGGTCCATCTAGGTAGTTACAATAGTTAAAGATGTATAAAAGATGTAATTTTAGAAGAGGAGGTTGTTTATGTATGTTGGATCAGACACGATTTTTATTAAATAATGAATAAACCCTTAGTTTTAAGATTGACAACACATAGTCCCCTATTTTCTGTGTTTACATTGTTGCTTCCTGACTGTGTATCCTATTATTTGAAAGAATCCATATATACAATGAGTTATTGGATTATATAAGGTTTTGGTAAGTCCATATATTTTTTATAAAATTTTATTACACATTTATCTTGAGACAAAGCCTAAACATCTTTCACAATGTTAAGAAAGTCTTTGTAGAAGTCATAAAACAATTTTCATCCCTCTCAGGGCTATATAGGGGTAAGAAAGCCCTAAATTAGGGTTTTGGTGATATAAAGAGTTTTCACTATAAAAAAAGTTAAAAATTGGTATTATTTTGGGGTGTAATATCCTTCAAAGTATTAAAAACTAATTAGTCATGTACAGAGCATAGTATTACGGTTTATAGAGACCTATGTTGTGTTAAGACATAAATAAGCCTAATTGGTGTGGCCTAGTGTTAGAAAAGGGATCTAAAGGCATACTTAGACCAAGAAAATTTGTAAGAGTGTGTATATTTATAGAGGGTACCTATATCACAAGTCATTTTTTATTTATCTCTCCTAATACTTCTATACAAGTCCAAAAATAAGAAAAAAAGGATACTAGATAGTCCTAAAGGGCTAAGAAAGTGTGTAAGGAAGGTAGAGTTAAAAATTTTCCATAATTCAATCAAAATAATTACCTCAATTATATCAAAAAATAAAAATATTTATACAACACTCTCACACCACTACAATAATCTCTTTTTAATCAATATTCTCTCATGTCCTCAAATAGACTTAGAGCTTCATAATCATGTTTTAATGCTCACTTGACCATCATAAATCTTTGAGACAACACTGACAACTTCAATATGAATTGAACCTTGACATCAACCTTGACATAAAATAACAAAAGAGACATTAATTTGCCTTAAAATTCTCTCTTTCCTTAAAATTATCTCTTGTCACATGCCTTTTTTGTCACATCAAACACAAGCTCATACCTCAAAGACCACTCATTATGCATCTTCACCAGATATACCTTGACATCAAATTAACATTGACATTAATGATAACAATTATCAACAATTCTAATCCATCCCCATGTATCTGTAACTACCTAGTAACCACCAATATAAACCAACCCACCTGAGTTGGTATAGACGGTACCACAAGACCTCTAGTGTGGTGGGTTATATGGTGTCAACACCCCATCTAAAATGTCATGGTGAATTGCCATGACTAGGGATCCCCACCTGATCTCATTTATCATTGGGATTTTAAGAACCAAAACTTATATAGATATCATATCACATATGCATTTCAAAATCTATTTACCTACAATTATATACAACTAATATTCTATCTCAAATACTCATATTACAATATTTATTCCTTATCCCAATGTCACCAAACACCATCTCCCCATCTACTCATCTACTTAGAATAGTATTTCCATCATGATATTCCTTGAGTACCTCATCTATGGATCGCCTCCCAATCAAACAAAATCCTAGAGTCACCACTCATGATATTGCATGCCTCTCCTCAAAGGTACCTCTATTGACTAGCTCTACCTTGGGGTGATTGTTGGATCATCTTACATGACAACCCTTATCTATGTTATATCTCATTGATGGCATCTCCATCAGTGGTATGATTAATTTGGTCACTAATCCTCTTATTGTGGTGCTTATTATGATACCTAGTATACCCCTACATCCACATGCATGCCCTTTCCTTCTTTGACTGCCAACTATCATGCTCAACCAGTCCATGGTATCACACATCATGGCCTAATCATTAGCCTCTCGAATGATGCTCCTCCTCCTCCTATCCTCTTCATCTCTCTAACATGTCATTCCCAAAAATTATGCACTACTATAGGATCCACTGGGTGAAATATTACAAACTATCATAGCAAGTGTTCCATTGGCTACAGCTCTACCCACTAGGTATAGTGGCCCATGATCCACACTTAATATATCCCTAGAACCATGCTCACCCAACTATGATAAATAGTAATAATATGTATATAGTAATACCACATGATCTCTCCTTATGTGACTATTTACAACATTGGTATGTGGGGCATAGCCCATACTACCTAGTCTTATCTCCATCTAACAACCCAAAGTAACATATCATCAACCACAAGGGTAACCCAATTAACTAATACATCAAGAACCTCTCATATATCTATGTTCTCAATAATACCACTGGACCCATAGTCTTATGCCCTGTGGACAACATCCCATACATATCATGTATGAGCTAGACCCATATGACATACCCAAAATCATAAAACACCCCCTGATCTAAAATAGAATGTCATATGGATATTACATATAGTGGTACATTATCATCTAGCTTGTGACACAATAATAGAGCTATCATAAGTCTAATTTTAGTCATATAAAATGGAAAATTTGGTAACTTGAGTGTGGCTAATGACACCCAATCCATAGGTCATCTTACTTGCTTACATAACCCTTTTTAGGCTTTCTTTCATTGATGACTGGTCATCTAAAACCTTATAGACTTAATGCTTGTAGACCCAAGTAGCTCTCTTAGGCCCAGATCCATCCCCCTAAGTCTCATTCCCTCTAGATAATAGTGCCTAAATTGGATAGGAGCACTGAAACCTACGGTGTCTAGTTTTTAGTGTTATTTTCCAAGTATATTTTGACTCCTAATGGTCAGATTCTTTTGATCCTTATCCTTTTCTTTATCAGCCTAATATGAATACATTCAACCCATGATCATTAAATCCCCTATAAAATTCCATTCAAAGTCCATTTATAAGGTTTGGCACTCATTTACAAGAGAGAAGCAAGAATACAAGTAAGACTACTCAAGTACTCTTCCCTATTCTCTGCATACAACCATCTAATAATATTCCAAACTTATTCAAACCTTTAAACCAGTCCCTAGTCATTCCAATTACACCCAATTTTGCATTTAGTTGCATTTTCATCACATTATTACACCAAACACTTCAATGGGATAACTACATTAGCTTGATCCCTCCTCAAAGTATTGGTATGTAGGCAACCTGCCCACACACAGGGTGTGAATTGCATCGAGCATATCCTTTCAAACTAACCCCTTTTTCCCTATTTACCAGAGTTTCATTTGATTGCATAAAAGATACAAACACATGAATAATCATCTCTACAGGGAGTTCCATTGATAGAAAAGATCTAAAATTTTGTAAATAGGCTCACACAAATGAGGTGAACAAAACCCTAAAAAATCATATCTCTATGAGTAATTTGGATAATAGCAGTAAGACTAGGACTACAACACCAGATACTAGGGTGTCCTATTTTTTATGGTCGTATCGAATCAAGAAACAAACTCCATATCCATATTTGTGATAATTTCCCAAGCCTAGATACATATTTGTAAAACTTGTATCAGTTAGAACATTACAAAATAAGCTAAGTTATATTTCTCCTTACTCTTTTACTATTTTTAGAAAGCCATAATTATAGTCAAAATTCACAAATTAGTAGCCTAATTATTATATATTATCTACTAATTTTATCTAATTAGATCCATTTATTATTTAGGAATTAAACACCTGATTTCCAAAAATAAAAAATTATTTGGTGAACCCGACTTACTTCAAAATTTGCATAAAAACCCTAGGGTAAATTCCTACCTAATTTTCTAAATTAATTTTTGAATTTTTCCTTGAATATTAAAATCATAAATTCCTTTCAAAATTTTAAAATTTGTAGTAAAATTTTAAAATAAATTTTATTTAAAACCCTAGTTGGATCATCCAGATTCTAGTAATTTTCCAATCAATTTATGAATTTTTAGTTGCATATTAAAATCAAAATTGACTTCAAATTTCAAACATTTATAGTAAATTCAAAAAAAAATTCTCAAAACCCTAGTTGCATATACTAAGTCCCATTAAATCAAGCACTGTCCCATAAATTTATGAATTTTTAGTTGCATACTTTGCTCAAAAATCCAATTTAAATTTAAAAAATTCATAGTATTTTGCATAAATATTTTTGAAAAAATCCCTAGTTGTATGTACTAGCACCCATTTTGTTTTTAAGGTATCACCTTACATGTTTGGGAACTCAGTATCCTTTTTGTGTAATTTCTAATTAACTATTATTAGGAATTTGCATTTCTTATATTCAATACTTTCCATTTATAGCACATTGTCTATTAAAACTTATTGCAAAACATTCAAACACATTTCAATTTGTTTTCCTACTTTAAAAATGGCCCAATATATCAATTTTGATAAAACTGATAAAAGATAACTTCAAGAACTCTTAACCAAACATATGGATATGGAAGATGACATTTTTAGAATTATATAAGAGGAACAATGAAAAGTGAACAATGGTCAATCTTCTCAAACCATAGAGTAACCAGTTATAAATGACACTACGAGGGCAACTATGTCTCAACAACCCCCTATAGTAGCCCAACCATCTTCTATGCCACCACTTACAACTAGTAAATCCCTATCTCCTGAGGTGGTATCCTTTTTTTAAGAGATACGATCTCTTCAATCCAAGGTGTAACATCTTGATCAAGGTGTCTCTAGACCGACAAAGGCATTGGATTCTTTTGCTTTACTACATACACCATTAGCAGATCACATTTCTTCTACACCCTTGCCATAAGGTTTTGTTTAACCCAAGATTACTCTCTATGATGGGAAGGGTGATCCATAGACACACTTGAGAGCTTTTCACGTAGCATGCTTGGACTATATACCCAATGATTGGATACTTACCAAGTTATTTCCATGAAGTCTAAAGGATTATGTATTACAATGGTTCTATAGTCTACCAAATCAATCAGTCAAAATATTCAATCCTTTAGCTGACATGTTCCTAGCACATTTCAATATCAACATTGGTGATAAGTTCTCTTATCCACATATTGCACAATAGAAATAAAAATCAAATGAGCACCTCACAGACTATGTTCTTCAGTATAAGACCATCTTGGCTAAGATGACTATCCCCATGATAGATCAAGAGTCACAAGATCTATTAAAATAGAGCCTTCTTCCATCATTGCATGAATCTATTATGTTCAAAATATTATCTTCCTTTATTTAATTGTGTCATACACTAAAGGAAAGAGAAGTGAAACTCATTTTAATGAGCAAACTCAGCCATATAAGCATTTCAGACACAACAAACAAGAGTAACAACAAAGTTCCATACAAGGTCAAAGTTAATGACAACAAGAATTAGAATCAAACAAAAATCAATGTGGTTTTAGAGCCCCCTTAGCATGTGGTTTTATCATCACTTCCTCGACGTTCATTTACCAATCTACCAATTTCTCTAGCTAGAGTTTTATAGAAGTTATTGGAATGTAACATCATCACTCTCTTGCCTATTCAAGAATTTAGCCCAACAAGGCCTATTCATAGGGGATATGATCAATAGTCATTTTACAACTACCATAGGGTACCAAGCCACACTATAAATAAATGCATCAATTTGAAACATAAGATACAGGATTTGATAGATGACAACCTACTTGATCTTAACACTTTAGTTGAGCCTCTATAAGTAAAGACAAAATAAGATAAAGCTTTGAAAATCTTCTCAGATCTATTTCCACAACATTCTAAAAAAGATAAAGGGGACACATCAGGTGTTCACTGTACATACCATGCACATCCTCCAACAGTTACATACTGAGCACCTTCAGTTGAATCACATCCTTTGAGTAGTATTATATGTGCATATGAGTCTAGGGTTCCAAGTAAACCTTTGATATCCTTCTCAAATTAGGATATTATTGAGGATAATTCATATTATAATACACTCTTTATTAGGGCACATATTCATAATCATCCCATTCATAGTGTTCTCATCGATAATGGTTATAGTGTCAACATGTGCACCATTACATTATTATAGCATTTGGGATATTCAAAGTAGGATATCACTTTGACAAATATATTTATCAATGGATTCAATGGGCATACATAGAGTTCATTGGGTGAGATTGTACTTCCTTTATAGACTAGTCCAATGCATGTGACCACACATTTCACCATATTTCCTAGTGTAGGAGTTTTTGATATGTTACTTGGTCTCCCATAGATTCAAAAATTTTGATCAGTACCATCAATAGTTCATATATGCATGAAATTCATTCATGTTAATCAGGTTATTATAGTTGGTGGAGTTCTATATGAGTAACCACTACCAACTTCAGAACCATCTCCTTTAAAGTTACTAGTTCTCGCTTCTCCATCAATTCCAATTTTATTACTAGTTATAGTTCTTCCTTTGTTATAGATTCAGACATAGTTAATACATCCATAACTAGTATAGAGATTTCATACACCTCTATAGCTTTGAGATTATAAATAGCTTCTAACTATAATATTCACACCTAGAGTAGTTTTATTGAGATCTCATGAATCTACACATAGAGGACATGTTCAGAGAGATTCTCTTGCTTACAGATCAGTCCCTAAGAGCCCTATAATTTCATCCAATTCTTAGAGTTATAAAGGGACCCCACAATTATTTTCTACTTAAAATATTTTATAACATTTATAATGCACACAACTTTTAGAGTCACAATCTTGGCCTTTCCATCATCCTTCACGATCACGTATAATACCTTTGTTTGATATAGGACACCATGACAGGGAGTCTCATTTGAGACTCATCAGTTAGTATCATTTCTCCTCAGTATTTCTTATACATAGCTAATTTAAAAAATACAAAAATAATATAAAATTTCAAAAATATCAAAAACATTCAAAAATGTCAAAACACAAAAAACATTTCAATTGTATGCATCATCCATGTTTTACACTGCTAATATCATGCTAGGACTTACATTTTATATTTTATGCTATTATATGTTGATTTATCTACATTATCATCCTTCACTTGATCTTTTTTGAGTTCGTGTAGTGATATATAGATCCTTGATTGCTTCACTCTACCCATTGAGGGGGCATCCTACTTTTACATTTGAGACACACATCGATATACATACCCATTGGGGGCATTTTCTACATGACTACACCATCTAGGTTATGTCATTACTACACTACACACTATGAGTTATAATCCTAATGTACATTACTTATTAGATTACACAACTTACTATATTAACATTTCAATAGTATCTAGCACTTTTATATCTCTTATCATATACCTAGTCATGTACTAAACATGTCTTGCATACCTTCACTCTTGCTTTGATTACTTAGATGTGATTCTATATTTTTAGTTATTACATGCTTTCCTTTCTTACTTAGCATAGCTTGATGTGTTTGATTTTTCTCAGTTCTTGTTCCATGCCTCATATGTGTTTTAGGACATTTGCCAATGTCCTTTGTTTCTATTCATGTGTGTACCTTAGGAAATTTTCCAATGCCCTTTGCTTGTACTCCTCTATGTGCCTATGGCCCTTGTGCCAACATTGATTGCTTCATTTGTATGTGTATATGGAATTTGAACATGTCTTGTATGCTTAATTTCTAGTTTGAGTGACATGTGCCCATGTCCCTTGTTTGTTTATCCCCTTGGCCACCCTTGTATTACACAACTTACTATATTAACATTTCAATAGTATCTAGCACTTTTATATCTCTTATCGTATACCTAGTCATGTACTAAACATGTCTTGCATACTTTCACTCTTGCTTTGATTACTTAGATGTGATTCTATATTTTTAGTTATTACATGCTTTCCTTTCTTACTTAGCATAGCTTGATGTGTTTGATTTTTCTCAGTTCTTGTTCCATGCCTCATATGTGTTTTAGGACATTTGCCAATGTCCTTTGTTTATATTCATGTGTGTGCCTTAGGAACTTGTGCCAACATTGATTGCTTCATTTGTATGTGTATATGGAATTTGAACATGTCTTGTATGCTTGCTTTCTAGTTTGAGTGACATGTGCCCATGTCCCTTGTTTGTTTATCCCTTGGCCACCCTTGTATGTTTCTTAATTCTTGTTTCGAGTGCTTATTTTCTTGATTGCATCTTTGATTGTTGTAAATACCATGATCCTTATCATGCACTATCCTATTTTCCTTGGATTCCATGATGGACATCATGCCCCATCCCTCCAACTAACAACTAATAACTAACACTTTCAATTCTAGCTCAATACATTACATATGTTAGTACAATTTTACATCTATCTAGGCATACCCCTATTAATCTAACAATCTCTCAATACAAACCATGCTATATCTTGAGATATCTTATTAATTATCATTATTATATCATGTATATTTCTAGCTTAACACACTTATAGGGCATTTTCTTCTGAGGATAGTTATTGCAACATCTTCATTCCTACCCTCAAAAGAGGGGGCAACACATAGGGGTTCTATCATAGAGATCAGAGCTCCTAACAGACAAAAAAAGCAATTTTCAAAACACTCAGAATAGAATATAGACATCAAACCATGTAGAAAAAACTAGGTAGATAGCAGAGAACCTAGAATAGTTCCCAAATTTGGCCCTGGACAACAATGCCAAAGTTGGACTACAAAATGGTGTCTTGTTTTTTGTGCTCCTATCTAGACAATAAAAAATCATTTTTTATAAAATCAAACAAAAAAGTGAGTTTAGTCAGAGGTTTGTCAGCATAAAATAGTCTATATTCAACATGTTTTAATATAATTTTTTCTCAAAGAATCTAGATATAGGGGGCATCATGCATGGCATGATGGCTCTCACTTCCAGTTTCAGATTAGATAGTTGATATAACTTTTAGATTAGAATCCATGTTCTAGACACCAGTGATTGGGGGAAATGTGTGTGGATTATTGATCTTCCCCTTTTTCTAAGTTTAGTTTATTTTCCAAGCATTTATCAACAGTTGTGTGCCTTAATCTATTTGTATGTGGTTGGCATCCTTTTTAAATTTTAGGTTTCATATAAGCTTAACTTCTTGAGTATCTGATTTCTCGAGTTGGCTTCCACATAAGCTTATTGTACTAGTTTCAAAGTGGCTTTCATACAACCTTAATCTTCATCTTTTAGATTGGCCAAAAGTGGCCTAGTTTATAGCATACATTCAACTATCCATGTCAACATTTTTAGATCATAGTACATTCATGGGCTTCAAGATCCATCTCATATGACATCTATTCCATACCATAATTACTTCATGTGGCAATGATGGATCCAAAGGGCCAACCTTTGTATTCTTGAGCCACCTCTTCAAAGGGATTTGAAACATGTTCCAAACATCAATTATCACATGCATGATCATCTAGATTCACTTAGTGGGCAATGATGGAGTAAAAGGGCCAGCCTTTGTATTTTTGAGCCACCTATTTAGAGGGATTGGACAAATAGTCCAAACATCAATTATCGCATGCATGATCATCTAGCATTACTTAGTAGGTGATGATGGAGCCAAAGGGCTAACCTTTAAATTCTTTATCTACTTTCTAAGGAATTTATCACTCAACTCCATTCATGATATTAATTTTGGTACAACACACACCTAACACAATATAACATCACATGTTTTGAATTGGTTTGTGTACCTACTGAGGTGTATTCATTCCTTTCTCTTATTTTCTCTCTTACCCATATTTGTACATTCTTATTTTAGATATAGTGTATCTAGTAAGAATTGATCTACTTTACATTTTTCATTATAGATTCACACTTCACACCATGCTCTCTCTATGCACATCCAACATCACACAACTTCACGAGCTTCACCTTTATAAGTAAATTTAGGTATGCTTTCCATTTTTTCTTTATCCTAGTATTTCGATTTGCTGCATCACTAGAATAAAGGGGGGGGAAATGTAGTCATATAAAATGTGAAATTTGGTAACTTGAGTGTGGCTAATGACACCCAATCTATATGTCCTCTTAATTTCTTACACAACCCTTTTTAGGATTTCTTTCATTGACTCATAGTCATCCATAGCCTTTTAAACTTAACCCTTGTAAACTTAGGTATCTCTTTTAGGCCTAGATCCATCCCATTAGGTCTCATTCCCTTTGGATAATAGTGCTGAAGTTGGATAAGAGCATTGAAACCTAGGGTGTCCATTTTTTAGTGTTGTTGTTCAAGTGTATTTTGGCTCCTAACAATCAAATTATTTTGATCCTTATCCTTTTCCTTTTCAACCTAATGTGAATACATTCAACCCATGATCATTAAATACCTTATAAAAGGCCATTCAAAATCCATTTATAGGGGTTGACACTCATTTACAAGAGAGAAGCAAGAATACAAGCAAGACTACTCAAGCACGCTTCCCTATTCTCTGCATACAACCATCCAACAATATTCCAAGCTTATTCAAACATTTACACTAGTCCTTAGTCATTCCAAGTATACCCAATTTCATATTTATTTAAATTTTCATCACACTATTACACCAAAAATTTCAATGTGAGAACTACATTAGCTTGATCCCTCCTTAGAGTATTGGTATGTAGACAATATGCCCACACATGGGGTGTGAAGTGCATCTAGTGTATCCTTTACACACTAACCCATTTTTCCCTATTTGAAAAAATTTTATTTGATTGCATATAAGACACAAACACATGAATAATCAGCTCTATAGGGAGTTACATTGACAACAAAGATCCAAAATTTACTAAATAGGCTCACACAGATGAGGCAAATAAAACTTAGAAAAATCATATTTCTATGAGCATTTTGGACAAAAATAGGAAAACTAAGACTATAGTGTTGGAAAATAGGGTTTCCTATTTTTGGTGGTCCTATCTAATCAATAAATGAACTCTAGATCCCTATTTACAATAGTTTTACAAGCCTGCACATAGATTTTCAGACCCTATATTAGTCATAACAACATAGAATAAGCTAATTTATATTTCTCCTTACTCTTTTCCTATTTTTAGAAATCCCTAATTATAGTAAAAATTATTAAATTAGTATCCTAATTTTCATACATTATTTGTTTATTTTATCTATTCATACCCATTTATTATTTAGGAATTAAACACCTAATTTCCTAAAAACAATAAATCACTAATCATAGCCTTTTAGATGTCTAGAATCTATGATATATATATCAAATAAACTCACCCTCAACCCTGGGTAGATCCTATATAAGCACATCACCCACCTAGATAATGTTTGTCTCTCTTCCAAATTAGTCAGTGTCCTTATGATCATCGATGTCCCTCCTATAGGTATTCCAATAAATTCATGGACATCCTTAAGTGTGATACCTACCTCTATGGTATCCCCATCCACCACCCATTGAAATGTGTTATTCAACCATTCCCATGCTCTAAAGAACATGATAATGAGATCAACACTCAGTGGGATGCATCTCATATCCATGATACCTCTTAGGCTGAATGCAACTAATCTTTCTCTCTCCACATCTGTCAAGCACTATAGCATATTTGCTAACCACAAGGCATCAATCAATTACCAAAATCTGTGATGCCTCTACAAAATATCAAACAACATAGAATGTATTAGATCTCCATGTCATTCATAATCAAAATATATTCTTACAAATTTCATAAAAATGGTCTGGTTTGATTTATTTTCTTTGGATTGACCTAATAAACTAAATCTGCCCTATCCTTTATCAGGGATACTAGATCATCCCTATCATAATTTCAACTAAATTAGACTCTATAGTACTAATTCAACCACTATCTAGCTTACTTAATCATCTTATACAGTACTAAGTTGACCACTGAAGAACAAACTAAGTTAGCCCACTAGTACTAGGTCATCCCTCTTGTCTCACCAACTAAGTCAGCCAACTACTACTAAGTCAACCTACTAGTTTTCCTATCTTATATAGACTAAGTTGACCTGGCCAACATTGTTCATCTACTTTGATGACTTTTTGACTAATTTTCATAAATGTATTGGGCATTTATTGGTTTGATCCCTTCCTACCCAATATCCCATTTGACCCCTAGTTTCCCTATAAATTTCCTAGGGTTTATTTCAGTGCCTATGTTTTACTTAATAGTCAAATTTCTAAAAATCACTCAATTTCAAATAAAAATACTCAAAACCTTGAAATTTTTAGTTGCTTGTCTATGTTGCACTCACTATGGCCGCTATACATCCTCCCCATTTCAACTATCATTTCCTCACCATTCTAGCTTTCTAGGTTCTCACTAGGTCTGTCATAGCTCTATTTTTATTAGAATAGTAAATAATACCAAATGAATTATTTTTCAACCTATTTATATTTACTATTCAAATTATTTACCTTCAAATATTTACTGTTAGATTCTTTATTTCACTCATATCTTTGTCTCTACTAACTCTTTTTCCAAACCATAATATGTTCTAAAATCTTGATGTTATAGAGAATATTTTCAACTATTATATGTACATATTGTAAAAAATTTGATTGTTTTCTCTTCTTCTCTAATCTCTACAGGTTCACCTAATTTTTCTCACATTGGACACCTTCACATTTCTCACATATCCTTCTTTATATACAATATTAAGGTAAGTAAAGCTACGTGTTTTTCAATTATATCCTTTCATTTAACTTATTTTATCTTTACTACACTTTATTTAGCTTTAACATCATGTGTCATTATGTTCTTTTCCTAAAGCACCATCCCGTGTTGCACCTAAATGACATGTGATGAGCTTCAAGTGGGGCATATGTATACACATAATATTTTCAAAATTTATCAATTATTAATGATATCTATATTGGAGGAACCTATAGAGTCTCAATCTCTTTGAGTGCATGCCCTAAGGGGTACAGTGGAAAAGGGGTGGATAGACCATTAGTGATTTTTAGGATTGTTGTCCCTTTTTACCACTTACTATCTACATGCTTATCTCCTAAAAACATTCCCCTAAGATTTTATCCTATTTTCGCCCTCCTCTAGTCATTTACCACTTTCATTAGCACTTTCCTAACCTAAAACCCCTTTATGATGGTTTACATTACATATTTGGCCCTATCGACCTTGTACTCTTATTGATAAAACTTATTATAGACACCTAAAATTGGCCACAACTGTATTCTACCTAGACTTTAGATTGATTCCTACCAACCATTGAAAATCAAGCCCAAGTTTCATTGAACATCCCAAATTTACTTATGCATCATTCATAAAATCTCATAATCATGTTGAGACAACCATAATTGGGGTATTCTATCATATGAAACAATAACTACTCACATATTCATGCCTAATCACCTTGCATCATCACAACTATTAATTTGGCCTAAGGACCTATTAGTTGAGGTAATTGCACACTTAAAAATAATCTTGAAAAAACTAAAAGGCTAATCTAAATCAATTAACAAGCTAGACTAGATTAAATGCCTAGTTGAATTATCCATTTGAAATTAATGAATACCTAAAAAATGAAATTCAAAAATTTAAAATATCCTAGCCTTTCATCATTTCCTTTATGAGTTGTCAAGATCTTTGAGAATATCCTAAAATATATAATTTTGAGAGCCATGCCTAGTAATTGTAAATCATAATTACTTGAAAACTATTCATTCTATTAGAGTTAGATTTGACTCACTTAGGTTTAGTTTGAACCCATTCCAAGATTAAACTCAAACTTAACTCACCTTGGGTGAGAGTTAATTCCTAAGGCTATAAATAAAATCCATACCTCTTCATTTCTAATCTCTGATAAGCCAAAGTTAAAATGCTAATTTAGAGAGAGAGAGAGAAGTTCTGAAATAGTATTATAATTCTAAAATCTTAAGCCAAGCCACATCAAAGCCAATATTCCAAGGAGAGAAGGATAAAAACAACCTATATTGCCAAAGACTTCATGAAGCACAATCTGAGCAAGCCAATCAACAAAGAATTTGGAGTTCTCAAGGAAGTTAAAAGAATATTGTCTTTGATATTTTTGTTTTGATTTCATTTAGCATTTATTACTAAGTTTTCCCTAGTATCTAGGCTAGGATGATAAGTCTTAGTGTGTTTATTTGAGTCTTATTATTTGAACTAAAACTATAGTACCCTCCCTTCTTTGATTCATATGATCACATAATGGCAAGAATTGGTGGGACCTTCAAACATCCCATACAAGCAAGGAGATTAATATGCATTTTTTAGTTTTGCTAATTAATGCTTAAGAATCTTCAAAATTTGAGTTTTAACTTTGTTTTTCATGTAATTCTCTTTTTTAGCAACACACAATTTACATAGAGACTAACATTGATCCTTGAAAAACTAACATCGATCCACCCATGACTGACATTGATCATTGTGTGAATAATAGAGCACAATAAGAATATAATTCACAAGGTTTTTTCTCAAGTTTTTTTATTTTAATTTTGAGTTTTTGGACTTATTTGTTGTTTGTTTAACCATTTTCCTATAAGATCCAGAGATAATATTTGGTTTTTATGCTTGTTTTGCTAATAGTATTTTTTTTGAAATCCATTTTATGTTTTTCTATGTTTTGTAGGAAACTACTGTCAATTTGTGTTGATTGATGTTGATCCCCTTAGATTGATCGATGCCAATCCCTGTAGACCAACATCAATCCCTGTGTAGATCGACATTGATATCTAAGATAGAAAAATAGAGAAACCAAAGAGTAAAATACAAAATGTTGTTTTCTTATTCACTTTTGAGCTTCTAAGTAGGCAAACCCTCTAAAAAATTGTAAGTATTAAGGTGTAAAAGGCCAAATTTGAACATGATTAAATATTACACACTTGATCTTTGGTGTTTAAAACAAACTTAGTCCTTTTTATGCCTTACTTATTTTTTAGGTTTTACAAATTTTATTAACCAACAAATACTAAGGGACCAAAAACTTCACTACATGCTTCATTTTGGTGATTAAAATGAACTCTCACACTAGGTAACTACTCTTAAGAGTTTTATTTTTATTTCTTATTTATTGAAGTTGTTTTATTTTATCAAAATGATTGATGTGTGTATGCTTTCCCCCATCCCCTTTAGGGAATCAAGTGACCAAAAGTGCTTATTCTTTTCCTTTTCCACTTAGTCCAAAGTAGGAAAAGAAAGTCACCAAGGCTGCCCCCAAATCCATATGGTTTAAGTGACCCAAATGCAACCCTAAAGTCTTTTTACTTGTCTTTTATTTTCATGTATTTTGGCTTGTGAGTGGGAGTTCATCGCCTCCTCACAGGTTCTCTAGGGAAGCTTTGAACTAGGAATTCATATCCCAACATCATTTCAATCCCACTCCATGGTGGGGTATATAAATTGGGGGTGACCCATTGGGATGCTTGTTTTGAGTGGTTAAACAAATTCTATTAGTGGTATTCCACTTCAAACCATAAGGGCACATCAAACATAACACTACACTAAGTAAGTGATATATGTCATGGTTATGAAAAGGACAAGACCTTTTCATAATAATTTTATTGATGTGGATCTAATTAACATGAGCATTTCTTGTGTTATCTACACTTGGGACCATCTAAAAACATGCAAAAATAAATAGCTTAGAATAACCCCACTTATCATGCATATATTGTTGATGCATGGAGAGTAGCCTAAAGTTATATGTCATAGTACAAACTTTTGGGATAAGAGGGGGCATAAAAACCCTACTTTTCATGCACTTTTAATTTTGGATTAACACTTAAAATCCTCCGAAGAGTGAGTATATTGATGTAATTTGATAGTATTATGTAACCTTGTTAGTTTTAAAATTTAGGAAATTATATTTAGGTGTTTGTGTCATTTTATAATTTATTTCATGGTTTTGAGTCTAAAATTATCTATTTTGTTTGTTATACCATGTTGAAATGAGTTTTGTTTATACATCACTCTTTTATTTGAGGAGGTGTTATGTCATCCATTAGAAACCATACCTTTGCCTTAATTGTTTTTTCAAACTTGTTTGTGTGTGTCATTTGATTGAAAAAGGTGTTGTTACACTTCCTAAATCATTTTGATTTTAGTGCCCTTTATTCTTAAAACAACCATTTGTTATATCTTTAGATCATAGTAAAGTCATTACGCTACTCAAATTGTTTCATAGACTTGTTTGCCTTGTGTCCAAATTCCAATTTTGAAACTAAAGCTACGTGTTTCTTTTGGATCTATAGCTAGTGTCATTATGTCATTCATCTTTGTCTAGCTTGTTGTTTATTTAAAATAAGCCTCATTTTCCTATGTTGAGTTTGATATTAGCCTTGACAAGTTCAAATCCAAATATTGATTGATTTCTTCTTATGCCTTGTGTAATTTTGGCCAAGACATCAATCTTTATCTTTTGGTTTGTGTGACTTATCCTAATTTATTATTCAATTTGAAAACTATTTGTTTGTGCCTAGATTTGGGAGAAATAGCCTATCTTCCTTATACCTTTTATTTCATGCCTTGTACCAATTGACCAATTTCATGTTTAAATATAAATGCCTAGTTTATGCCAAAGTGTTTCAGATTTATTATATTAAATATCTTAGCTTATTTTGTTTAAATTATAGATTTTGTGCCTTTTCCAAAAGACATAACACATGCCTGTTTTGAGCCTAGATTTTATTCCTTCTCCAAAATACCTAACAACTTTTGTTTTCTTAAATTAGACTTGTTTGGAACACTTTGAACCTAGAGTTTGTCATTCTAGTTTTAGTTCATCCACTTGACCCTTTTGTTTAAGACATTTGACATTAGACATATGATGTTATACTTTTATCGACCAAGTTTTATTAAAGACCATTTTGGATATATAACTCCACTCTTAGACCAAGTTAGACTATGTTTGGAACATTTATCTTTTAGACATTATTTTTCAAAGTTTGTATAAATCTAGGCGTTTTTGTTAAATGTTTATCATTGACTTGGATATGTCTCTTTACACTTATATTAGAGCCATGTACATTTTTAGTTATGATAATATGGTTGCATATGATGATGTTGTTCAATAACCTTACTAGGATGATGTTGTTTGCAAAATAGACCCTTATTCTCCTTACAATACTCAATTTGGGGAATAAATCCAAGATTAAAAAGATAATTATGTGGTGATAACTTATTTGGGATTATTAAAATACCAACTTTGACCTCTTACTACTCATGGTCCCTGAGCCCCCACCTGTACCATTAACCCTCCTTTAGATTATGTGAGAAACCATGCTCCATAGCATCCAAGGATTACCATTAGAGGTCCCCATCCTTTGGCTCATGATAACAACCAAGATTTTTAATTCCCTACCATTACTATACTAGGCCCTCATCCTTTGACTTGTGATAATAACCAAACTTTATAATGCCCTACCATCACTATACCAAGATCTCATCCTTTAGCTTATGATATCAACCAAGCTTTACAACTTCCTACCATTAATATTCTAAGAACTCATCCTTTGGATCATGATAGAAACCAAACTTCACAATGCCCTACCATCACCATTATAGGCCCTCCCAAGTATGGTGGCTTGTTATCCCAACAAGGTTGTGCAATCATGACTAGATGGGTCACAATTACTATCCTCAACTGAAAACCAATCAATCCATTTCCAACCTTCCCCCACTTTAGAAAACCCATGCAAATTATTGAGCCACAACCAATCCAATCAATATAACTAATTGTATCCCAAGGTCTATTTCATTTAAATTGTTGAGCATGGTCCAAAGTAGCCAATCATTCAAAGACCAAGATATGTTCAAAACTGGTATTTTATAATTGATTATACCCCAAGGCCAAGATAACCAACCAATTTATGATTTTTTTTGAAGCACCTATTTGTGATTAGTCAACCTATGATGAATCAACTTTTATTACTATAGTTTGTCAAGGAGTCTCACTTTGATAAGCCAGTCTTTGCTAAGTCACTTCTTAATGATTATAGCCACCTTTGGAAAAATCATTATCTCAACCATTATTCTATTTTTAAAGAGCCTCCCTTTGAAAAACCAATATATACATAGTTGTCTATTGACCTTTTCCCCCTCATTGAGGAGTCTCACTTTGACAAAAAAGTCTCTATTGAGCCCATTATACCATCATAGGACATTACTTGTTTAATACCAAACATTCAACAAAACATCATTGTATCAACATCCACACTAGATGAAGACTCAACATTGAAGTTAGGTTATTTTCTTGAATTGACATCAAATTTAGCATCAAAATCAGAATCAACATTAGTCTCAACATAAGATTCAAAGTCCTTTGAGTTAAACTCAACTTCAAAATCAGATTAAGTTCATGGTTGTTATAATATTGGTTATGATTCCTTATAGATCAATTTGAATATATTTGTGATCCTTTCATGGTTTTTGAGGATGATTAATTAAAATTTGATAAAATTTCTCCTAGTATCTTCTACAAAGATTGTGTTACCTCTTCCCATTCTATTACCATTCCACATGCCATTATCACCACCCAACCTAACCATTATATTAACATTCCACCTCTCACAAGTGTTGATTGGGACTGATAAAATCACACCTTATTGAATTGCATCCATGGTGGCCTATTAGTAGAATAATATTAGGGATGATAATACCACATTCATGAAAAATAAAAACAATATCCTAGTGAAACCTTTCTAGAGGTGCTAAGGGGAAATTAAATTCTAAACTCATCATCTTCTCATGAAACCATTTCAGATGCACTAGAAGAAAATTAAATTAAAAATTTAATGTTCTTAGGTGAAACCTTATTGGAGGCACTATGGGACAATCAAGATAACTTTATTGGTGAAAACCTATTTGAGGCACCAATAGCTAAGCACAATAGTTATTCATTACTTGATGAATCCATTATTAAATAAAAACTTAATATAGCTTCCAATTTACAACATAATCAGATGGCACCTACTCTCAAAGATAAACAATAATAAAATATGGTGGTCTTATCAAGAGCATATTCAGAATTCTTCATCCCCACCACAACTAAAGTTATGCCTAATATAGAATTAACAACATTATGTGTGCCTGAAACTCCTGATCTTCATTTATTTCCCAAACATTATACATTCCATTATCATTCACTATGTATTCATATTTCCCATCTCTAGTCACACTTTCCTTTGCAGAGGCTACAAAGACATCTTATCTCAACATTTTAAGGAAACAAAATCAACTAACAATGAATATCACCATAACATTATTGGAATCTAAATCTGTAGTAGTTTCTTAATAGAGCAACTATTTAGAAGAGGTGTGGACTAGCAATTTCCATGATTTACTATTCTAGTTGTATCATATGTTGATCTAGACATGCATCTCCACATCAGCAAGAAAAATAGGACCATATTTTTGCCTTGCCTTTTTCACATTCCATTCACCTTACCATTGTTTAATACCCTACCATTTACTTTACCTTATCACTATGGGGTAACCCTATTACCATTATAACATCACCATCCTTGAACCATGCCATATCTTATACCATTATACAAAACCTTCCCTTTTGACCAAATCTTTTTGTTATCCACCCTACCTACCCCTTTTTGACCTTGGTTCCATTGGTTCTTAAGACACTTTTTATGAGGGGATTCTAATCCAATTTTAGTAGTTTTAGAATTATGTGTTCAAATGATAGTATTTAAATGTAGTATGACAGTGGATATAGTAATTACATATTTTATTAATGCTTGACTAGTGTTATTGATTATAATTGCATTTGGGGAAATTAGTATCAAACCTTGTGTTACTAATTATAACTTCCTTTGGGAAAATCCGTATCCCACCTTGTGTTACTAATTATAACTACCTATGAGCAAATTAGTAGCACATACCTATGTTATTGTTTTCTAATTATAATCACCAATGGTTAAATTAGGAACAACACCTTTAATATACATTGATGAATAACCTTGCCATTACTATTATAATTTGTCTTACCAACTTATTATTACCTGGTCAGATCTCACCACCTTTTGTGTGGGTGGAACTACTATAATTTGAGGGTCCTTCTAGGACTATGTAATCATCACTTGATTCAAATTAAAATAAAATTTGTGACCCCATTTCCAATACTCTCAAAATTTTATGAGAAAACTAAGCCATTTTCTTGCCATTTTGTGAGTTAGACCATTCTAAAACATTCAAAATTTTCAAAATCCAAAAACATGTGTCCTATTTCAACCTAATCAGTCATCCTCAATCTACCTACTAGGGAAAATCCATTGATTAGTTCTAATCCATTCCACTACCATTTGGGGTGTAACCTTCCATTTTTATGTATCTTTGCCTTGGGGCACCACCCATTTATCATTCCATTGAGGCTTCACATGTATATATTAACTTAGTTGATGATAAGTTAATTTTTGTTGATTTTATCTTTCAATCTTTTTATGTGTTTATTTACTTAGTTATTTGTTTGTTTGTTTGTTTTATTATTTGTTTGCCTTTTTTTTGTGCCTTGAATCAGTCTATATGAATTCATTAGGTGATTTATTGAACATTATTCTTGAGTATATTCATATTCATACATCAACATTGTCATCATGGTTTTTATCATTGGTGCATTGTTTTCAATTGTTTATTAGATTGAGAGTCAGTCCTTAGGCATTTTTCAGCCAAGTTATCATGGTGTTTTATATCATGATGCATACCATCACATTTTATATAAAAAATCAACTTGGTAAAATTTACAAAACTAACACCTATAGACAACTCAACTAACACCTATCTAAACTATTCTCCTTGAAAACCTTGGTAAATCCTCCCACCCTCCTTGATCAAATCAACCCATTGACCATTTGAGTTGTATCAATTCTAATAAATATGAGCATATCCACATTGGTAGGTATAACCAAATCATTCACATTGATCAATTATTATTCCTATAATCATCTCTTTTATCACTTTGCACATCCTTATATTCTTGGTTGTTTGTGGCTTATTAAATCATTAAACCATCTCAACTACATTTGTGCCCGCTCATCTTTAATATGTGCAATAAGTTATATCCTTGAGTTATGCTTGCTAATCTACCCTACTGGAGCATACCAAACATCATTACTCAATCCTAATCATCTTAATTATTATAACCTCTTGAGGTAAAATCATTAGTTTGACTCATCATCCCTAACTGGGGCATATGACTATGCTACTGTTTATAACCACCTTTGGGCAACTCAGTGTCTCAACTTTTGTTACTGATTATAACCACCTTTGGAAAAATTTGTAGTTTTTTAATTAAATGCATTCAAGCATTATCTCAATTGGATTAATCTCACCCATGGGTTAATTTCATTTTGTTATCCTCATATTCCACTAATTATAATTACCCATGCGTAAATCAGTCTTTTCCACCCCACTTTTTCCTTTTGGTCCCATTATTTCCTTCTTTTGAGGGAATGATTGTCGACCCCTTTGCCAATCACTCCCTCCAAGGGGAATCTATATTTCATCCATTTTCATTAAATTCATAGGCATACAAGAACTTTTACTTCTTTAAGAAGATGTTATTATGTCTATAGCTTGTAACGCCTTCCCAAATAGGGGCAAACTATAGACACTTAAAATTGACCACAAATGACTTCTACCTAGACTTCAAATTGATTCTTACAAACCATTAAAAATTAAGCCTAAGAATAACTAAACATCCCAAATTTTCTTGTGCATCATTAATCAAACTCATAATCATGTTGAGACATCCCTAATTAGGGTACTATATTGTATATAATAATATCTCATAGATTCATCCCTAATCACCTAGTGGCATCATAATTATCAATTTGGCCTATGGACATATTAAGTGTGGAACTTACACACTTAAATAAAATATTAAAAGAGATAAAAGGCTAATACAAATTAATTAACAAGATAAACCAAATAAAATGACTAGTTTAATTATCCATTTGAAATTAATGAATATCTAAAAAGAAAATTCAAAAATTCAAAATATCCTATCCTTTCATCATTGCCTTTATGAGCTGTCAAGATCTTTAAAAATATCCTAAAATATATAATTTTGAGAGGCACTCCTAGTAATTATAAATCATAATTAATTGACAATTATTAACTCTACTAGAATTAGATTTGACTCACCTAGATTTAGTTTGAACCCATTCCAAGTCTAAACTCAACATTGACTCACCTTAGGTGAGATTTAATTCTTAATTCCTAAATCTATAAATACAAGGCCATAACTCTTCATTTTTAATCTTGGATATTGTAGAGTTATTATGCAAGATTTATTCCATGAGACTTATATCAATAGTGTTATAATTCCAAAATCTTAATTCAATCCACATCAAAGCCAAGGTGCCAAGGAGACAAACAAACTCTATTGACAAAGATTTCTTGAATCACAAGCTGAAAAACACACTTAAAAAATCATTTGAAGTTTTTAATGAAGGTAAAATAGTATTGTCTTTTATGTTTTTATTGTGATTTCATTTATCATTTGTTACTAAGCTCTCCCTAGTATCTAGGATAAGAGTGTAAGTGTTAGTGTGTTTATTTTATTTTTTATTTTCTTAAATGAACACTATACTAACCTCCATTCTTATATTCCTATGATCACACTTATTAGGGTCTAGGTTAGCCCCTGGCCAATCTAATCCATGGCCTAGTTTTTTTTGTCAATTATGATACTAGGTCTATTGGGCTGAACTTGTTGGCCTAAAATTTCAAAAGGGATTATGGTTAGATCCACATATATAAAAACATTCATTTTTCCATTCATAAGAGAAGATAATAAGAATTAAAATATATATTGTGCATCTACTTATCCACCATTCTACTTAAGGAACAAGATTAGGGTTTCATGCTTTCTTTGGAGATATAGATCTTATTTTGTGGAGAAGTCTTTTGGATGCATTGATAGGTTGTTTAGCCTAGATATGATTTATCCTTGTCATATTTACATACCAAAACAACCTTTTACAAAACACCTTGGCCAAATGAGAGATTGAGTCTCGGTGGGTTCATCTTCAAAGGTAAGTATTCTTAACTTTGTTCGTCATTTGTAAGAGTAGATAGATATGCATTTTCACTTCTCTTCACATTAAGATTTCATATACATTGATGTGATTATATGTCTTCTATTAATGTTTAATTTTAAATTGTTTACTACCCCCACTTTGTGCCACAAGCTTTAATGAGTACTAGATTACACTTTTATATTAGTTTAGTGAATATGAAAAACGTAGGACCTAGTTAGGGTTATTGCATATTTTTGCTTGACTAGAGGCTTTAGAACCCTCCCTAGTGATATTATTATGGTAATATATCCCTTGATTAGCTCTATAAAATCCATCTTGGTCATGAACCTGATTATCTAATGTATCCCCAATTGGAAGTGTAGTAGGATTTATCTTCTCTGAGCTAAGATTGATTTATAGATCTATTGCATTTCCCATTGAATACATTATGCACTTGAAGATATGATGGTCCCAATTGAACCCTACCTATATGAAATTCCTAGGGTGGTGAAAGATGAAATAGGAGGGGTGGTAACTGAAGTGGAAGGTGGAGCATGGGTAGATGAGGTAGAGATGACGTTGAATGAAAAAATAGAGTGAAGAGTGGGGGATGTTGCATGGGAGTGAAATGAGGAACCAAAAAACAAAAATCCCAAGGGAATAAGTGAGATTTTCATTGGTCTAAATACATGAATATCTAAGGGCCAATGGTTCTAGGGAGATGAGCATTTAGGGCAAACAAATAAATTGGTTGGTTAAAGACAAATAATTAGGGGACTAAGGTGATGGATATATGGGTCAAGGTAGGGATTGTAGGTGATGTGCGTGGATGCATAGGTTGCTTAGGAGAAATCACTATATATTTTTTATTCCACCTCATGCTCAGGTCTACTTGTAATGGATATGTTGAAGTAGGAGTAATAGATAAACCATGGGTGGATTTTATGGGGGTAGAAAAATGACCACCAATCCTAGTTAAGTATTAATATAACTGAGAGCTATGAAAATAGGAGAATTAAAAGTCATGGGAACCACCAGAGAATTATACTTGTCAGGGTCATCAAGAATGCAAGAGTACATGGGATTTGAGCTTTATGAGGGATTATATTAAACTTAAGTACTAGGTTAAGAGTCACTAATGGTGCATATCATGCCAGTGAGTTAAAATATGGCCAAAATTGGGTTTTGAAAAATCTTAGAGGAGTTGGGAAGCTCAAAGTGCCAAAAAATACCAAAATTAGAGGATCAAGTGGAACCTGGGAACCTATAATGTTTGGTTCAAGGGGAGTCACAAGATGTGTAGGTTGAACTTGGGTAGGGGGACTTGAAAAAATGAATTAATTTGGATCCCATGGAGGAAGGGGGTTTGGGAAATTTTTAAAGTCATCGTAGGAGGGGTAGAAATAGAGGGAAGTTACATTTAGATTAGGAAACTAGGAGTAGTAAGGGGTTGGTTGTTCCAACTAGAAGTATGGGTTTATACCTATAGAGACATCATAAGATTGTCTCAAGGTGAGATATCCTATAATTTTGAGCTACTATCAAAGTGAAGAGCATTGTCATCTTGGGATTGGATTACTTGAGAAGTGATCACATGTGAGGTAGATGCTGAAGCCAAAGGACTTGTAGTAACTAGGATAGCTTGTAGGATTTTTCAAGAAAGTATCCTCATTTTTTTGATGTAGGAGCATCTACAAAAGTTTCAAATTCTAGTGTAAAAATTCAAATTTTGGTTTTCCCTCCAAATTGTGAGATTTCAAAATTTCACCTTCAAGGTAAATGTAATTATCAAAAAGTGAAAGTAAAAAGGTGAAAAGTGATTGTTAGATTGTTGAGGAAATAAAGGGGAAATGGTTGAAACTATTTTCAACCTTAGTAAATTGTTAAAACTTAAAAAATAGTCTTTTGTTGCCTAAAGCCCAATTTGGGCGTAGAAGTTGGAAGAGAGATTCTTGAAAAGAAAGAAAAACAAAGAAGACTTCATTAAGGAGAAAAAAAGAGAAGAGAAGAGAGGATGAGAGGGGCATAGAAGTGGAGAAGGATATAGAGGAAAAGTCCTCTCATTCAAGAGAAAGAAGAAAGAATGAAGGATAGAGAGGAGAATTAGTGAGGGAGGACCTCACTCAAGAGATGATAAGGTTAAGGAAAAAGGAGCAAATTTGATGTGAAGAATGTGTGAAGGAATAGACAAGGATTTGGAAGCCATGTAACATTTGATATTAAACTTTAAGTTTCTTATTTGATCTATGAAAGAATGAATGTTTTGCTTCATGTGATTATGTTATGAAAATTCTGGTGACAGGCCTGTGTGTGTATATGTGAATGTATATGAATGATGGTTTTCTATAGAACATTGAGGAAATCACATGTAAAATGATTATTTGGCATGTTGAGAATGAGTTTAAACTGATATTATATGAACAAGAGGTCTTAAAAGTACTTTGAATGTATAAGAAGCCCAAACAAGCCTAAACTAGATATTTAGGAATTTAAAAATACAGCTCATTGTCTAAGGTAAAATCCACATGAAAATGTTTGGATGGAGTTGAAAATGGTATGTAAATAGGTCCCTGAGGCAGGTATGAACTTAAGAAAGGAAGAAACAGGTTTAGAAACCCCTTTAATGTCCAAAAACTCCACAGTTGGAATTCAGGCCTGTAGGTGACAGTTTATAGACAATGATAAGACATTTGCATGTTTTGCAAGGCAAATGGATTGATAAACTCATCCCTTGATATGAGTATGAAATGGAGAAATAATTTAAGGTATTTAAATTTTCATACATACCCTGGAACCCTGTTGATCATTGTGTTAGAGGAGAAAACCAAGTACCCTGCTGATTGTCATACAAATACAGTCAAAAGACATTGAAATGTTAAGCATTGGAAGGTACATAAGGTTGATATGACTTGGCTGATTATTGGAGAATATGTAGGGGGTTAAAACAGACCCTATAAAAGTTATTATAATCCTTGAAACTATCTAAAACACACCCAAAAAAAATAATTAGCTCTCGGCGTGTGACTGTCCAAGGGAAAATCCTGATTTAGCTTCTAGTCCTCAAAATGAGTTTTAATGATTGAAACCTCTTGAAACTTTGGAATTTGACCCTTGATTATGTTATAAAACTTTTTGAAGTGGTTTAAAGGTGCTATAGTATGGATAATTATGTAAAATAATAATTGCCAAGTGGATCCTAGGTGTATGTGAAGGAAAGAGCATAGGCCAATATAGGAAAAGTGAAAGAAGTGCACTAAAAAATGATTTATTCACCTATAAAAAGATAATGGGTATTTTTAATGATTATTTGTTTTCTTATAAATTCCATACATCACTCTGGACAAGGGGTTTTGCACTAAAGGAGGGCTAATTGGAATAGGGCTTAAAGAAGAAAGTACAATTTCATACAAAGTAACCTCAGGATATTTTTCAATATGTTATAGAATGGATTAATGGGTATCCATAAATGGTTTTAATTTCATGATTGAGTTAACTGACAAAGAGTTATGGCCAATAAATAGGGAAAATAGGGCTACAAGGAATGCTTAAACTAATAGGCATGTAATTTGAAGTTAGCTCAAAATATGATGGTTTCAGAGCTGTGTAAGATCAGTTCTCATCATTTGGTATCAAAGCTTGAAGCTCTTAGGAATTGGCAATTTGTTGATGGCTATGATTTTTAGTGAGTTGTTACAGGGTTTAGCAAGAGGATCAGCAGGACAAGCATTAGGAGACCCTGGGGAGAAAAGATATGCATAATTGTGCTATTTGATTTGAGTTATTGTGCTGAGAAGCAATCAAGTGAAGGAGTTGCAGGTTCAAGGTAGCCAAGCCATTAAGGCTTAAGAGGAGAAGAAGCCAAGGAAGGCTTAGTGAAGATCCAAGAAGAAGCTTGGATAGTTTGCCAAAAGACTAAGGTGAAATAGACTTAGGTGAGGTAAAGGATGGAGTTTGAAGCTTAGAGAAGCTCAAAAGTAAGAGAGCATAGTGAATGCTCAAGAGGAAGATCCAAAGCAAGGTAAGCTTGGATTTGTGATTTGTATTTGATGAAGTGTTGCATAAGAGTTGCTGCATGATTGAGAAAAGGATCAAAAGACTAGGATGCAAAAGGCCTAGGTGAGATCAAGGAGATTGTCAAAAGACCAGTCAAGGAAAAGGCTTGGGTGAGACAAGGGATCAAGAGACCAAGGTGGAAAAGACTTGGGTGAATATCTCAGAGATGGAAGTGTTGTTGAAGGCACTGCAGAGCAGTAAGGTACATGAGGGCACCAAGAAGAAAGCAAGCATCAAAGGTATGAACAATTTTGTAATTGATAAAGAGATTGCTAATTTGAAGAGAGAGTTAGCTAAGATTAAAGATGAATATGAGTCTTAGATGCAGTTGAATAGGCAAGCATGGGTATGGCCAATGAGGAGGAGATTGAAATGGCCTATAGATCTCCTATTGAAAAGGAGAAGAAGGCAAAAGAAGATTTCCATGAAGAGAGAAGCCCATAGAGGCTTGAAGAAGATAAGAAGGTTGCCAAGAGAGCAACAAAAAGAGGAAGATGTGGAGAAGAAGGTTCTCATTGAGGAGAACAAGAGAAGAGGAGAAAGAAGAGATGAAGTGCTAGGAAGAGCACTTGGAAAGATGAGAGTGTTGATGAAGAGAGCACTCATGGAGACATTGTGGTCTCTTGTTTTTATTTCTAATATTGTCTTTGAATGGGTAAATGCAGGTATGAGCAGCCTTATGAAGGTCAAGAGAATGTCCTTGAAGAGTGAAGAGATTGGTGCAAGAGAAGACACCAAGTGCACAAGTGAATGTGTAAGAGGAAAGAGAAGTAAGTTTGCTACTGTTGACAAAGAAGAAGAGATGCATTGGTTAATGCATGAGGGAGGTATTGAAGACCCCATACAAATGAGAGAAGAGATGGAAGATGAAGCTGAATTCCATGATGCCATTGAAGGCCAAGAAGAAGAAAGAGAGTAGCCAAGCACAAAGAAAAAGAAAGATTGCTCCATGGATCAAGCTATCCAAGAGGTAAATGAAGTGTTAAGATCTGATTTTGATTGTTGTTATGAGCATGAAGCTGCTAATATATAGGTGCAAGAGTTAAGGAAGATGATAGATCCCTCAAAAGGAGAATTTAAGCATGGGTATGTGATGCCTAAATGGTGGAAGAAGCAGACTCCCAAGCAAAAGGAAGTGCTGGTACAAAAGCATGGATGCAGGATGCCTAAATGGCTTGTGAAGTCAAATGATAAGAAGAAGAATCAGATGTGGGTGCCTAAGAAGGCAAAGAGAAAAGAGAGGATTGAAGGTGATTCTAGCAGCCAAGAGAATGAAGGTGAGAAAGAAAACTTCTCAAAGAATAATGAAGAAGAGCATAAAGATACAAAGATGAAAGGTAAGTCAATTACTTGCAATGAATGGGATAATAATGTTTTTGTATCATTCAATGATCTTTTTATGGAAAATGAAGAATGTAAAATGTCTATGAAAGTGAATGTGCAACAAGGAGAGAGTTCCAAGAGGATGGATGATGAAAGTGGAGATGTGAAATCAGTTCACATGTTTGAAAAGAGTAAGGAGATATAAGGTAAGGGTGCTTCAATTGTTATTGATGTTGATGAAGAAGTTGGTTATTGTGAAGACAAGCTAAGAAAAGATGAGATAAGAGGTAAAGGGAAAGTAAGCCTTGTGTGTGATCAGCCCAAGTTTGATGAAGATGGTGAGATAGATGAGATCTCACTAAAGGAAGAGTTGACGATGTTGGAGCAGCTGTTTGGTCACTCAATAGAGATAAAAGATGGTACAAGCCATGGTGAAGACACCATTGGGAAGAGTGAAACAAGACAAGAGCAGAGCAAAGAGGCAAAGGTAGTTTTGGTCAAGGAACAAGAATGGGAAGGCAGCCAAGAGGCTTTATGGCCTAAAGATTTTTATTCTAAGGTGGCTTTGAATGTTTTTTATGTAGGTATGAAGGCAGCTAAAGTGAATGACATACATGAGTCCTTGGAGAAGCTCATGAACCAAGAAGGCAAAGAAGATCTAGAACACATGAATGAAGATGAAGAATCATGGAAGTGGGAGATGGCAGCTGAGAAAGAGATGAGGAGAAGAACATACCAGAAGAGGAAGAATAGCAAGATGAAAGACAAAGACTATTCCAAACAAACACAAGCATTGGTATTGACAATAAAACCATGGGATCCAGGTATACAAGTGAAGACTAAAGTGAGGAGGAAGCATGACATTTGAACTAAGGTTAAAATCTTTTCTAGAGGGAGAGTATGATGTAGGAGCATCTACAAAAGTTTCAAATTCTAGTGTAAAAATTCAAATTTTGGTTTTCCCTCCAAATTGTGAGATTTCAAAATTTCACCTTCAAGGTAAATGTAATTATCAAAAAGTGAAAGTAAAAAGGTGAAAAGTGATTGTTAGATTGTTGATGAGATAAATGGGAAATGGTTGAAACTATTTTCAACCTTAGTAAATTGTTAAAACTTAAAAAATAGTCTTTTGTTGCCTAAAGCCCAATTTGGGCGTAGAAGTTGGAAGAGAGATTCTTGAAAAGAAAGAAAAAAAAAGAAGAATTCATTAAGGAGAAAAAAAATAGAAGAGAAGAGAGGATGAGAGGGGTGTAGAAGTGGAGAAGGATAGAGAGTAAAAGTCCTCTCATTCAAGAGAAATAAGAAAGAATGAAGGATAGAGAGGAGAATTAGTGAGGGAGGACCTCACTCAAGAGATGATAAGGTTAAGGAGAAAGGAGCAAATTTGATGTGAAGAATGTGTGAAGGAATATAAAAGTCTTTGGAATCCATGGAACATTTGATATTGAACTGTAAGTTTCTTATTTGATCTATGAAAGAATGAATGTTTTGCTTCATGTGATTATGTTATGAAAATTCTGGTGACAGGCCTATGTGTGTATATGTGAATGTGTATGAATGATGGTTTTCTATAGAAAATTGAGGAAATCACATGTAAAATGGTTATTTGGCATGTTGAGAATGAGTTTAAACTGATATTCTATGAATAAGAGGTCTTAAAAGTACTTTGAATGTATAAGAAGCCCAAATAGGCCTAAACTAGATATTCAGGAATTTAAAAATACAGCTCATTGTCTAAGGTAAAATCCACATGAAAATGTTTGTATGGAGTTGAAAATGGTATGGAAATAGGTCCCTGAGGCAGGTATGAACTTAAAAAAGGAAGAAACAGGTTTAGAAACCCCTTTAATGTCCAAAAACTCCACAGTTGGAATTCAGGCCTGTAGGTGACAGTTTATAGACAATGATAAGACATTTGCATGTTTTGCAAGGCAAATGGATTGATAAACTCATCCCTTTATATGAGTATGTAATGGAGAAATAATTTAAGGTATTTAAATTTTCATACATACCCTGGAACCCTGTTGATCATTGTGTTAGAGGAGAAAACCAAGAACCCTGCTGACTGTCATACAAATACAGTCAAAAGACATTGAAATGTTAAGCATTGGAAGGTACAGAAAGTTGATATGACTTGGATGATTATTGGAGAATGTGTATGGGGTTAAAAAATACCATATACAAGTGATTATAACCCTTGAAACTATCTAAAACACACCCATAAAAAATAATTAGCTCTCGGCGTGTGACTGTCCAAGGGAAAATCCTGATTTAGCTTCTAGTCCTCAAAATGAGTTTTAATGATTGAAACCTCTTGAAACTTTGGAATTTGACCCTTGATGATGTTATAAAACTTTTTAAATTGGTTTAAATGTGATACAGTATGGATAAGTATGGAAAATAACAATTGCCAAGTGGATCCTAGGTGTATGTGAAGGAAAGAGCATAGGCCAATATAGGAAAAGTGAATTTCTCCAAAGAAGTGCATTAAAAAATGATTGATTCACCTGTAACAAGATAATGGGTATCTTTAATGATTCTTGGTTTGCTTATAAATTCTGTACATCACTTTGGACAAGGGGTTTTGCACTAAAAGAGGGCTAATTGGAATAGGGCTTAAAGAAGAAAGTACAATTCCCTACAAAGTAACCTTAGGATATTTTTTAGTATGTTATATAAGGGCTTAATGGGTATCCATAAATGGTTTTAATTTCATGATTGAGTTAACTGACAAAGAGTTATGGCCAATAAATAGGGAAAACAGGGCTACAAGGAATGCTTAAACTAATAGGCCTGTAATTTGAAGTTAGCTCAAAATATGATGGTTTCAGAGCTGTGTAAGATAAGTTCTCATCATTTTTTTGGTACATCAATAGGATGTCCTTTTGGGACTAACTATAATAAAAATGGCTACACTTAAGGTGTCTAAGGAGGAAAAGGTCTTTCTTCCAACATAGGCCCAAGATATGCTTGTGTTTGGGCCTTTTATCATGATATTTCATCTATATTCATAATCACATCCACATAATCAATTTTTTTAATGTTAATTATGTTTTTAGGGTGGCCCTCATGGTGGTATTTCATATTAAGGTATAGCTAGTATGTATCCACATAATCTTACACTATGCCCTGAGGATCCCACTCTTTATATTTGACCTTACCCAAATTAAAGGAGTCTGTGTGTTAGGACATGGCTTGCAACACCTAAATTGTTTTATACTTGTGGTTAAAAATGACCACATGGAGTTATATATGATATTTTTGTCTCTTGGTGAGGTATAGACCTAATATGTCATTTCCCAATTAGTAAGTTATCACCTATTCTATGAATTGGTTTGGGACTGTGTATGGGAGCAAGAGAGAAGCCCCCAAAATGCTTTCCACCCTAATTATGGTGTGATCCATGTAGTTCCAATATGCCCCAAGGGGTTTGAGGTAATCCTTCATTTCCTTTGAGAGTATTTTCATTAGCCTATCATTGATGGCTAGCTACACAATGGGGAAAATGCTCACAAATATCTTGGATGTGGTTTTGTAAGTGGTGGATGTAGATTTTATAAAACACTATGTTCATCATGGATCCCATTGGTACTCACTAATATAATTCCAAAATCTTATATATGTCTACTTTGGAGTGTTGTAATACTATTTCAATGTTGGATTATATATGTCTACAATCTTGAATCTAGTATTGGTAAAGTACATAATGCTCTTGGTGCACCTAAAAGAGAGTAGTAAGTTTCTAATGAGATATACACATGGGAACAATTCTAGATTAGTAGCTAATTTATGCAATCTCAATGCCCTGAGGATATGAAATTGGTGGTTAAATCCACATCGTCATATTTGGAATCATAGTCGCTACTAGTCAACTATATATCTTTAATGGTCTTGAAGATCTCATTGTATTATTTGTATCTTGTGATCCCCTTTAGGAACATAGTGTCCTAGAATTTTGGATCTGATCTTGGATTTGAAGAGGAGGAAACCATTTATATAATTTTCAAACTTGGGGTGTACAATTATTTTTCTTAGATAATTATTTGGGATTTGAAGTGAATTTGAGTCAGGGGCTCTGAATGATTTAGATATGCAAAAGATAGATGATGGTGCTCAACCCAGATGGGAGCTTATAGGGATCTATGATAACTTCACAATAATGGTTATGGAAAGCTCACATTGGGTGAATTAACTCTAAATTTATGGTGTAATAATTGAATTATTTGTTCTCAATTTGGAATTAATTTTAAATTTTGAACACAAGACAATTTAGATTTGATCAATGGTGATGGGACCCCTTCATCTTTTAGATCATGATCTCCCCCACTGAGATAATAAAATATGGGATCTTGTTAGGTGTTTACCAATTTTATCTCTCATGTTAATGTGATTTCCTTTAAGTTTTCCACATATCATCTGGAGAGTGGTGAATCAATTTAGTACTATGTTGATGAAGTGTAATAGGATCTCTTTATTTTGACAACTACACTTATATAATTTGTCCATCTGAGTGTGAAAAAGTACATGTGGGGCACTATGGTTGGGTTAGAGGATGTCCTATACCTTTTTTGAATATGTTAGGGTCTCTAAGGACCATCTACCACCTAGATGTATGAAAATACATGACTCTTTATTAGTTTTTTGGGCCTCTTGGGGTTCAAATAGCTCTGGCACCTCTGAGTACTAGGAGACACATGGTAATCCCTCATTAATTTAGGCCTCCTAATGATATTATAGATATTATTCCCCAAATTTTAGGAGACATGTGGTGTTCCCTCATTAGTTCAATCCTCTTGGGTATTTAAAAACTATAATGCCTTCAGGTGTTAGGATAAATGTGGTGTTCCCTCATTTGTTTGAGCCTCTGAGGGCTCTAATAGATTTGACACCTCTAAAGGTTAAGAGACACATTTCACTCCTTTATTAGTTCAAGCCTCCTTAGGATTTGAAAGCTAGGATGTCTTTGGGTATCAGGAGATATATGGCACTCCCTCATTGGTCTGGGCATCTCAGGGCTCTGACATATATGGCACCTCTAGGTGTTAGGAGACACATGGCACTCCCTGATTGATTCAAGACTCCTAGGGTTCTGATAGAATTGACACCTCTAGGTGTTATGAAAAACATGTAAATCCCTCATTGGTTCAAGCCTCTTGGGGTTATTTAAAATACACATAAAAATCTAAGTCATTTAAAAAAGTCACATAAGCCAAGGGACATTCACTTGCCATCCACATGGCTTCTGATAGAGTGCTAGCTTGGAATCTAATACTAAGGCTCTAATACTGAGAATATAAGAGATTACTTCACATAAATTTTACTATAGAAAAATATTTAATACCAAAAATAGACTAAGCATGAAAAAACTTAAATAATGGAGGAGGACCAACCTTTTGAAATACAAATAGTTGTGAAAGATCTTCAAACATAATAAACAAATACCAATGGCACTAAAAAATATTTTATCAAGGGAGGCTAAGTTGTAAACTATATTTCCACTTACAAGTGGATCAAACATGGCTCAATTAAAGTGTCAATAATTTTCAAATTTTGGAAATGTAGAGGTCCCCTTTTCTTATATGAAAAGGGATGTGTTGGTCATAATGAATGGTGACTATGTGGGGAAAATATTACCAATTATTTAGAACCTAGAATGAATATTTTCATTATTTAATGAGTAGATAAAAGGTTGATTTTTTTTAAAAAAAAGTATAGGAGAAAGAATATCTTAATTCTATTTCATCATGTAATAAAATAGGCTCTAAATCCTTCAAGAGATCATCTTGGTGAAGAGTACTTATTTCCTTTCATTTTGTCTTTTTTTTAATTCAAGATAAAGTTTAGAGGTAGCTTAAGTGTGTAAAAATATTAGAGGGTACTTTATTTTTTTTCATAGATTGGCCCAAGAAAGGAAGGCTTGGAAATTGCTCTACTACTAGCCAAGAATCTATAGCCCTGACAAATATATCTTTGGTTCTACTTTGGACCTTTCTCCATTTGTATCCAGGTAAGAAATATTACCTAAATAACCCTTTATTAGGAAGATACCTTGATATTTTCTTTGAATTTTAGGATTCTTTTATTCTTGATGTTTTATCTATTTCTTATCTGTGAGGGTTGGGAATAATGTAACGAAGGTAAATGATTGATTCAGTGAGTTCTTCAACACTAAGGGAACTCTTGGCTTATCCAATGATTTCATAGTGACCTTTTGAGTTTATTTGAGTGTGGTGATGATCTCTTGATATAGTATAAATTTTCTCAATTCATATTCTCAGTTTAGAATTAATGGGCTCCTTCTTTTTGGTTATATGAAAGAAACTATTTTGTTTATTATATCATTCAAAAATGAAAATCCAATTTTTATGCTTCAAATTTTTGAACCATATTTTAAAGTTATTTTTATCCTTAGAAAGGACCAAATATAGGGATATAGGGATAAATTATTGGGTTCAAAATTAAAGGCAAACAAATGGGAGTGAAGTAACACAACCAAAGCAATAAAATGTAACAAACAAGAAATAAACACACAACAAAAGAAAACACATAATAAAATCAAACTAAATTAACTCTAACCTCTATTTATATTACCATCCTCTACCCAGAGGGATAATCTAAGATCACAATGGATGGTACAACCTATACATAGTCATTTAATAAATATCCATTCATAGGTAGTGGGAGATCATTTCCTTGGAGATCCTTTAGTCTAAAAGCATTTTGCTTGAGTATCTTAGAAATATGGTAAAGACCTACCCAGATTGGGTCTAATTTGGAATGTTTCCTTTTATTCTCATGTTTTTTGTCCCAAAATAAGACTAGGTCTTATATTTGAAAGGATTTTAATTATTCCCTCTTATTGAACCATATTTTGATAGTGTTTTGATGTATGTTAAAGTTTTGCAAAGATTCTTCTCTTGCATCTTAAATTTGAATAATGTACAATAGCCTTGAGTTCATCTTCCCATTATTGCCCATGTATTTTCACATGAAATTATATGTATTCAGATTGAGATTCATTGGGAAGATGGTTTCTATACCATATACTAGCATAAAAAGTGAACTCTTTAGGGCCTACGTGTACATGGTGAAATCATCCTAGAGTGCATATTTCAATAACGAGTGCTAGTATCTTGGTCACTTTTATAAAAAAATATTTATTGAATCTATCAAGTTATTATTGATCAACTCAGATAATCCATTTCATTATGGCTAGTATTTTTACAAGAACCTTAAGGTGATGCCATTCTCATAGGCCCACATATTGAGTTTGACAACTGAAATGCAGGACCATTGTCATAGATTAATGAATCTAGGGTGCCGAGTCATGTGGTTATATGTTCCTAAAGAGAATTTATTACTTCCTTCACAATTTTATTCTTAGTCATCGTTTACTTTTTTTATATGGTTTAGTAATCAATAGCTATGAGTACAAATTTGTGATTTGATGATAAACTCAAGTTGATGACTTCAATGAAGTCAAGTCACCATTGATCAAAAGGACATTCCTTAATTATGTTTTGAATGTGAATTAAAACATGAGATTCCTTCTTGATGAATATTTTTCACTTGTGGATAGTGAAACATGAGCATGTGTATCCCTAATGATGGTGGGCTAGGAATATCTAGCTCATAAAATCTTGTGGGTTATTATAATTCCTGAAGGGTAGCCACTACCCAATTTCTATTGAAAGTTGGTCATGACTTTTTTTTCCTCTTCTTATGATAGGCACATGAGGTATATTCCTTCATAATTTTTATATTATAGCACTCCTTTATTGAGCATATAATATATCTGTTTCATTATAAGGACTCTCTTTTATAGTTGGTTCAATCCTAGAGGAGGTCTTCCTGTATACATATAAATTTGCTTGCTTCATTTATTATCACTAATATTAATATTAGTCAAGACTAATTTCACCTATCCCATACAATCTCATTTATCTCTTTTAATTTTTTCCTAATATTCCCCATATAATCATTATTTAAAATCCCCCTTCATTATTCTTCATCCACTAACCTTATATTATCCCCACCAACTTACTAATTCTTCTAATCATGTCTTATCCACTAACTAATCCCATTTGTCTATTGTATTATAATTTTAAATTCTATTCCCACCTACCCTATCCTATTCCTAGGATTTCCTACATCCTTAACCCCTAATCACCTATCTAACCACCTACTAATCTTGCTTATCCACCCTAATGTATTCTAGAATTCTCCAATTCTAGAATCCTCTCTATCTTATCCATTCCTCTCTAGAATCCTATATTCTAGAGGCTTCCAAATAATTTTTAATTCCTTGTATAATCCTCCACCATTGATACTTTTTATCCCAACATTGAATATTGGCCATTGATCTTCCCTTTACGGCCTATTTAAATCCACCTCCTCTCCATTGCCAAGCTAATCAACATTCTAATAAGCTCTCTAAGTCTTCATACTATCATTGAGTCCATGAATTCACGTCATCTTAATCAAGTAAACATCATGTTAAAAATTTGAATATTTGCTAAGCAATCCATAATCATTTAATATTTTATTGTTTGAATCTTGATTTAAAACAATCAGCCTTTAGGATCTAATGCTAGTATGAATGTTTCATTTATCTTTACATTGTATTCCTAATTTTCTCTAGATTTTAATGGTATATTGATGTTTTGAGTGATTTTGGTTAATTTACACATCCAAATCCTTGTTCAAATTTTTAATCTTATATTTGGTGACCACTATGGGAGCCCTCCTCTTGGGATGAAAGTTTGTGCTTTGGGTGTGTTTGTTTAAGGTTATAGATTAAATTGAAGTGGATTGTGGCTCAAATTTTCAAAAATATCACGTTCCAAGTGAAGTAAAACATTTTTCTATAATTTAAAATATTGAAAAGGTGGTTTTACAAACTCTAACTATAGTTTTGGCTAACCAACATTAACCACTAATTGTGTAACTTTTTTAGTAGTTTTCAGTCTTTTTGTAAAACTACCTCTCGTGAAATGTGGTTTTGATTTGAAGTTGTAGTTTTATCCCTGAGACATGCAATTTTGATGAAGATAGAAAATTACAAACCTAATCTTATGGTTTTTGTTTTATAACCATTTCATTATCTCTATTTGGTTGTGTTTAGCTTATAAGTAAGGGGAGGTTTTGTCCAAATAAACATCAAACATCCTTAAATTCTCTTTTTGACTATCTAGAGCAATACATCCTATTTGCAGAAGTGATATTGATTTATAATTGTAGTTTTGAAAGTTTTTTAGTCAATTTTGCAAGCTCTTAGTAGAATATTAGTTGTTATTAATTCTATTATACATCTCTAACTCTCTATATAAGGTTTTATTATGTTAAATAGTCTAACCTAATCTTATGGTTTTTGTTTTCTAACCATTTCATTATCTCTATTTTGTTGTGTTTTGATTATAGGTAAGGGGAGGTTCTATCCAAATGGACATCAAACATCCTTAAATTCTCTTTTTGACTATCTAGAGTAATACATCCTATTTGCAGAAGTGATATTGATTTATAATTGTAGTTTTGAAAGTTTTAGAGTCAATTTTGCAAGCTCTTAGTAGAATATTAGTTGCTATTAATTCTATTATACATCTCTAACTCTCTATATAAGGTTTTATTATGTTAAACAGTCTAAACACATCTTCTATATTATGTATATATTATTAAAATTTTAAATTATGCAATATAGCCTTTCAAAAAAGGCAATTTTAAATCTCATAGGTGGTTTTGAACCTAGACAAACATTTTTGACCTAGGCTAGTTTCATAAATCATCCACCCAAATAACACCTAGTAAAAACCATTATATAGTCTGTAGTCTATTTTAAATAATGTAATATCAATTTTGGGTATGCTTAGCCTTTTATTTTTGTAGTCTATTTTAAAATCTAGTGTTTCATGTATCACTTATAAAACCACATCTCATAATCAATGGTATTGATAGCCATACATGATTTTATCTAATTGTAAGTGATTTTTCCTTAACCACATAGTCACCCTTTGCAAAATTACATATATCAAAGTATAATATTTATTTTGAACTATGGTATTGCACTGACCATAGGCAATTTTGCCTAAACTACATGATCATTGTCAGCTTAATTGTCTACAAAACTGCATATTCTAAGTTGTGATTTTAACCTGTTAGTTATGGTATTGCTTCTTTAGAAGTGATTTTTCATATAACTAACTGTGTATCTATGATTTTGATCATTCTAGTTGTGATTTTGCACTCATTTTTCCTTCAATTTGTCCTTTATTGAGTGCATTTTTAGGATGATATTTAGTGGTTTTTGAGTCATTTCAAGGGTTGTGTAAGGGGCACTACCCCTTAACCCTACAATGGGTGCTTCCCATTGACCCCATATGAGGCTACCACCCTTAGATCCCTGCATCATGGCTCCTCATCCTAAAAATTTATAGTACAAAGTCATGATTTTATTAGTGTTTTTATTAAGGATTATTGGACTAACATTGTGTTTCTTATAAGGGTGAATCTAGTGGCAATTTTGGCTTGCTAAAATCTTCTCTTGTAGGTATTTTTTTTTTTTTTAAGATTTGTCTTGCAAGTTACCCCTCATTTTTTTCCAATTGAAACTACTAATTAATTTTGTTACAAGTCACCTATCACAGATATTTTAGCATTTTTAAAAATCATCTTGTAAATATATTGCATATATTTTGTATATATCACATATAAATTAATTAGTTGATAAATCTTTTTGTCTACTTGAGTGTCACCTAAGGGCTTTAGTGGTGTATGCTTTCCTCCTTGAATCCTTACATCAATTCTTGGAGGATCAAAAACCATTAATAATCCCTCCTATTTTTATTTTTTAGGGGCAACATGATGTGGAATTTACACCCACACACTTGCCATAGTCTTAGGGGGATAATGACCATGAATTTCACCACCACGCACTAATCCACACTCCATGTTCTAGAAAAGTATAAATATCAGGTATAACTATTGTTAAGATAACCAATTGACCCCATATAGGTATTTTTAAAAAAGGAAGAGTTAAATATCTGAACCAAGCATTAGACATCACCCTATATGGACTTGTGCCCCACTATACCCAACATATATCAAGGACTCCCCTAAAGATCATGTTCAACCAAGAATAGGACCATCTATCATAATAGGAAACTTATTGCCATAGTTAGTATTAGCTCCCAAATGATAATTATGTACAAATGGGGTTGAAAGGGTTAGATAGATTTCATAATGGGTCACTAGCTTACAACCTCACCCATAAACCCATTAGATGGTACAATCATCAAGTTACACTCCCAATCAATTTACTAATCTTAGGTTTGTGATTTTCTTGATTTGGTAGTGTTTTTTTAGACCCATGTTGTTTTTTAACTAATTCATCCTTTACCCAAACTTATACATGACTATCTAGATTTCCTATATCATCATCCTTATCTTTTAAATTCTCACAAATATAGTATATCCTTTATCCTTCATCATATCTTGTACATCCTTAATCTTGTGTATCTTATCTTCCTATCTTGGACATATCCTAATCTAATTTTGTCTTGACATCCTCATATCTCTTTGTCACCCCATCTAGAGCATCCTCATCTTGTCAAACCCCTTTCACCTCATCTATTCTTACCCTGTCTAGACAAATCTCATATTACTTCGTTGGATTTATAGGTCACACACTTGTCCAAACCATATTCATCATACCCCCAATCATCATATATTTTTCCTAATCTCAATTCCATCATCTTTGATCCTTACATCATATTATTTTATATCTATCTCACCTTGAGAAAATTGTTCTAAAATTTTAACTATCCCTCTTTCCATCCTTACATATCATCTTATCACTATATTCCACCATCATTTAGCCTGTCACCCATCACTTTATCATATTTCACACTTAGTCAATATCATGTTAACAACCTATCACCTTGTCAATTTTAACCTATCATCCAATCATCATCAATATAGTCATCTCTAATCTATTAGTCTTACCTATTCATAGCTAACACCCATATAATAATCATCTTTATAGTTTGAATCTAGGCATTAATTACATCCCCATCCTTTTGCTAACTTGAAAACTAGACATTTTTGCTAGATCATTAGCACCTATTGTACTATCAATTTTATGTATGATCCTAGTTTGATATCATAATCCATTTAGTCTATCTCATCCTCTTCATCACCTATCATACTAGCTTAGTCATTTTGAATTAATTTATCCAAGGATCAATATATTTATCCAATCTATAATCTACCTTCACATCATTTTTTAACCATTTGTCATATATCCACCTGGATTTGGACATAGTTATTGTGAAACAATACCTATTTGCCAATAAGGATGGGATCATTTTTTAGGCCTTAGAAATTATTTCTTTCCTACCTTCTAACCTTGATCCCATCAAACCTAAACTAATGCTCTAGTCCTTTCCCATCAACAATCCCCATCTATACCTAGCCCACATGTTATCCCACCATAGTCATCCCCAATGTCTATTCATCATAGCCAAGTTGTAACACCCCTCAATACATAAGTGATGAGTTTTCCCTATTTAATGAATATATATATATATATATATATATATTCCAATAAGGATGAGTGTCTTTTGAAACTATAAGAGATGGATGGTTACCTTCTTGATGATTTTAAATCCCTAAACCTAAAGTCACCTATCAAACAAACACCTCATCAAACCTTATCCCTATCCAATTATTGTGACAACTAAGCCCATTCCAATCCACCATCCACTAGTCCCAGTCCTAGTCATGACCTTCCTAGTCCAAATATTACCTTGTTTAATAATTATATTATTGAAAATAAGGATGTATTCCTTTTATAGCTCATTCAGATGGGTACTCAACTTCCTAAAGGTCTTAACCCTATTTAGTTAACCTTACCACTAGTTTTTTCCTATCCACAATCGAATACTCCATTTATTAGTCATATTTCATCACAAATCCCCCATCTTAATAATAAAAGGAAGCCTAACTTGTTAACCTCATAGCCATCCCCTTACATCATGACATCACCATCACATTCTTCCACATCCAACACCATATACAAGCAATATATCCATCTCATAATATTTTTGGAAGCCCTATTTTTGAAACTAAGGTCCATAGGCATGATTTTCCACCAAAAAATAAGACCTTTATATTTTTACAAACATACACCCTCATGGTATCAAGTATAACAATTTTTCATATACCATATTCCTTAGGCATTATATTAATAATTGTCACCCTTTTCAATAATATATTCAAAATTTAATTGATAATGGAAAAATTTAAGTTGAGGGAGAATCTAATGCATCCACACCTAGGAGTATGCAAAAGAGGGTATGCTAAGACTCCATTCCTAATCATAATCAAGATCATTTCCTCCTTAATGAAGGTCCTGAACCCAATCCTTACCATACCAAAACCATCCCTCATCAAACCATACCTATATTCTATTCACATCAAAGCCCCCATTTTCAAAAATCAATTAACCCTAAAACATCCATTCACAAACCCAAAGTAAAAGAGGTACTTGTGGAAAATGATGCTATCTGAAAGGCCCTCTCTATGGATACTATCATAAAATCATTTATGGGCTGCATCACCTCATCAACATCCCTATCTAAGTTAGCATTAGAGTGGTTAGGATAATATTCAACATCAACATATGTATCATAATACACATAAGAAGCATCATCCCTTTAAGATAATGAAAGTCATGTTAGCACCTATCTCTTCAAGGACATCTCTAATGTTGACTAGTTAGAAGGAATGAATCTTGATCCATCCCAAGATTATGAAATTAAAACACAATTATTGGATACTTTATTAGTCCAAGATCATCAAGCTGGATATGACTCGGCTTTAGATGTTGATTTTACAAAAAGTCTTAGTAATCCTTTTAAGATTATTAAGGACACTTTCTCAGACATTGAGGTTGGGTATCCTATTAAATTTTATGAGGAATATGTTACCCATCATCCCATTAATTAACCCCTTTAACCACGCATCCCTAATCATCCTTTCCTTATCAATAATCCCTCCATTCCACTCCTTGATTCAGACCAATGAGAGCATACATCATTGGATTCCCCTCAACATGTAATATCATTTGCTGAATCTAAAGGGATAAAAGTTGATAATAAATTAATTAAGTCAAATAGTTAAGATAATTGTGATCCAAATATAATTAATCAAATTCAATAAGAGTCTTGTAATCAGACAAGTCAAAAATCATCACCCCTAACATAAATATCCTTAAGGTACTAGGGGACCATCCAAGTCGGAATAATTATCATCTATCAAGTCAGAGATCACTTTCATTTAGTGAAGCCCAATTACAAGCACTAGGGGGAAATCAAAATCCAAGTCAAATATCATCAATTCAATAATCTTTCAAAAATAATGGTAATATGGCTAAAAATTCTATTAATATTTGGATCTTTGATTTAAGCATTCAAAAGGTATTAGATCCCTTAATCTCACAACACCAATAAAAAATGTCCCCTTTACCATATCCAATGGTGTATGCAACTATTAAACCCCATTTCCACTCCCCTTATAATCAAATTTTCCATCATAATCATATCACTCATTAACATCCTATAACCCACCATCAAAATTAAAACATAATTTCATTTATACCATACCTTGAATACCTGGGCAACATTATCTCTTATATAGGTGATGAAGACACCTAGTCTAGATTCCTATAGGGGTATCAATCAAGAGTCAATGAAGGTCACCAAGACATCAATACATCTAATAGTGACAACATAATCCTTGCATCACATATATTCAAAACTAGTGTTGGTTGAAGATCATGAAAATGTTTGCATCCTGAATCTTGCCTACCTCTAGTAAATTGAGATGCCATCAATAAATTCAAAAAAGTTTAAAAAAATCATCCATCCAATAGTGAAAACTTGTCTTCTGGCACCTTGGGTACATACCATGATAAAAACCAATTTCTAGTATCATGGTCAAATATTTTATTATCTGCATTGTACCTTAACACTTGGGGAAAAAATTCATCCCTTATCAAACCCATCCATGTCATATCATTATATCCATTATTCCTACCCATCATTTTCCATCATATCTTGCCAATCCTTTCATGTATATTGACCTTCATATGGGAGTGGAAGATGCCTTGAGAAATGTTCTGGAATCATATCGGCATATCCTCTAATGGACACTTGAACAAATAGATATCTATTTCCCTCATGATGTGGTTGTTGTTGATCCCTATTACATTCTTCCTTGGTATTTATTTCCTTTTAAATATCACCTTTATTATTTTTTCATCCCATCCAACATTCCATCCATCCTTATCTTGGTTTCTAGGCTTGGTATTCCCTTTACTAGTGACCCCATTTTTATAGTGTACATACATATCCCAAAAGTCCTAAAAAGTATAAAATACAAAAAATCCCAAAACATCTAAGTTGTCTTGTCTTGTGTCATATTATCATCCTATGTTATATGTTATCTATCTCATTATCATCCTACCTTGTCTTATGTCCTAATGGTCTTATCATTTTATCATCCTGCCTTGTCTAAACTTCCTAGTCATCTTATCTTATGTCTTATGTAACCTTATCCTTATCATAGTCCCTAGTATACTCTAAATCCATACCTTGTCCAATTTCCTATCCTTAATCTTAATTTACATCACATCATCATGACCAACTTTATACAAATCATCACCTAATCAATCATCCTGTCAACTCTCATCAATAAAATTACACAAGACACAATGACACTACATGTAGATACTTATCTGCTTTGTGTTTTTGCATGTCTTTTCTCATGTATATATCTAATTTTCGTATTTTTCTTTTTAGTCTTGCATCATTTTTTTTTCTTATTGGGTTATGAAAAAGGATTCTATGATGACACCAAAATCTAAAATGATGATTTTAGTTTCCCTCAATGATGCAGAGTTCATCTTTTTCCCTTTTTATAATCATGTACTTGGGCACAATATCCTCTTGGTCATACTTATATCATGGGGCATACTAACTAGTGATATATTTACATCAGATTGCTTACACTATGATGAGCCTTACTATAAAAATGATGGATTGATGATTGACACACATCATTTATCATATCCTGTATCATCTATCATAATGCCTAAATATAATCATTTATCCTAGTCTTTTTATATTCAATTTGATCATCCTATTCCATTCATCTAATATCCAATCATTATTCAAAATCTTTTATCATCACATATATATCCTATAATCAATCATCTCTCATATTTCTAGTCATCAACATCTGACATCTAATCTCTCATCATTTCTTAACATCTAAGTTGCATCCTCTATCCAACAATTAACATGTCTAATAATCATTGTCATCCTCCTCCTCTAGTCTATCTTTTCATCTATCATCTAGTCTGAACTAAATTATCCTAAGGTATTTTTATATTATGTAGGTAGTTCTCAATCATATGGTGTTCTTGAGGTCATCTTGGCCACTCTCTCCTCTTTCCCACCATCCATTATCACATCTCTCTTGAGTCTTACATCGATAAAATACTTGATTTATAATATCAATCATTAATCAATCAGTCTATTGATCAATCCTCATCACTTCAATCATCTTCCTAATATTTTTATCAATCATACACACCTATAAATTAGGCCCAACAAATCACAACATCCATATTTTCTTCCATCAGTAATCCATTATCACTGATTATTAAATTCATCATTTAAATTTTATGTTTCCTCCTTCGATTGGGACATGACCAAGACTGTAACTTTATTATTTTCTCTTATTCCCTTCCACGTGTCCTTGCTAGAGGAATCATGTCTATTAATCTCATTATTTCTCATTTATTTGATGTAATTCAATCTAATTCTTCCCCTTCATCTTTTTTTCACTCAATCATATCATTTATTCTCACCATCATCTTATCATTCATATTTAGCCTTAATATACACTCATCATGCATCTTATCAAATCATTATCTTATTTTGGCCCAATGCTCTCCCATGTACGTGGAATTACCTTAGATATGTCTAATGCTTGTGGCCTTTTATATTATCAACATAATGTTATGATTGATTCTCCTTTGGGATGTGTTAATAACCAGGACACATCCATTTTTTCTCCCTCTACATATTCTTTTGCCTAGTGCATCATCAATTTGTATCTCACTATCAGTTTGAGTTCATCTTCTTTATTGTATATCTTACATCTCATATCCTAGCCCCTTATATATCCATTACATCCAACCCATCATTTCTTCTTTTTGAGTGGCCATCCATTTCCTTCCTCCCCATATGTCCCCTTAATGAGACATCATATCTACTGGCATCATTTACTAATATTCATCCATGAGTGTCTTTATTCTTTGAAAGACCATTAATCCTTCCACTTCATCCACTCGTAATGCCATTTCAAAGAGGGTAAATTTATACATAAAAAATTTCTCACTTCATTTATACTCACTAATATTACTATTAGTTGACACTAATTTCATCTATCCCATCTAATCTCATTTATCTCTTTTAATTTTGTCTTACTATCACCACTTCTAATCATTTATCTAAAATCCCCCTTCATTATTATTCATACACTAAACTTACATTATCCCCACCAACTTATTAATTCTTCTAATCATGTCTTATCTACTAACTAATCCTGCTTATCTATTATATTTAAATTTTAAATTCCAATCCCACCTACCCTTGTCTATATCTAGGATTTCCTACATCCCTAGTCCCTAATCACCTACCTAACCACATCATAATATTATTTATCTCCCCTAATGGATTATATAATTCTCCCATTCTAAAATCCTCTCTATTTTATCCCTTATTCTCTATAAGCCTCTGTTATAGAGGCTTCCAATGAATTTTTAATTCCTTAGATAATCCTCCACCATTGATCCTCTTCATCCCAACATTGAATATTGACCATCGATCTTCCCTCCATGGACTATTTAAATCTACCTCCTCTACATTTCCAAACTAATAAAAATTATCATAAGCTCTATAATTTTTCATACTATCATTAATTTCATGAATCCATGTCATCTTAATCAAGCAAACATCATGCTAAAAATTTGAGTATTTGGTAAGCAATCTATAATCATTTAATCTTTTTTTATTTAAATTTTGATTTGGAGAAATTAACTTTTAGGATCTAATGTTGATATAAATGTTTCATTCATATTTGTATTTTATTCCTAATTAGCTCTATATTTTAATGGTAGATTAATTTTTTGAGTGATTTTGGTTAAAATGTACATCCAAATCCCTTGCTCAAAATTTCTCTTATAGAATATGATGGAAAGGCAGTATTGCAAAGGTTAAAAGTTTGATAGTATGTACATAATATATAATATGCATTTAGATTGTTTAATATAATAAAACCTTATAAAAAGAGATAGAGATGTATAACATAATTAATAGCAACTAATATTCTACTAAGAGCTTATAAAATAAAACCATAGTTAGAAATTAATGTCACCTTTGTGAATAGGTGGTATACACACTTAGGTTTAAATATAATTTATTCTAGTAATATCAATTTATTGCATCACTAGAATAAATTGGGGTTAAATTTAGACACTTAAATTTTATTATTAAGTTATTGACAATGTTTAAACATGACATCCTTCCTTCTCTTGGCCTATTTTCCATTGGATTAAATTAAAACATAGATGCGAGTATTAATTAATCTACACACTATCTTAAAAAACATCATTTATACATCCTTATTTTTATTACATACTCTTGTCAAATTAGTTTTAATGATCTTTGTCCTTTTGCGATAAGATTGTGTTAGGTCAAATAGAGTTGCACAATGGCCTTGTCCATTAGTTTGGCCTCATGCCTTAATGATAAATTTTTAAATTCAATACATTTAAATTAAACCCCACCACACTTTTAACAAGGTATTTTAGCATAAATATTCCAAATATTCCCATATATAATAACATCAAGGATTCTCCAAACACATTTATCAATCACTTAGAAATTTTATTGCATGTTGAGCAAAAGAACAATATTTACTCCAATTCATATTTTGAAGCATTATAATAATCATAAGAAAACTATAAATATATTTTATTATAGGTCAAGGGCATTCATTATCAAGTAATTAAATCAATCTACCTAGTTTCATTCATATAGCAAAGGAAAAATTCACAAACTCCCTCTAGGAGGGAGAAATGCATTGGCTTGAGACCCTGTTGAGCTATGTGGGTAGGACTTAGATTACATGAAATTTTATAAGGATAGTTATGTTATTATTTTAACCCTATTCCTCATTTTTTCATTTGATCTCTATTATGTTTATTTTTTAGGAGTTAGGGTTTTGTGTTTTATAGGTCTTCACACATAAAAATGAGACATAAAATTAGTAAACCTTTGTAGACAGATGTAGGCCCAAATCAAAATTTCAATCACACAATCAACTAAGATGTAACCATGGTAAATAGACAAGCCCATAGTGTGGCCTTATCCTCCTAGTGCAGCCTTGTCCTAGTAAAATTTAAATTCATGTTTTTAGACCTGACAAGTTTGTAGGCTTTTTTATGCGATTTCCAATCACAATTAGCATAATATTTGTTTTAGGGAGGTTTTCATATCTATCGATAAATTTACTATTTTTATCTAATTTCCAATTTTATAAATTATATATTTTACTTTTAGATCTGTATATTTCATTTATATCATTTTCAGTAGTTTAGGTATTTTATTTTTAATCATTCAATTCAAAATATATTAAACACAACCCTTAGTACCCCATTATGTTCACCAATTTTTTTATCAACCAAAATCCCCTAAGAGAAAGGTGAAATCATAAGATTTTGTATTTATAATATCCAAAAAGATATGGGCTTGAAAATCAAATATAGATGAAGAAAAAAGAAAACTACAAATATAAAAATAGAATAGAACAGATATATAGAAAAAAGTTCAAATTTTAGAATTGATCTTTATACCTGTTATGGAAATGAAAATAGAAGATATGTATGCTCCAAAAACCATTTCAAGAGTTCAATATTTTATAGTTCTGAAACTATATTAGATTGATATATTAGTTCAATAATTTTTTTACCTACCATAAGGTAAATGCCCATAACACATGCAATATATAAAACTTATGAAATCTTAAAGTAAAACAATGCATTCTAGTTGGCATTACTACCTCCTTAGATTAAGAGATCTTGCCTAATTCTCTAGTATAAAAATGGTAATTGTCTTCTATAATGTACCTCACCCACCAATCCTTTATGCTCTTATATAGATAAGAAATTAGGCTAGGGTTATGCTTAGGGTTTTGGATAGTAGTTACTTGTAGAACAATTCAAGCTAATTATTAACAAAAGTCAATTACATAAATACTTATTTTATAATAATAATTTATGGATATTTTGTACCAATTAGTGTTTATCCATGAATTATATTATAAATGAATATTAAAAGTGTATCTTAAACCATAAAAAAGTGATTGTATTATTAAATAAACTAACATAGAATACCAAAGAAATATGAAGGCTCTTATAGATTTCATTCCATATTTTCTAAATATGAAGTAGAGAAGGAAACTATGTTAAATACTATTATCTCTCAAAAACTATAGGAGTCAAACACAAAATTGATTTCTAGTGTATCATAAATATCCCTCTTACAAATAGATATATGGTGGGCATGTCCCACCTCTTTAACACCAGCATGATGATGTTAGGAGGCCAAATGGTCAATCCCATAATAAGGTGTCACTATCAATGGTGTATAAAATACATATGATGGGATATACTAAGAATTTAATAGTATATCTAAAAATATCAAGGCACAAGGGGAACAAATCCACTACATAATATGTTAAATAAGTACTTACCAAGTTTTATAGAACCATAGATTTTTGATCCATCATTGGATGTGGTAAAAAAGGATTAGCTAGGAATTCATTGTTAGAACATAGTTTAATGGCAAGAATTACTATTATATTTGCATCAAGAAAGAAATAAATGACTAAAATGATAAACAAATGAAGAAGAATAAGAACTAGATGAGATCATAATGTTAGGTTATGGAGCTAAAAGATTCACTGATGCAGACATGGAGGAGGTTGTTGAGAGGTTGTTGAGTTACAGAGCAACTAACGTCAGTCTGATCAACCAACATCGATCATATCCAGTGAGTAGAGCAATCAACATCGGTCAGGGATCAACCGACATCAGTCATCTCCAGCCAGACAGGGACCGACGTCAATCACCTGTGTGGTTCTATAACTATTAGTTCATCAATAGTTTGTTAATGAACTGGTTATTTGCATGTTAAAGGACTATTTTTGGTCTTGAGCTATGGATCTAATTATTGTAATTGGATGTCTAATTATTGTTTGCATGGGATCTATATAATAGACTCATGGGTTGTATTGTAAAGTGTGCTAGTTGAGAGAGCAAGGTTAGCTTCTTCAGAGTGAAGAGAGCAAGGTGTGTTCCTTCTAGTTCCACAGGGGTGCCAAGTGTGTATGATCAAATAGATCTATGGGATAGCAAGATTTGGTAGAAGATCCATTGGGGTACTGGTTTCGATAATCATAAGGACTTGGTGAGGCAAGGACAAGGGTTCTTCAGGGTGTAGAGAGATCTACATGTGTAAGTAAGATCATTGATTTATAGGTGTGTGTGTGTGTGCATGGTCTAGGTTTATAGGTGTTGAAAAACCAAGTTGATCTAAAGGTGGTAGCAAGATTAGGGAGATTAGCAACACAACAAGTAGCAAGATCAGGGGAGATCTACTTAGAGTACGGTGTGTACTCAGTCATGGAGTATGTGGAGTACTTGTGTACTAGCAGTAGTGATACTGACTGGTGGTACTGGTGGTACTGGCAGTAGTGATACTAACTGGTTGGAGGTGAACACCAACTCTGTGTTTGAGTTGTGTGTTAGGACCATAATTGAGAGAGTGAACTCTTGAAGGTGAATTACTGTACACTTGGTGTGGGAAGCCTGTAAGGTGTGGAAGAGTGTGGCATCTCTTCATTGTAATTCTTTTTTGGAAGAGTATTAATACAATTGGGTATTGTCTCTCATATTCTATGTTATTTCTAAATTCTAGTTACTTGTTACTTCTAGTTAAATTTTGCATTTAGTGGCTTGTACATGGTAATCAACTGTGCTTCCTAGATCCTAACAAAGTGGTATCAGAGCTAAGGTTACAGGGAGTAGGTTTGTGTTTGATTACAGGTCACTCTCAGGGGTTTTTGATTGAGTGGGAGTATAGCAATGGTAGAAGAAAGTAAGCTAAGAATGGAGGAATTCAAAGGCATGAATGATCAATTACGGAGTTATGGAAAGAAAGAGCAGGAAAAGAAAGATTGTTGGTTGGTAGCAGATCAACATGAAGGAAATAAAGAAGCAGATGTTATAGGTGTTGTTATATAGGATGCTCTGGTATGTTCCTTGGATAAAGTAGAATCTTGTTTTATAGATTATGTTGCCTCTTTCCATGCAGCTTGAAATAGAGTATTTTTCCATGTTAAGGTCCTTGAAGACTTTAGAAAGATGTATTTAGGGGCTGGTGTGCCTTGTCAAAGTTTTGGCAAAGGGGAAGTGTGGTTGAAATTACAGATGACCAACACATGGGTGTTGAAGGAGGTCATGCAGGTCCCAGTCTTGAAGATGTAGCTAATTTCTTTAGGAAAGTTAGGTGATGAGAGATGCACAGAAACTCTCACAACGGATGCACTTGAATTATCAGGTGGTAAGAAAGTAAGTGTCCTTTATCTATCTACTTATATTACTGATTCTTCTTCTATTGTGAAGATGTGGCTTTGTAGGCTTGGTCACATGAGCAAGAAGGAGATGCATTTTATTAAGAGGAAGTTAGATGTCTTTGGTAGACTTAAGAATTGGAAAGCCTTAGTGTTCATGGAGGAGATGACAGACAGAGATCAGTGGAGAAGGCTGAGTAACTCTAAGCAGGGCAGTTTGGATAGGGTTTTGATCTAAAGAGAGCTTGTGGGTAAAAAGTCATCACTTACAGGAGAACATAGGTACTGGCATTAGTTAAGAGGAACCGGCATCGAATAGACATGTGCCGATGTTGGTCATGTGCAGACTAGAGCTGGTGGTGTCAGGCAGGGTAAGACCGACTTCAGTCAAGGAACTGACGTCGGTGATAGGTAGACACTAACGTCAGTTAGGAAACTGGTGTCAGCAGTCAAGACAGTCACATGGAATTGATGTTGGTTAGATGTAGACTATGTGGTGAATGAGGTTGGTCACTAGAATGTATTTTGGGTGGACAACAAGCTATCAAGGAGTCTCAAACACCCATATGGAGGACTAAAAGGGTAAGTAAGTCTCAAATTCATTATTCCTCTTCTTTATACTCATTGCTCACTACAGAGTAGGAAGGATCTAGGAAATAGTGGGAGCATGGCATGAATAAGGAATTTGATTCCTAGGATGTAGAACCAAATGAGAGATTTGGTAGGGTTGCCAGTCGGTATGAAAGCACTAAAAGATGAATGTATTCCTTAGTTAAAGAATAGAGAGAATGGACACGTGAGACAGAAGGCTAGGTCATATGGTCTTGATGAAGCTGCAGGGTAATGGAGGTTTGATAGGTGTATGACAAAGCATAGCTTTAGTCAGTGTCATTGTAACCATTGTGTTTTCTTTACTAGGTTGGATGATGGTCTCGACATTATCCTATTGCTGTATGTGGATGATGTGCTTGTTGCAGGTGCATACATACAGGGAGTTGTTGAGCTAAAGGTAAAGTTAGTTTAGTGGTGTGCCATGAAGAATTTGGGAGTAGCAAAATTCTTTGGCATTAGTAATCCTAGAGATAGGGAAGATCACAAGTTGATGTTGTCACAGGATGATTGTGTGAAGGTAGTGCAAGATGCAGAATCAGGTAGCACACCTATGGATGGATAGTTCACAGAACAGGGTCCCTAATCACATGATGAGGTTGAGTACATGTGTACTCCCTGATATTTCCTCAGTAGTGGAAGTTATCAACAAGTTTGTATTCAATCTGGGAAGGAAGCACTGGAAAGCAGTTCAGTGGGTTCTCAAGTATCTGAGAGGGACTAGCAGCAGGTATACATGCTATGCAGGGTCAAGCACTTTAGATGTGGTAGGTTACTTGGATGACAAGATTTGCATCATAGGATGTGTGGTGGTTGGTCTTTAGGATTGAGCTTGAAGAGAAATACAAGCTAAGAAACAAATTAGATGATGTATAGGTATAGGTATAGTGTAGCTATTTATCTCCAAGTGGGAGATTGTTAGGTTGTGGAGCTAAAAGCTTCACTGATGCAGACATGGAGGAGGTTGTTGAGAGGTTATTGAGTTGCAGATCAACTGACATCAGTCTAATCAATCGATGTTAGTCATATCCAGTGAGCAAAGCAACTGACATCAGTCAGGGATCAGTTGATGTCAGTCATCTCTAGCCAGACAGGGACCGACGTCGGTCACCTGTGCGGTTCTAGAACTATTAGTTCATGAATAGTTTGTTAACAAACCAGTTGTTTACATGTTAAAGGACTATTTTTAGTCTTGAGCTATGGATCTAATTATTGTAATTGGATGTCTAATTATTGTTTGCATGGGATCTATATAATAGACTCATGGGTTGTATTATAAAGTGTGCTAGTTGAGAGAGCAAGGTTAGCTCCTTCAGAGTAAAGAGAGTAAGGTGTGTTCCTTCTAGTTCCACAGGGGTGCCAAGTGTGTATGATCAGGTAGATCTATGGGATAGCAAGATCTGGTAGAAGATCCACCAGGGTACTAGTTTGGAGAATCATAAGGACTTGGTGAGGCAAGGACAAGGGTTCTTCAGGGTGCAGAGAGATCTACATGTGTAAGTAAGATCATTGATTTGCAAGTGTGTGTGTGTGTGCATGGTTTAGGTTTGTAGGTGTTGCAAAACCAAGTTGATTTGTAGGTGGTAGCAAGATTAGGTAGATCAACAACACAATAGGTAGAAAGATCAGGGGAGATCTACTTGGAGTACGATGTGTACTCAGTCGTGGAGTACGTGGAGTACTTGTGTACTGGCAGTAGTGATACTGACTGGTGGTACTAGCAGTAGTGATATTGACTAGTTGGAGGTGAACACCAACTCTGTGTTTGAGTTGTGTGTTGGGACCATAATTGAGAGAGTGAACTCTTGAAGGTGAATTACTATACACTTGGTGTGAGAAGCTTGTAAGGTGTGGAAGAGTGTGGCATCTCTTCATTGTAATTCTTTTCTGGAAGAGTATTAATACAATTGGGTATTGTCTCTCATATTCTGTGTTATTTTTGAATTCTAGTTACTTATTACTTCTGGTTAAATTCCACATTTAGTTGCTTGTACATGGTAATCAACTGTGCTTCCTAGATCCTGACACATAATAGATATATTCTCATTCAATAAAAGGCCTAATTTCACCTTCTCTATACAATTGCCTATAAAGGTTTTTCCTCTTTTGACATGACTCTTCTTATCCTTATGACTATTTTAATTACTTTTGACACATATATTTCCATTTAATGATAAATCATATTAAATATCCTTTTCCTTTATCCATGCTAACACTCACCTGAACTTAAACAAGTGTTTCATCCTGAGACACACAAAGGCCTTAAAATTCAATTTTTTACAATTTTGCACTATTAAAATGCATTTGAGATTATAACCAAACTAATTTACTCTACACATCCTCTTTCTAAAGATCAATTCCCTTCTAAAACTAACTATTCTAAAAACTCTAAATACATTTATAATTTTTTAAAATTATAAATTCTTTTCACAAAAATGTGCCAATCAACAAATTTTAAAAATATTGAGTGTTAACAAGGAGAAAATGAATAATTATATATAGGTATATCTTCTTCATAGAAACCACCTTTTTTAAATCCACTTTATAAGCATTTAAATTGTAATATCAATTTGATTTTCTTGGTATCTATTATATCTCCTAGTGAGAAATGATTTCACTCATCCACATTACCAGTCATCCTCACTTATTGGTGCCAAGTAATGGATCCATTATCTGATGTAAAGTAACGGTCTTCACCCACATTTATTTAATGGATTAAAAAATAGATATTACTCTTTACCTTTACCAAGATAAATAAAAATAAAATAACCTATTATTTTTGGAGAACTATACTCAAAGCTTGAGTTCCTGGATGAACCCATATATTTCTAAATCATGTAGACATATTTTTCATTGGTAATTTTTTATAATGAGATTTGGTCAGTTACCCAAATAAGAGAAGGTTGATGCTACACTTCCTAAAATAACCATAAAGTGCCCAACTATCTCTGTCATAACAATCATCTCAATCTCATAATACCAAATGAACAAAATAATTCCTTGTCACATTTGCTCTCTCACACTTTAGGCCAAAGCATCTACAAAAAATAAAGATCACACCACAAGATTCCATATAATAATGGACTAGCATATCAATATTTGATATTCTATATTCTACTAATTTCACCTTATCAAATAAATAATAAGTGTGAAAACTTTAACAAGAATTTTATTGTGAAAATTTTAATAGGAATTTTAGTGTGAAAACTTAAATTTATCCATGTTGGGATAAAAATAGATGTTGATCCATCTAGTAATGTTTATGTAAAAAAATGTCTTGGGGTAAGGAGATCCCACCTTTATGAAACCTTCCACCTTTAGTTGTGAATACCCTCAATCTTTGAAAAACCTAAGTATATCATTAATTAAAAACTTTGATCAAATATAAATTCCAACTCTAGAGTACATCTTCCATGGTCACCCTAAATAAACCCTGTGAATGTTAGGATTCACCCAAAAATCTTTCATGTAGTTTGTCATGCCCTCAATTGAACATTATTGAAAATATGTCTTGCATACTAATTTGGGTTCATCCTCCCTTACACTAACTTTAAAATCTATTGTAAAAGAAAAATTATTGATCAATGGCTTTTATGTGTAGTACAAGCAAACCCTAGTTGAATAACATATGTAGAAAGATGTATCTTGTAGGTTTGTCATTGATAAATCCTTCAAGCTCACCATTTCCACATAGTTTATACTGGTTACCCACTCTACTATGCTTACCCTCTCCTAAGATCCACTCTCTTTTTATATCATAGTAAAAAAACTTGTTAGTTATACATTCTATTTGGATTAGGTGGACCTACAATGTTGGATCATAACATGGATGAGGGATAATAATAACAAGGTTGAAGAGAGAACCAAAAAAACTATGGAAAATATGGAATGAAGTCACCTAAATTATGTTCTAGCTACTTCTCAAAATATTAATTGGTCTCTTCCATGAACATTTGGAATCCTTTAAATATCTTTTTTCCATGACTTGGGCTCCAATATCCTATCATGTTACACTCAAATCTTACACAAGCTTCACATGAGACAACTTTGAGATGCCCCTTAACATAAAAGACTTGTAATATTTTTAGATCTCGATTTGAATCTTAAAACCAATAACCACACCTTTGTTAGCATATAGTTTAATATAAACAACTACTATCAAATTTACAAGCAATAAAGAAATCAATGACGAGAATGATAAACAAATAATTAATAAGAAGAATCAAATGAGTTCATAATAGATATATTCTCATTAAATAAAAGACGTAATTTCACCTTCTCCATATAATTGCCTATAAAGGTTTTTCCTCTACTTGCATGAATCTTCTTTTTCTTATGACTATTTGACTTCCTTTTCACATCTAAATTTCTATTTAATTATAAATCATATTAAATCTCCTTGTCTTTTACCCATGATAACATTCATATTATGCCTAGGGTTTGTTAAGCACAAGTTCAAAGTGTGGTCACGTAATAAATGAAAACTCAAAACAATGTGTCAATAATAACTTTGACTATATGGGTTGTGTATATGGTAACTTATCTATTTAATTTTCTATAATAGGGGTCCCAAAGAGGTCAATGGAATATATAGGACACTAGGGACCTAGAGTGCATGGGTAGATACTAGAACATGCAAGGGGTTCCAAATCATGCATGTAGGTACTAAAGATCATAAGGGTTGAGAGCATGCACATAGGTGTTAAATAATGCACACTGTTATTAAATAGTACATAAATCACCCTAGAGAGTGCACATGGAAATTAGATGCTCCATTGGGTCACTATAGGTGCACTTTACTAGGGAAAGCATATGGAGCCAGATTTTGCACATGTGACCTAAAGAGTGCATTGAAGTTGGAGGCTGAAACTAGATAGCAGATGATGTGGAGAAACATAGACTGTTCCCTCATGTTTATTTTTAAATTCTCATAAAATTTTAAAGGATGTATGATTTTTAAGATATTTTTAAATAGTGAAGTGTGCATAAAAATTTTTTTCAAGTGGATAGGAGCTTCCATGTGTAGGTCAGAAATTTGATATGGAAATCCATAGAATAGACTAAAAAAACATGAAAATTTTATAAAAAAACTCATCAATTATGAGAGAATCCAAATAAGGATCTTGTATGTAATAAATTAATATAGATATACAACTTATCTTGCCTAGTAAATCTAATATCGGGTAAAGTAATAAACTAGCATCCATTTTAATACCATTTTATATCAGAAGCATGACCAATTTAGATATGTTAAACCTTACTAATGGATTACTTATCACATAACACTAAAAGAGAGGGTTCTAAATCCTCTAATCAAATAATACTATTCAATAACCCTAGCTATGTCTTAATACATGAAATGAAACTAAACTAGTGTTATCAAAGCATATAACATAAATGGGGATGGTTAAAACAAACAAAATAATCAAGGGATCATGGTAGACAAATGGGGGCCTAGATCACCTAAGGTGGAAGATGAAAAAAAAATAAAACCCTATATGTTTACTAAGTTTAAGTATAATGGTAATATAATAAAGGATTTAAACATTCAAACCTATTACCTTGTGTAATATCTATCTATCAAATGAAATAGAAAATTTAGAGATACTTTTGAGTGAACCTATTGATTCTCAATCTCCCCCTTGGATAATGTTGATTTGAAAGAGATTGTTTTGTCTTTGTAAGGATCACACTATATAATCAGATCTAGGATAAAATACTTCTACTTTGCATCCAAAAATTCCCACAAGACAAGTTATTTTCCATCCAAGTAAAACTCTAAGCAATGGTTCCTTCAAATATAGATCTAGCAGAATTGTGAGCTGTAATAATGTGAAAATGAATGTTCCTCTCTCTTGGATTGAAGTGAAGGTGGAATTTATAGTAATGAATAAGTCTTAACTCTTCCATATTTTTAGTCGACAAAGTTAGCCAACATGACCCTATTTTGGTGAAAGTTACCATTAAGCCTCGAAATAAGTTGGCCATGTTGACTTAGTTCCATAACATGTGTTGTAAATTTCATAAAATTTTTTACTTGGTTGACTTAGTAGGGAAAAAATGTGTTTACTTAGTTTTTATTTGAAAGAATAATTGCTTAGGGAGTTGCATAAATGGGAATTATTTTCTTTGGGAGTTGGATTAATAGGATTTTTAAAGGGTTTAAGTATGATAGAGTTGACCAATAATCTTTAAAAACACCAATGATTTACCAACCCCTTTAATGGTGTACCCTTTATGGTGTGCACTTAGAGATATTGAAACTCAACAAGTTCCTTGAAAGATAGAAAGAGCCAGTACATGATAAAATTTAAAAATATTATATGTATACATATGTCCCACTCAAATCTCATCATGTGTCACGTAACATGGGATGGTGCTTCGATAAATAAAATAAAAATATGCAATGTTGAGCTAACATATTGTAGTAGAAACTGGAAAATAAATAAAAATAAACTTGTAAATGTGTGCCTTCACTTACCATGTTGTTGAATAAGAGTTGTGTGACAAGTAGATGAAAATAACATCTAGTGTGTAGAACAAAAGATAGACCCGAAAAGTGAGTTGAAATTCATTTTTTTTTTAAAATATATGATTAATTTTGAAAAATTCTCTATGTTTTCAGGATCCCATAATTTATTTCGGTTTGTCAAAATATATTATAGAAACAAAGTTATGAACAAAATACATAATTTCTTAATAAATAATTAAAGCTTTTGAATTTTCAAAATTTTGATATAAAAGAACAAAATTATTATTCATTTTTTCATTTTTTATTATTGACTATTAGAGCTCTAGGTATCCTAGTTGAGTAGAGAGAGAAATTATGGTTCGAGTTCAAGGATGTGGATGCACTGGAGGATGGATTGAATGCCATATTGTAGTTGCAGCTAGTGTATACTAGGTATAGAGTGGATTTGGTATTATTTTTTAGCATTTTTATGTTAAATGAATAGTTTAGTAAAACTATATGTTAGGGCAATTCTATGTAGTAGAATTTACCCCAAAAAAATTAGTAATTGATTAAAAATTGGGACAAATAATAGGTAGGAATCAAAAGTTGAAAATTTAGGCCTAGGGTATTAATTACAAGATAGTTAAAAATCATAGTTAAATTTGAATGGATTCATCCTGGCACTTAGTTGAAAAGGTTATATTTGGTTAGGTGGTTGATTTAATAGTATTTGGTTGACATAGTTGAATGGGATATTAGCTAACAATGTAGAAGGTGGAAAAATTTGTTTGAAAAAAAGTGTGGTTGATGATGTATAAGGTTGCCAAATTTATTAGAAATAAATTTTACCAACTTAGTTTTAAATATGGTAGATAGTGTATGAAAGTGTTTGATTGCATAGCATATAGCTAACATAGTCAAGGTAAGTGGCTGACTATGTTATTCATGGCTGAATTAGTAGAAATGAGGAGTTTTCATTGTATTAGGATACATAGTCAACTTAGTATGAAATAATATTAGATGATGTATTAAGATACATTGTTGACTTAATATGAAATAATAAGACTAGCCAATGTAGTAAGATACATAGCCAATTTTATTAAGAATGATGGATACGAAGTAAAGTAGGTTGATAAGGTAGTTAAGTATATTAATTGCTTGTGTTTTTAGTTTTTAAAGTATATTTTATTATTATTTGGATAGTGAACTGGTACATGATTTTTTGAATGATATGTTGTAGAGATTATGGAGGTTATAAAGGTTAGTAGATGCAATGTAGCTACCATATTTACTAGATAAGTTATCTATGGGGGATCAGACACAGTTGGTGGCCATGGGGTTGGGTGGTATTATGGAGTTGTGATGGAGCCCATTAAGTGTTGATTTTGTCTCTATGTTCTTAGGAACATGGAGTGACTGACTATCACTTTATGATGGGAGGTACATGGGGATAACATTGAGATGGGTATCACCCTAGAGGATTTCAATTCTTTTATGGGACTTCTTATTATGAGCATGCCTATTATGTGTGATAAAATAGAGATAGATGTTGAGATATGACCTTTAGCCTTATGGAAACTAGATCTAAGATATATGGTAAGGTATCCTTACAATTATGTCTATTTGATGTGTAGGTATTGATAATTATGGATATTCAAAAGGCCATTATTGTACTTGTGACAATCTATATGATCTATCACAAGTTAGATGGGAAGGTCTCCTCGTATACTATTGCATTTTGACATTCCATGTTAGAGAAGGTCACACCATGACTTTGTATTTATTATTTGGGTGCATTTAATGTATGATATTTTTAGTATTTTATCATGGGGATAGATTACCATGGGCTTGTTTTATTATTATGTAGTTAGATTTATGAGATATTTTTTATGTATCAACTTATGAGATTAATAAATGTAGTGGATGATGCCTTATGACATGTGTTGATGTGCAAAGAAGATCACATGGTGCATATCATACCACATGCCCTATATTTTTAGACTATTATACTGGGTAAGATTATTTAGTATCCCTATCAAGGACTATAGATACTTGGTGATCATGGCCAAGTAATTTCTAATTAAAAGGTCAACTAAGGATCATTGGAAATTATGTGTGGTGGGTGGAACCATGACTAATGGCTTATTTATTAGGGTAGTTGGGATTACCTCATCTTGTATCACTAATTTTAGTCCTAACATATCAGACATGACATGTGAGAGAGTAGTGTGGATTAGGAGGTACATGGATGCCAATAGATGTTCATGTTATTCATCCACTTAACCTAAGTTATTGAGATGATGATGACAATGACAATGAAGAGATAAAGTAATGGTGATTATAGTATAGAAATAGATATCACATCCACCCCCGTGACCATGTAGATAGATATATACTCCACTAAAGTCATAAGTTTAACCATAAGTAGAGCCACATGTAGAGGCACATGCATAGGGAGACCCAATTGCATGGAATGCAAAAATTTGATCTATTATGAGGTAGATTCATAGTGGATCACTTCATGATCACATGATCTAACATGTTCATTATGGAGGTTTCTTTCCATCATAGTTCTATGTATCATAGGATGTGTTTGGTGGTCATGCAAATGGAACAACGATTCGTAAGATGTAGTATTTTGTGATTATTTTTATTTGATACAAATATGTTGTGTGTGTGTGTGTGTTTAGATAGATATGAGGACTAATGTGATTTTTGAAGCAGTTTTAGTAGAGGAGACTAGATAGATAACCATGGTGTAGAGAGCTCATCTTGATATATTAGATGGCATGTTACCTCAAAATGATATGACATAGATGATTGATCATATGGTACATTCAACAATTATTTATGGTAGTTGGTTTCAATTGGTTAGTGAGGTATCTCGAGAGTTGAAAATATTAGATGAAACATAAGTAGCAATACTATGAGGAGAGGTTTATAAGGAGCTACAGGCATGGAATTCACTAGTTTAGGAGTGAGCTACACACTTGGATATATATAGATAGTTTGAATAGATACAAGGAAAAATGGACCATCTATAGGGATAGGTGGAGGTTTTATGATTATAAATGTGATCAATACAATGGACTATTTAGATAGGGTAGTCATAAGTCTCTATTGGTAGTGTAGCATATCCTCATGATGGAGCTCAACCTTAGAGATAGATTTTTTACTATGTTGTATTGCATCATGTTGTATTATATCAAACCTTTTGAGCCAATTATATAGAGATGTGTTGTTGATGACTTATGGATGTATGAATTTTATTTATATAACATTTATTTGATTGTTTATATGCTATGATAAAATGTGGTTATGGACATTTGGATGTTGTGGATTTTATTTCTAGCACATGTATTAATTGTTATATGTTATGATAAAATGTGGTTATGTTTGTGTTACTCTTTTATATAAAATGTGAGAAAATGTGTGTGTGTGTTTGGATATATATGAGGACTAATGTGATTTTTCAATAGGATGTAGTGGAGGAGACTAGATAGGTGACCATGATGTAGAGAGCTCATCTTGATATATTGGATGGCATGTTACCTCAAAATGATATGACATAGATGATTGATCATATGGTACATTAAACACCTATTTATGATATTTTTTTCAATTGGTCAGTGAGGTAGCTTGAAAGTGATAAATATAAGATGAAACACAAATAGAAATATGACTAAGAGTGGTTTATAGGGAGCTATAGGCATGGAAGTCACTAGTTTAGGAGTGAGCTACACACTTAGATATATATAGATAGTTGGAACATATACAAGGACAAATGGACCATATACAAAGATAGGTGGAGGTTTTATGATTACAAATGTTATCTATACAATGGACTATTTAGGTAGGGTAATCATAGGCCTCTATTGGTAGTGTAACACATCCTTGTGATGGAGCTCAACCTTAGAGATAGATTTTTTACTATTTTGTATTGTATCATGTTGTATTATATTATACCTTTTAAGCCATTTATATAGAGATGTGTTATTGATGACTTATGGATGTATGAATTTTCTTTCTAGCACATGTATTTGATTGTTTATATGTTATGATAAAATGTTGTTATGGACATTGTGGATGTTGTGGATTTTATTTCTAGCACATGTATTACTTGTTATATGCTATGATAAAATTTGGTTATGTTTATGTTACTCTTTTATATAAAATGTGAGAAAATACATCATATGAATGTAGATAAAAACACAAATTAAGATAAAAAAATGAATACAATATGAATGTAAGAGCACATACAAATATATGTAAAATTAAAGATATATCCATGTAACAATGCATAAAATATATATAAGATGAAAGAGATATCAATGCAAGAATGCAAAAAAAAAAATTGAATTAAATAAATATCAAGGTAAGAATGCAGATAAAAATATGTAAAATTAAATAGAAATGAGAGTGAAAGAAATCACAACACAAAGATATATAAATGAAATAAGTATAAATGTAAGACTATCAACAAAGATATGTAAAAAGTGAGATAAAGATAACAAACCAAATGTATGTCAAGTCAAAACAAAATATGAGATATGTGAAAAAAAAATGACAAACCAAATATAGGGTTTGTGTTAATCTTTAATATGAAAAAAAAATATGAGTGTTTATAGCAACATGTAACATATAGTTTTTTATATTAGTTAAGGGAATTTTTTGAGAATATCCTAGTTATATCTGAGGTCTTATAGTGCAACTCAAAAAAGGCAAACCAAATAGATTTAATAGTGTAGGGTATTTATAGGAATTAGGGGTGTTTTGTGAGGAAGGCATGGTCATATCCAAGGTCTTATACTACAATTCACCAAAATGGAAACCAATGAGGTGTAATCATCTATTTAAACAATACTAATCAAGGGGAATGTCAAGGGTAAGATGATGGATATAGGGAATGAAAAACATTATATAAGTGATGGATAAATCCTTAGTAGAAATGAGAAACACTTTAAGCTAATGTGCCCATATTAAGAACTATTTGAATAAAAAAGACTTGAGATACTCTAACCAGTGGATGTAAAAAATGGTCTTAATAAGTGAAGTATATAGATCATCTCATGAAGGTTTTAAATGCAATAAAAATAAAATGGAATTAACTTCCCATGATGTGTTCCCTATTACTCAAGACCCTTTACAAAGTCATCAGTCTACTATAAAGATTAGGTACTTCCATGATAAAGTAAGCAACACTAAAGACTATGATGAAACATCCTATCCCAGTATACTAGACTACCACACCTCAATGGATCTCATACCTATTATGAGGCCAACTATGGAATTTGATCTTCAACTAGAATAGGATATGTTATAAAGAAGAATCACATATTTTGGTGTGATTTTAAATTTTCAATTTTGTAGTTGCCTTTTATTTTAATTATTTAGATTTTAAATTTTTGTATTTTTATATTCCTCTTCCATATGGATTTGGAAAACCATCATGAGTGTTATAGGTAGCAAACATAAGAAATATTACACATTGATTACTAGAGAGAGGTACTTAAAGATTATGACATCCAAAAGGTTTGTAAACTTTTTCCCATAGGTAAGTATGTGATCTCAAGAATAATCATATGTGTATATAAAATGAGAGTATGATATGAGTCAAATGAGAATCATAAGAGATACATTTATGTAATACATGGTAAAATGATAAGTATTTTTTATATCTGATCATAACGTAAATAGGATATTGTTGGGTGTGGTCTAATAGTGATGTCATATAAATATCCATACTATTCAACAAATGAGTTAGCACAAACATGACTATAAGGAAACATCATCCCAAAATGGGGGGTATATAATTTTTTTCAAAGTATAGATTTAAAATTAAATATGTAAAAAAGATGTGATTTTTAAATCAATAACCATGAATTTAAAAATAAAAGTGAAAAGATAGGGAAAATATCAATAGTAACAAAAAGATAATAAATGCATCAAAAATGCTATAATTAAATATGAATTTCAAAAAACACTCAATTGAAAATATGAGGCATAATATGCCATAGGAAAATAATTTGCTCACAGATGCTATAAATTTCATGAAATACATCATCAATAACATCAAATATATCTTGTTGTATTCATAAACTATCCCTAACCATGGTATCATCTATCCTCACTGAGATATGTGTGAGGACTTCTTGACACACTATTTCAATGGAGAAAGTAACTATGTCAGAAGTGGAAGCTTGTGTATGTGGCATCTCTTATGACGTATAATCAATGTGAATAACTAGTGTTGCAATATGAATGAAATCATATGATTTTTGGAGTATGATGGGTGTAGGGAAGCATGAGCCTTTACCGATGAATGACCTTGGGTATACAATTGATAAGGTGATGGTATAAGTCATGGGAAATAATGAAAATGTTGTTGTAATACTCTACACCTATCTATGTGATATGTATCACACTAATGCCAAAGACAACAAACCTCCCCATTTTTATGGATGTACTCTAGAAGTATCTTAGGAGGAGGTATGTTATTATTAGTAGACTATGTCTTCTCTTTTCAAATCACATATATGTATTGTTAAATTTTTCATTAAAGAGTAGAGGTATGCATATTCATGCCATGAAAATAATAAGTGCATTAAGGAGTAGTAGACTATGTAGTTCTACTATCCATAGTAGAGGTAAATTCTAATGTCTAATAATTTATTAAGAACCTATAATGCACAAGATAATCCTTTGCCCAATGATAATAAATCTTATGGAATTCATAATATCGCTCATCTACCTATCATGTAGGTAGAGTATCAATCTTAGGCAAAGGTAATATGTCATCACCACTAGTAAAAGTAGTCTAAACAATATCAAGAGTAAAGTCAACAAATATGATATAATATCTTAGTATAGGTCAGTGTAATGTGTTTGACATCTCAAGAAGGAGCAATCTCGATGGATTGTAAACCTAATGAACTGATATGGTCCTGTCATGATGTGATCAATAAGCATACTTTGAAGAGGCTCATCAGTGACTATATAAGTAGTGTGTGTTCTCTAGCTCAGAACTATGAACATCAAGTGAAGAATAGATAATGGTAGAATAATAAAAAACTATAATATGTAAATGTAAAGAATGTTTTAAAGAACTCTATCTAAGGATTTTTTCATTTTTGGATTGAGAAAAACCATCTTTAAATGGGTCATCTAATGAATAACCATCATCATAATCATGAGTATAAAGATTGATAGTACAAGCATCAGTGATTTTATCAATTTAAGATACATGAGGAATGGATTATTTAGTATTTTTTATGGTAACATGAATCTCATCAATTAGTTTTTGATGAGTCAAACATCATAAAAAATGGGATAATTGAATAATAATATGTGAAGGGAGATCAAAAGTTTTGATTTTTAAACTAATCTCATCATGTTCATCATCATCAGAATCTAATAGGTTTGGTGGTATATTACCCACAAGTTGGGGGTGGAAATTATAAGCTCTATTAGATTCAATGGGATAATTAAATAATTGAGATTCACAAAAATGAAATATAGGTAAAGGATCAAGGGTGGATATTTTTAAAATAGTACATTCCTCAAATTATTTAAAATTCCAAGGTTTTGTGTCTCCTTTAATTTTATAGATAATATTATTGTGAGGGAACTTGACACATTGGCATGCCAATGATGTTATAACTCTCAAGTGGGGTGTCTAAGGTTGACTGAGTAAAATGTTTTATGATAATGAGAAATTGAAAATCATGACTTGACATGAGTTGTAATAGGAGGAACTATGATAAGAATCTAAACAAACCCTGGAAGATGCATTTGACTTTGATTATATCCTTGACATGTGCTTTGGGTAGAATTAAGGTTACATTAATAATAATTAAGTGTTTTAATGAAGTCAATGGAAGAAACACAAATACTATAACCTTCATCAATCAATGCATGTTTAAATTAGATATCACTAACATGGACACTAATTAATAATATAGGATCATTCTCTCAAAGTAGGATTTCTTCAAGAATCATTGAAATGATAGGTAATTTTAGTGAGAGAATTATATATAGTTTAATAAATGTGCATAAACATTTCCTCACATTGTTTAAGGATACTATCTTCGGATCCAAACAAAGTGGATTCTTGCCCCAAGGGTGGAGGTTGAGAGATGTTCAATTAGAACAAGAGTTTCATTAAATGATTAAAATAATGAGGGGAAGTCCTCATGATTTATATAAAATTAATTTGAGATGGGAGACGTGATAGTTCCATGATAATGTCCCATTCATCATATCTAGTTGGAACTATGTTAGATATATGTGTGTAATATTAAATCAATTCCATTGAAATAGGAGTGGAAGTGCATTTAAATTTATGTTGTTAAGGATTATTTGATTGGTATATAATTTATGTAGTTAGGATAAGTGTGTTCGATGGGGTTGAATTCAGTAATGTTATTGTTTATGTAGTTAGGTTAATGATTGATTGTTTTGAATAATTGGATGTTGTAGGTGGTGAAGAAGTCATGGAAGTAAATGGATTTGTAGTTTTTGAGGAGAATAATTCAAATTTAAGAGACATTGATGATATATGAGAAGTATAAATTGTATCAATGGAGAGAGAATGAATATATAAATGTATTGTTAGATGGGACACATTTGGGATAATGGATGAAGGAGTAGATTGTGTTGTTAGATTTATTAGATTCATTACAATATGTTTAAGTTATGTAAGATGAGATGGATAAGTGTCTTGAATAGTATGGTAAGTTGGTAAGTTATTATATTTGGAATGTGGATAAGGATATATATAAGAGACTACTCACCTAATATTATTCATATTAACCACATTATAAATTTGAATGAGAGGATTAGGATTGATAAAAGTTTCCACCATGTTGGAAGTGGGAGGTTGAGTAATAACTATTTTATGATTAGGAAGAGGATATTTTTAAATAGAGAGATGAGCATTAGTTTGATTAAGGGCATCATGCTTATGTTTGGTGTTGTGATCATTATCTACCACTTCATAAGATTGTTGATGCTCTTGAATTAAAGTTTTTTGATCAAAATTAGGACCAATGAGATATTCAAGAGTAAATTTTATAAGTTGGAAACAAGTCTCGTGAGAATGACCCTAACTTGCATGATACCAATAGAACTCATGTGGATCATACCAATGTGTTAGAAGAGGTTCCTATAAACCCTTCAAAACATGTTAATTTAGGGACAACTTGTGCATGTAGTAACAAAAGTAAACATTTGATGGAAATTTTAACTAAATATATTTATTAATTAGATCAAAATAGATGTATGTGCAAATAGACATAGGTTTATTAGAAGCTTAACAGTCGGTATAAACTCTTATAATTAACAAATTAAAGTAAACAAAGTATTCACTATGCATATAATAATAGTAAAAGATACATAGGAAAACCATTTCAAAATAATATGTATTAATCTATATCACATTATAATAATATAAAAATATAATTGAGTGATATATATAGAGTTTTACTCAGTGATGGATCTTCATATTCCAACCTTTTAATATGCCCAAAAGGTGTGACTCTTTGCATTCTAACATCTATAATTATTCTTACATAGATCAAATACATACAAAAATATTATAAAAAATAAAAAATGACTAAAAATCACACACATGTCTAATAAATATACTCTACGATTTTTCTATCCCTATTCTACACTCAACACTTTCCCAGACTTAAACAGTTGTCTCATCTTGAGATAGTCACAACATAGGATCTTGATCTAAATCTCAAGTTAAGGAAGTGAAATAGAAACAAGAGTCATTTTTATTGCTCCAAGTGCCATTTACTGATTTTCACCCTTTGCACACTACTTAGTTGCCTTTTCATTTTTTCAACTAAGTAGTGTATTATACTACTGATCTTTTAGGTTTTCAATAGACTAGCTTAACTAGGTGATCACCCTTTATAGGTTTTCAACCAACCCAGCCCTTCTCTTAATGCTTAATTCCATCCTAAAAAATTATGCCAAAAAGTTGTGAAATTTTTTAAATTAGAATTGTGAATTACCTACTATGTAGGTGGTGGCATTCTGTATATTGGCTACATAAATTGTTATTGTGATGATAGATCTGCTGGAAAAGTGTAAGAAGAACCTAGTTCATTAGAAACTATTAGTGCAGGATGTTGTGGTTACTATATAGTAAGTTGCATGTTTTTGGAACTTTTTTTATATTTAATTACTTGTTTCAAATATTGTGGGGGAATGAATTATGATTCATCAATAGTTGTGCAATAGAGGCATCCATCTAGGAAAAGTATTGCTTGAGCATTTTATAATTAGTCAATGCTTCCTACACCATAATGAGAAATATGCATAATAGGACTTGAATCACCATCAAATTTTAAATATATTCATATTTTGTAATGGTGATGAGTGATTTGTCATTTGATACTTTGATCTGGATATCTTTTGTGAGCTCCTCTAGCTTGTCTGCATACTTCTAAGCCTAGATACCAGAAAATAAATTGTGTAAAGTCTCATTATGCCATGTATGTAGTTTTTTCATGGAATTATCCATTGAATACAACAATTTCTTGAGTATTCTACTCATTTTTTCATAAGTATTCATGTTATATTCCATGATAGCTTTGGATTTTTATATCATGTTTAACTCTAGATTATCTACAGCCAATGACTTGTTTAGTTGTTACTTCTAATTTAACATACCTTGTGATATTTACTTGGCTTAAAGTACAGTCATGTCCAAAACATATTAATACTCCTATACGATCTAGCATATCACCTTTATTTCCCCCTTCATATTCTTTCCTTGTGCTTGTAACATTTGTAGCTTATGTGAAACTAGTCAATATTTTATGATTTTCACCAATAAATATAGAATTATTTGTCTTTAGACATCACTGAGTTGCTTAAGAATTAAATCACTAGTATAGGGAAGTTGGTGTCAATGATATGGCATGCATTGGTGAATAGAAGTCTCAAGTGTGTTTTGTCCTCTCTCAACTACAAACCTTTATAATCTAAGTCTGAAGCCTTCTGCACAATTGACTATTATAATGTAGTTGTGCCTTTAATTTTCTTGGTTAACAATAGTTGAGAAACATCCAAATATGTTTCTTGGATAGTCATAGTCAAATACATGGATGTTATTGAAATTGTTTTTGGGTCCATCGTGAACTATGCTAATGGAAGCAAAAGGTGGTGCATCGAGTGAATGATGTGAGAACATCCCATAGCCATTGGCTATTTATTTAGGGTATATGTTGAGAATCCTCCTCCTATACACATCCTTATGTCATAAATGTTAGTTTCACTATGCATTATGTTTGTTACTTGGATTTTTCCTCTACTTATTGCTTTGATTTAGATCTAGCTTGATCCTTAGCCTTGGATTTAGCCTCAACTTTAAATTTAGCATCCATTTCATATTTAGCCTTAGATTCTACTCCAGCCTTAGCCTTAGATTCTACTTCAACCTTGGTTTTGGCTTCATCTTCCTTCTCCTCAACTTTTTTACTTAGCCTTTTTCTCTAACTAAGCCTTCATAATTTTCAATGCTTCTTCTTTCTTATTTTTCTTAGAATTCACTTGTTTTTATTTACTTAAACTTCTTATTGTGCTTTCTTATTTACCTCTACTTCATCATCTCTCTTATTTTGAGCCTCTTCTTTAGATCTTTGATTTTGAGCCTATACTTCTTTAGCTTTATTTTTTTTAGCCTTTGCTTCATCAACTCTTTATTTTTGAGCCTCTACTTCTTTGACTTTATTTCTATTCTCATCTTCTATAGCCTGTTGTTAGTGATAATCTTCTTCCTTTTTAGCCTTGAAATTTAACTTGTGCTTCCTCTTATTCTTCTCTTCCTTTTATTTCCTTGTATCCTCCTTTTGCACCTCTAATAGATCCTATTATTCTTGTGTAACTTCATGTTATGGCTTTGGTTGTGGCAAGCTAGTTTCTTTAGGTATTTCTATGGGTGTAGATGAATCTAGTATTGTAACTGACTCAGAATCTTCTAAAGAAGATGATTTTAATATAGTACCCCACCATACATTTGTCTTCTTTTTGAAGGTTGGAGGTGGAGAGTGGCTCTTATTTTACCTCTTCATAGCTTAGGCCTGTATTTTTGGTTGTGCCTCCTTTAATTTTTGTGCACCACTCTCTTTGATTGGTTCTAAAAAACACCATGATATCCTTAATTATTGGAGAGGGTTGAGATGTAACGTATGTCGAAGGTATTTTCATCAAAGGTAGTGTTGGGATTTCTTGTGTTGGTATCTCTACTTCCTACATAACAGAGGATCCTATATCTAGATCTTCTTGTAATAATTGGGCCTTAAACCATTATCTAGTTGCTTCTTCACCTACAATATTAATAATAATATGAGGAGGTTGGGTGATGTCCACCCATAGTTCTTTCCTTATCTATTTATGCACCTAGTAGGTGCACACTGCTTTCCAAAAGAAAAATTCTTTTTCCTATTCATACTCATAAACATCATTACTAATTTTTGTTAGCATGGATTGTAAAACTTCTTGATCTTAAACTATAAGGTTTTCCAAAGTCACATTCAACTGCTATCTTTGGAAAATGTTTGTTATCAATCTAGGACTTTGTGTGGTATGTCCTCTTTTTTATGGAGGTGGTGGGGCTTGATGTGTTTGTGCCTTCCTCTTTCCCTTGTCCTCATATGTTATAGATACTATTACTTGTGGTGTTGCATATGATTATGATTGTGTTTATGGTTGTGCTTGAGGTTTTGCTTTTGGTTTTATCAATTATTTCACACTTAGGGGCATAAAACATAAAGTTTACATCGATCTAGCTATGAGGGAATTATATCTCAAGACTTTTACTTTCTCATCCAACACGGTGAGGAAAAATAGTAGTAGAGTTATTATTGCTTTGGGAAACTCAAGGGATTTGATTTGTATATCATTGTGTAATTTGGTCATTAATATATGTTGACTTAGATATTGCATCATGTCTTTGGGTACCCTTGGGTGAGAATTGATCATGGCTTGGATTTCCATCCACCATGCATTAAAACTCCCCAGTTGATTATAAAATTTCCCTATTTTCATCCATGTAATGTTCATGAATGTAGCAACAAGTCAAAAATATATAATAGGATTAACTAGGCCTTTTAGTGACTTACATTATGTGAAGCAGAGTAGTACCAAAAAATTTATATAGGAATGCTTGCATAGTGATGGCTAGGATATTATCTATGTTTGTTTTGAGTTTGGAGGCCAAAAAATTGGTCCAATTAAAATCTTCATGTATGCATATCATGTGATACATAATGTCTACCACTCATTTTGTTTCCTACTTTGCTTGATTCATTGTCTACCATAATCTTTTAGTGATTCATTAAGTTAGAATGCAAATTGAAACATTATCCATAGAATTAATGGTGATTCTCCTACCTATCCTTGTAGTATATTCTTTATGGTGTTAGATGGATTGGTGGAATTGTAAGGTAGGATAAATTTAACACAATCTATAATCCATGTTTCTCTCACTATAGTCTTAGGGGTGATGAAAATGGTAACATCTTATGATAATTGAATTATGAATTCATTATACCTACTTAGTAGGGCAAACATTACCTTATATATTTATCAAAAATTAGGTAATTTAATCATTTATTAAACATCTTAGCCTTGCATTAGATGTTGAAGTGTAGTGATCCTTCTTATGTTACTTCGTGTGGGTCTTGGGAGAATAGAGTAGTTTTGACCACATTAATGAAATCAAAGGGGTCTAGATCATTGTATTTGGTTTTCCTTAGGCCAAGGCCAATCCCTATTTCCTATTTTTTCATGTTTATAAGTGGGATCAATATTTTTTCCCTATCCATGGTTTTTTCTATGGAATGCATTGAATGCTTTCTTCACTTAGTCTAGTTTTGGTATAAAACTATAAACAATAAGTTATTTTGGATGCAGATCACAAAGTATACTTGGTTGTAGGAGTATGTAATGTTAGTTTATTATTGCATCCTCTATTATATATTATTTACTACCTAAATCCATCAAGTAATCGATTATAAATGCTATGATTTTGTTTTACATGAGTATATCTCCAACATTTATATAAACCAACTATTATTTGACATAATGGTTACTCTTCTTCATCCAGGTTATTTGATCCAATCATTGGTGGGTAGGTGATGTGACATTCCATCCTTTTATTTTTCTAATTTATTTTATGAGCCATCATGTCAAATTAACATGTGATCTATTTATGTAAATATGCAATCTCCCAAGTGAATTATCATTAACAGTTCTAAATGACCACTCACCATCCTTTTGATGTACCTATCTTTTCAATACCCTATTCTTAGACTTAATTGATGACCACCATATTCTAGCTATTAGTTATCTTCCTTTCAAGATGACTCTTCATATCAATCATAGTATACATTGTTGACTATTCCAAACTTCATTATGATGTGTTGTGATCCAAATATTATACTATGCAAACACATTAAACCCAAAAAAATAGAAAAAAATAGCATTGAAGAAAATTCTTAACTACATGGTGCTACTTAGCACCCTCTCTCAATTATAATGATGCATGATAGATTATTGGTGATCAGGCTTAAGCTTAGAGCCATTGATATGCCCTAGTAAAATAATTCCCTATATATATATATATATATATATATATATATATATATATATATATTGAAATAACTTTAACAAAGTATATACATCCAAAGATGCAAACCAATAAAAACTACCAAATAGGCCATAGGATACAATATTAAAACTAGTCATATTAGTGTTATTATAATATAAAAAAGGACACAAAAGAGTGGCACCAATAGAAATGAAAAAAATAATAGCAACAAAAATATTACCATCCCACCAATGATAATCACTAGTTAACTAAATAGAGCATTGATCATCATTAGTCTACAAACCCTTATCCCCAAGAACATCCAAGGGTCCTAGGCTGCTATAGAAAGAGATAGGTCCCTTCTAAGTGTACTTCTTGGGAATAGTAAAATGTTCAATTTTCCCTAAAATCTCCTTCATGTTCAAGTATTCAACATAATGTACCATTTCTTCAATGTCTTTAAGGTTTGCATACTCAATAACTTTTTAAAGTTTCAAAAAATGTTTCACTTACATTATCATCAATGATTTTTATAAAATATTGGTTTAGTTCCTCTACAATAACTAGTTTAGAAATATCACTAGCAGAACTAGCAAGTCTCAACTCAATAATAACCCCAGTAAGAGATTTCTCACAACCCACAATAGCCCCACTAGACCTAGAATCCTCCACATCAACCCCACCAAACCTGGATCCTCTCCATTCTTGTACTCCCAAAGGGAATTGAGAACATATCTATTAGCATCAATCCAAACAACTTTTCCATTTTTAGCTAAGTTTGATGAACTGACCCAACCTACTATAGGATCTTCTACATGTTTAAAGTAAGCATCCTTCATAAGCTCTCAGTCATATTTTGAAACCTAAACTTTAGTAGCATTGTTGTGATATATCCTTCATTCAGGTGGATGATTCAATTTTGGGTAACCACCATTATCGATCAAGTAGTTATGATATGTTTTTCAACATGCCAAATCTTAGAAAAAATTTCAACTCACTTTGAGGAATCTTTAGCTGCAAGAAAATCTTCCAAGAAACAAAACTAGTGATAACTTCAAGAGTAAATTTAGTGATCACCCTAGTTTTAAATTAAAAACCTTAAAATTCCTTTGCTTCCAAATGAACCATATGATCTCAATAGAAAATAAAAACCAAAATTTATGAAATTAACCTTCTTTTTGGAACATACATATCCAAAATTAATATTAAGCCAAAAAATCTCATAGCCAAATAGATAATTCAAGATTTTAAGATAGTTGTTACAAATCTTGGAAATAAAAGGACATTTAAAAAAAAGTTCTCAATAGTATATAACTCACCACAAAACAAATAATGGGGATGGCCAAAATAAGACTTCAAAATAATTGACCCAAAAAGTTTATCATATAAGTTCAAGGAAGGAGGACCAAATAACTTGAAATCTAAATAACCAACTATAAAATGGGTCATAAACATGACACAAATGGTTAAGGTTAAGGTAATGGCCTTTGGAGAAAGTAATTTTATCATATAGCATTTTGGTGGTGTAATAAAAAAGAGGTAGACCTTTAATCCATTTAATATTATCCCAGAATTCATGATCCTCATCAAACATAGTCACACCTCTAGTCAATTGAAGAGCCTTAGTTATTAGGGTAAAATTTATTCTCTAGGTTGAAGGCACTTGAAAAATATATTTAATTTTAACTCAATAATCCCACCCATTAGAGGAGAAAATATACCCAAGGTTATTCAAACCCTTAGAGAACCAAATAAAGTTTGAGGACCCTCTCGTTAAAGAAAGATGCATTTTTTTAACATTAAGGTTCCACCATAAATTCATATACCCCTACCACCTTGAGCTCAGACCACTAAACACAATGACTAAGTGTTTCACCAGTTCCCAATCCTTCCAAATAGACCCAAAAAAGGTGATCCCACAACTTGAATCGATAATGAACCCACTAGTAGATCAAATATATGCAACCCTTTCCAATTTAGTTTACCTTTAGGAATCCCCTCAAAATATTACTTCAAATTAGGACCTTCTAAGGATCATCACCTTTCAAATCCCTAATGATCCATTTGATGGCAAGGGTAATACCTTAGAGCCTAAGTTATTTAAACCCTAGCCCCCCAAACTTTATAAGAACACAACAAACCTTCCACACCACTACATGAATTTTTTATTACCCTTACCATCATATCAAATAAAGTCTCTAATGATTCTATGTAACATATTAATCTAGGTCTTATTAAAAATCCAACATGAGGCATAATAAATGATGTATGAGGAAAACACTTTTTTACAAACTTGTATTCTACTTGAGAAAGAGAGAGAAGGTGACCCTACCATTTACTAATTTTATTATTAATTTTGACATACAACCAATCCCACATCTACTTAAAGGAAGGATAAAAATAAAATGGAATACCTAAATATTGAATCATCTAATTAGGGCCCTTTCGATCCCATCCAAACTCACTTAGCTAATACTATAGATTCTACTCTCATCCCATCATAAAAGATTTGTGTAGAGCCACTCTAGACCTATAGGTAGAGAAATAAATATATAGCCTATTATAAACCTAATGAATATTATCCTTCTTAATCTTATAAAATAACTAGTATCATAATTAAATAGGACATCAATAATTTTAGATCTATTAGGTAAAGAGATACCTCTAATCGGTGGACCAATAAAATAAATTTTCAAAATATAGTGGAGGGATTCAACCATAATAAAAAATAAGGAGGGGAAAGGGGTCATCCTTATCTAGACCTCTAAAGCTCAATCGACTTGGTAAGTTCATCATTAACTTTAGTGATAGTAGAAACATCCTTGAATAGCAAATTTACCATTCTACAAGACTTATCTTGAACACCAAATGCTTTCAGCATTAAATCAACAAAAGGCCACTCAATTATATTATAGGATTTTTCAAAATAAATTAATATCATTCTAATGTATTGATTAGAATCATAAGCCCAATTCATGCCTTCCCAACTAGAAATAAGATTATCAAGGATATACCTACCTTCAACAAACCTAGTCTATGTTTTAAGAACCACAGTAGGCAAAAGTGAATAAATCCTCTTGGCTAGAAGATTAACTAGGATTTATAGGAGACATTAATAAGGGTGATTGGTCTCTAATTCTTAATCAAAGTAAGCTCACCATCCTTTAGGATGAGTTTGACAACACCTCTATTAATTTCAAGACCCAAAGTGCCCACCTCAATAGCTTCCCTAAAAACTCCAAGACATTCAAGTGCAATCCAATACTTGTTGGACTTATAAATTTTAGCAAGTAAACCATCAACCCTTTGGGATTTATCATTTTTTAAAGAATCTATAGTTTCCCTTATCTCATTCAGGGAGATATCACTATCAATCCAAGTAGCATGCTCACTGGAGACTTTCTTAGGGATAAACTTAGTACACATCTCTCTATTAAGATAAATTTGAGGGTTGGAGCCATTAGAAGAGAAAAGCTTAGACAATAATGATAAAAAGTATTTTTTACTTTATCCAGCTCACTAAACACAAACCCATCATAGTCAATAATTGGGATATTGATTTTACATTTCTTCACTTTTAGGAAATTAAAAAAAACATTAGAGCCTTTATCACCCAACTTGAGCCATTTTAATCTAAAATTAAACTGAGCACTCTGATGACATACATATGGTGTTGCCTAATCTCATGTTTAAGAATTAAAAACTCATCAAGGAGGGCATTACCAACATCACAATACACACTAGATTCAAAGAGTATCAACTTTTCTTGGGTCATATGATTTTTTTTCCTTCTCATATTAGATTATGATAGCCATAGGTTCATGTCAAAATTTTACATAACTCCATACTTATATTCCACTTGTTTATATTGTAAGGGGAGTATGATGTGAAATTACCAATATTCCAAGGATAACAAATACCCCATGTATAATCTTTCCAATCTGAATCACCCACACCTAGATTAATGTTCAAGAGAATAGTAGTTTTAATGGGGTGGTGATCCATGATAGTGAATGAGAGTGCCTTAATAGAGTTACAATACTTATCCTATTGAATTTTAAACCTTTCCTTATTTAAATATAATCTATCAATCCTAGAGTAAACTCTCATATGATTGGCCTAGTTATTGCACCAAGTATACCAGATACTTTTTCTATATATTTTTCCTTGGTTAAAAGGATCAGAGATCTTAAAAATCTATTGGAACTTCAACCTAAAAAAAGTTCATTGTCTTTCCATAGATGTGGCTCACCACACTGCTTATCCTTTTTCTCATCAACAATGTTAAAATACCCCCTCCCATAATCCAAGGGATGTCTTTCAAGTTAGTAACAAGTCAATTCTACAAATCATCCCTTTCCCTATAATCATTTGGAGTATAAACATTACAAATCCCAAAAACTTGATTCTCCCTTTGAATGATAATCCACATAACTCTATGACATGGGGAAGAACCAAAATCCTCCATAGACTCTCTCCACTTGGGATTAACTAGAATTGAGGCTCTTCCTTTCCCTTTGGAATGGGATGTGGAGAAATGGTCAACATTTGTCCAAATGGAACTGATCACTGGGTCAAACTTGAAGCCTATAGCCTTAACTTCCTAAAGAAGTAAAAATTCAATGTCCCCCTTTGAATATATAAATTATATTAAAATAGGTTTACTATTATGGGATTTTAGGCACCTCAAATTCCAACTAAAAATATTCATAATAAGGTGAAAGGAGGGGTTTAAATTTTTATACTAGAGGCCTTGGAACCTCTTTTGTTTTGATACAACCTTGTAAAACATTTAGGAACCTTATTTTATTCGGCTTTTTTTATCTCCTCAACTCCTCCTTGAAAATTGATTGGATCTTTTCTATCCTCACCCTGGGGTGACCTCAAGAAGGGGTTTGAATTGGCTTCATTTTTTAAACTTTTAACACTTCTCTTGGGTAATCCACTAGGGAATGAATTAAAATCAAGAGGCTTAAAAGGCACAACTTTCTCCAAAGCATCACTGGAATGATTAACATAACTTGGGGTAGGAGAAACCACCATAGGGATCATCCCATCACTAACCAAATCTGAATCTAAGATTAAGATGATAGGGGTAAGGATATCATTACCTAGAGGATTGGCCAAAATAATAATGTATTCATTTGAGAATATATCTTTAGAGGATAAAGGCTCTTCTGTTAGATTGGCTCTCTAGTCAACATGGTCCAAAAGGGACAAAGGAGAAGAACTCGCATGATCCAAAAGTAGAGGAATCATAAACTTATTCTCCATAAATGGCCCAAGGTAAACATTATCATGATCCATTTCCAAAAAAGGGTCTTCATCCAACTAGGAAGAAGTGAAGATATCACTATTAACCATAAAAGACCTAAGTTCTCCCATAGGATCACTAAAAGGTGTACAGACTTTATTGTGTTCCAAATAAATGTAGGTTTTTTCCATAATATCAACATTTTCCTAAATTTTAGAGGTAATATTATTTAAAATATCACTCTCAATAGGAAAAGACTTATTCTACACATTTTTCTTCACCATTCCAGGTTTACCTAGCAAAGGGCTTTTTTTTAAGGTGGCCATATTTTTTACAAAAGAAGTAAGCAGTGAGACATATCAAACATTTTATGGGAAAGAGTACACCTTGACTTTGATGTTGATAATAAGTGTTTTAAGGAAGATATTTAATGGTTTCAAAGAAATAAGAATCCTAGCATGCATATGCATCAAATATCTATTGGCATCATCAATCCTTATAACTTCTCCTAAGAGTTTAAGTGCTTGAGGTGGGAAGCCAAAGTTGAATAGGTATATATTCTACATAAACCCATCTTGGATCAACCTTGAAGGTAATATCATTACAATTCATCTTATGGTTATAAGGTACCACCTTAAAAATTGACTACCTAACATTTTAGAGGGGTTTACTAATAACACACCTTTGCATATTAGAATTTTTGAACAAAATCATGAACACGCCCTTCTGAAACATTATATAAAAGGAAATATAGATATCCATATTTTTCCCATAAACATAATTAAGCTAGTTATCAAAGAAGTTTCTTGAGAGTAAAGAATTTCTATTTAGATAGACAAAAAATACCCTAACATTCATCAAATTAGATTATTCCAATTCCAAATATATTTCCATTGATTCATTAGGAAATAGAGATAGGGTTTTGTTTTACTAGAGGGCTTACCATATTTGGGTCAGATGGAGTCATTGGTTCCATCACTACATGTTTCTGAGTTGTTGAAGATAAATTTCACACTCTTTGAATTCTTTGTGATGTCTTCCGACGAAAGGATTTTTGAAAAGAGTTTCTTTCTTGATCCTTCTTTATTCTCTTCTCCACCAGCTAAATCCTTGACAAAAATCTGACTAGGACCATTCTCAAGCACTCTAAAATCTTATGTGATAAATTAAAAATTCCATCAATCAATAGACATGCATGCATAGAGGCATCACTTTTGGCCCTTTCCATAAACATTCACCAAATTAATGCATACAACCCTTGCCATCACCAAAATCCCTTTTGGCACACACTTTAAGGGTAAAAATAAGCCAAGACAAGACACATGAAAATATTGAATAAAAGGAGACATCATAAAACAACTTCCAAATACCATAAACTAAAGACCAATAAAACTATGCAACACTAAAGTAGCATCAAATTAACAAACGTCAACCAAGGCAAGAGGTAAAATGACTAATGAGGCAAGGAAACCAAGGAAGTAAAGAGAAAGAGAAGAGAGATTTAAGCTTCATCAATGTATGATGAATTTTCATTTCCCCATTTTTAGAGATCCAAGCCTCTCTATAAACACTTATATTCCCCCCTCTAAATCTTTTGAAATAACTATACCCTATTGTGAAACATCATGAATAATATAGGGTCCTTTCCATCTGATGTACAACTTTCTCAAAAAATATTTGAATCTAATATCATAGATTAATACTTCTTTCTCATGATATATTTCCTTAGATCATAATTTGTGATCATGTCATGATTTTTGACTTAACTTTTTGATCTTCAGCCTCATAATCATTGCAATGCATAGACTAGGAACAATGTATTCCATAGGCATAACTACCTCAAGACCATAAATGAGATAAAAGGGAGTGAAGCCTATGACATGTTTATAATTTATATTATACACCCAAAGAATCATATGAATGTGATATTCCTAATCATTCCTTCAAAAATTGCATAGTTTTTTAAAAATTTTACCCAATACTTTGTTTAAATCTTCAACTTACCCATTTACTTATGGATTATAAGTCATGATCTTGTGGTGTGATATCATAAATTCCTTAGTGAGACTCTTAATTGTGATATTGAGGAAGTGAGTACCTATATCACTAACCAATTTTATTGGATATCTAAACCTTGCTAAATTTAGCAATATCCTCCACACCATAGCTTGGTGTCATAAGAGCTTCCACCCATTTCATAATATAGTTTGTTGTAGTAATGATATATTGTGCATAGATACATTTACTTGGGAGAATCATAGGTCCTATAAATTTAATTCCCCATTATTTAAATGGTTGTTTTGATAGCATTGGTACTGATGTAATCTCATCCTAGTGATTGAGTTTTCCCATTCTTTAGAAAACATCAATGTTTGGCCACCTTATGCACATCCTAAAATAAATTCAGTCACCAAAGACCACTTTACAGTATCTTCCTCATAGTAGATTTTACTATGAAATTATGTCCTGTGATTCCTTGATGTGCTCTTAAAAAATTTGAGGTTGCTCATCTTCTAAATCTACTCGACATAGCATATCATCCTTTCCAATTTTATATAGAAATCCATTAATGAGACTAAAAGGAATGGCTTGTGTGACCATTTTTTTGTATCCCTTTAAACATAGTGTCCCTAAATAAGTGTACATTTGGAGATTCATCCTATATTTCCTCTAGTTCTTCCCTATTTTGGAGCCTGATCAAATGATCCAGTCCCACAATCTCTCAACATAGCTTCACATTGATTCAGAATTGAAATTATTCAAATAGCATTAGCCACTTAGAGATCCATGCACCCAACATTAGCTTTTTAACTAGGTATCACAATGTTTGGCGATCTATGAAAAGCTTAAATGGTGTGGCCAATAGATAATGTCTATATTTTTTTAAAGAAACCACTATAGTTAAGGCCTCTCTTTCTGTAGTCATATAGTTTTTCTCTATTGTTGATAGTTTCTTGCTAGAAAAGTGTATGGGATGATCCAACCCAGCATCCCCTCGCTATGCTAAGACATCTCCTACTATAATACCATAAGATCCAAATTACATGGAACAACTTCTTCCATTCAGGAAAAATTAAGATAGGTTTTATTAATAACCTTTGTTTGAGATCAATAAATGTTGTTTGGCATTTTTATGTCCACTCAAATTTTGTATCTATTTGAAATAGCCTCTCTAGTGGCATAAAAATGACTACAAATCCTTTGATGAATTTTCTATAGTATCCTGTATGACCTAGAAAGGTGCACATTTATATAAAATTAGATGGGGTGGAATCCCCACTATTAGTATAATTTTATCATGGTCTACCAAGATGTTATCTCTACATATGATGTGACCCAGAAGAACACTCAAAGGTGTGAAAAATAATCACTTATTCATATTCAAAGTAATGCATAGGTCTTGACACCATTATAGCATTAATCACACCTTCGATAGATGCTCTTTAAATAAAGATAATATATCCCAATCATAAAATATACTTCCAAAAAATCATGGATGAAATATTTAAATATAGTTACCACAACCCTAGAGAAAACTATTAGTGTGTTATTAAGACCAAAGGGCATTACTTTATATGTGAATGACCCCAATTCTATTACAAAAGTTGTTTTAGCTTGGTCTTATTTTGTAATCAAAATATAATTGTATCCATTGAATCTATATTTGAATGAGTACACCTCATGATTTGTGACTAATTTGATAACTTCATCTGTAAATGGTATTAGAAATGCATCATTGATGAAGGCATCATTTAATGCATGATAGTACCCACAAACCAAAATTTTTCTAGACTTATTTGGCCACACAACCATGGGACTAACCTAATATACCTTTTCAACTAGATAAATGATCCTTGCTTCTTGCATATGATCCATCTCAACCTTTAATTTCATCTTCATGTCAGGATTTAATCTATATGAGTGATTTTTAATGGGTCTAGAGAACTTTTTCAATTATATGTGCATCTCCCCTAATGATGGATCTACACATTTCAATTATAAAAACTTGGTTGGAAAGGCATCTTGATAGTCTCTTAGTAGTTTCAATGCCTCCAATATCTCATTCTACCTTCATTCATCTCCCATAGTTACAAGTTTAGGCACAGACTCTATTCGAATATTTTCTTCAATATTTTGTAGTGGTTCATGATATACTTTATTTGATCCACTGGGTAGAGCCTCTTGTAGAGTGAATTTCCCTTCCCATTCTAGAATGTTTACATTATGTAGTCTTTAATCTTTGATTTGTTATGTGCTTTGGATCTTTTGGTTCAATTTCTTGTTCTAGTTCAAAGAAGCCTTCTAAATCTAGGTCTCTATCACTATAATTGGATTATGTTATCTCATCTATAATTATATTATAGGGCCTAATAAGATCTTGTTATTATTTATTATCCTTGTAATTATGAATCATGAGATTCAAATCCTAAGTTACCTCTTGATATGATGATGAATCTATTATAGCTCCCAAATATTCTACTCAGCTATTATATAGAAAAGTTTTTAGTTTTTGGAATGCATTGTGCACCAATGATTATCATATTCAAACATAAAAGTTTGAATAAACTCTTATTACACTTGTTACCAATTTTTAGTATCCCTCTTGTGATCCTAATTCATGTGCTAAGTAGTTGGGAGTGGCACTAACATGTGATTGAAAATATGCACCTAATACCTTGGCTTAATTCCTTGTGCAAACCATATAGCTACACATTTATGAATGTGTAATTTGAGACATTATCCTTCATGAAATAATGGCCACTTTAATCTCATAGTAAGTGGTCATTGAAACCTTTCACATAAAAATTCACATGCTTTATCCCATTTTAACTCATGTTTTCTATGCACTTCCCACCAAATTTTAGTAGTTCCTTTTAACATATAGCTGAGTGTACTAGCTCTTTGATCCAAATATGCAACATGGTGTTCCAATCTTAAGATAAATTGATTAAAATATAATTTGTCTCAAATCATTGATTTAATTTACATTTGGTGGTAAACACCATGCATAGATTTCATATCTCATGATCTCCCCTAGCCCAGTTCAACATATGAGTGTCTGAGTCACCACTTATTGAAGATGTTATTTTCTAAAGTAAGACACCCTCTAGAGTAGGTTTTTTATAATCCATTATTGTTACACCTATATTATATAGGAAATATACCTCCAAATTAGTAGGATATTACACCAATATAGAGCTACAACCTTCAAGTTGAAGGTGGGGAGTTAGAGATTTTGTTATTGTTGGCTTATAAACTGGTTAGTTTATTGATTATGTTTGTATGATTTATTCTATCTTTGGTTTCAAAAACTAACATTTTGTGTCTTGAAAAGCATTTATATTTGTATTTTTACTAACTTTGAATTAGTTTTTATCATTTTAAGTATATAGTGACTCTAGTTCCTTTGGAATCATATAGGGATTCTACTCTAATTTAGTCAAAGGTATGACAATTATCTTGTCTCCTTGATGAGCCTCTAATTTATTATGCACTGTATTAATAGTCATTTGACCATCATAAGCCCATTTTTTACCAATAAAGGTAGGGTAATGGGTCTACTTTATCTTCATGTCAATGACTTCAAAATCACCTCATAGACTTAGCTCAATAACTCTAATCTCCACATCTTTGAGGTGACCAATTGGTTTTACCCTCCCATAGTCTATAATATTGAGAGTAACAAGACTATAGATCGAGTGTGTCATACTAATAGTCTCTCACATAGATCTAAGAATCATATTAACATTAATTTAAAATTCAAATATTGCATTGGGAATTTCATATCTTGTGAGTTCAATGTCCATTAATGAGTCAACATCCCAAAAAAATTTAGATTTAACATACTAGACCACCTTGTTGGTATGTTATTGTCCCCATTGTGTGCGTTATAAAAGATTATGTAATATATTTGTAATTTATAGGAGATATCTTCATTGTATATAGTGATGAGTAATTATAATAAGTCTATCAATGCAGTCACAACACCTTCCTACCTCATGATCCACATAATTTTCCCATACATATGTACGTCAATGGTTATGATGTCCCCTTCTAATGTATTATACTATTATACTATTGTATTTCATGAATGACCTATGTATCTTGATACATAAATCCATTTTATTTCATAGGATTAGGTTATTTTCCATGTTTCACCTTCTTTATTTTATAACCCTGTAACATTTCTATTATAGACAATCCTTACTCTTTATGTTGTTGCCTAGTAACCACTTGCATAAATTCATTTTATTTTGTCTATGCATTAATCATGTTCACATTTCACACTAGATTTTATTTTATTTACTTCTCCAATACTAGGAAATCCTTAGTTTGATGTCATCATTACACTCTATAATATATGTACTATACCTATCTATGAGGATTACTGGGACAATGTCATGCAAAATGATTATACTCACCAAAAAATAGCATTGGATGGGATGGTGAACTTGTTAATTATAGTTTTTGTGACCACCTTGGTATCCTCCATGATATCATCTTTTGTATCCTCCTCTATTCTATTAAAATCCCCAATCAGTTGATTTTTATCCAATGAATCCCCTTTGATATTGTTGATGTGAATTATATTTGCCATAATGATGATGAGGTGATGTTGGAGCCTAATTTTATTTCTACTATTATGGTCTCACATTATTTCATGAGTATTGATACTATTATTACAATGATGATGGTGTCTATCTAGCCAGATCCTAGGTTTGATATTCATATTGAGGTGACAAAGGCATCCATTTTGAACTACCTTGTGTTACACTGGTCATTTCTACCTCTGGGCCTAGAAGTCCTTACTTCATAGTTGGTAACTACTACACTAAAACAACAAATACATTCTTATTGATATATTCATTTAATTCCTATAAGGCTCGACAACTCTATTCATCATGGTTGGTCAATTTAAAAAAACTAAAATACAAACTCTAATATTTTTTAATGTAATATTATAGTAGATGGCATTTTATGGTTGTGTTCCTTACTACTATACAAACTTTGTATAATTATGTATTGAGTTTAGGATAAGCATTCCTATGATGTCCTTCTCAACCACACTCTATGTACCATAATACTAGTTTAGGTTTATCGCTTTCATGCATATAATATATCCTCTTCATAAAAGCATCTATCTTTGCCTCCACTTTGGATTTAAAATTAGAGCATTTCCATAATCTTCAATTTATTCCACTCACAAGGTAGTTGATTGAGCATTAGCCTTCATCAAGAATTAGTACTATGCAATGGTAAATCTGATTCTTGATCAAAATCCTTTTATAAACCAAGTATCTTTATCCTTATCCTCCATGATAAAATCAATTTTATTCATCACATCTGATAATATGTAATCATATTCCCATACATATTATCCACTTTGATGCTATATCTCCTTTAGGTCTTGAATATTATGGCTTCACACTTTTTCATTTTAAATTTTGAAATTAGTTGTGCTTTAACTTACTAGAGATCTAGGACATTAACTTCTCTCTTGAAAATCAATTCCAAAGTGTGAACTGCTAAATCTCCTATGATCTTGTACTTCTTTACATCATCATAAGTTATTCCCCTAACTTACCATTTATTTTCATTGGTTAATATATATTATTCAAGTCTATAGACCCATCTTATTACATCAACACAACAAACATGCCTAGATTGAACTACATATTTGGCAGACTTGTAATTGATAAGTGCACCAAATATCGACATAAATTTCCATTGCATTAGAAGTGGGAAGTTTGGTAGTAATTTTATATGATTAGGAAGAGGATCCTTTTAAATGGTGTGATAAGTGTTAACTTGATTAAGGGCATCATGCTTAAGTTTAGTTTCATGATAATTAGCTACCACTTCATAAGCTTTTTGATGCTCATGAATTAATGTTTTGTGATCAAAATTAGGACCAATCAGATATTAAAGAGTAAAATTTATAATTTGTTGACAAGTCTCATGATAATGACTATAACTTGCATGATACCAATAAAACTTGTGTGGATCATACCAATGTGTTATCAGAGGTTCCTAGAAACCATTCAGAACATGTTAATTCAGGGATAACTTATGCATGGAGTAACAAAATTAAATATTTTATGGAAATTTAAACTAAATATATTCATTAATCAGACAAATCAAATAGATGCATAGATAGACATAGGTTTATTACAATATTAACAATCGGTATAAACTCATATAATTAATAGATTAAAGCAAACAAAGTACTTATTTTGCATAAAATAATGATAAACAATACATAAAAAAACCATTTTATAATAATATGTATTAATCTCTATCACATCAAAACCATATCCAAATATAATTGAGCACTAAATATAGAGTTTTACCTAGGGTTGTCTCTTCATATTCCAACCTTTTGATATGCCTAAAAGGAGTGACTCTTCACACCTTGACATCTATAATTATGCTTAAATAGGTTGATACATACAAAAATATTATACAAAATACAAAATGATTGAAAATCACACATGTGTCCAATATATATAATTTGTGATTTTTCTAGCCCTATTCTACACTCAACACAATGTTTGGTAGGGTAAGTAGGTTCAATATCTCATGGCGAATTTCTACCAAGGAAAGTGTTTTGTGAGAATACACAATGTTCACATGGGAATATGTAGAACTAGGTTGTTAAAAAGGATTGGTTTAAATTGGTTGTGAAAGAGTAGATTCATTGGAACCACTTGGAAGGATATCATGAATAGTGTGTATGTAATCATAGGTATCCTTAACACCATTATTTTTAGGATGCCAGTTTTTATATTTCATGAGCATGCAAGTTATATTTGAAGGATGGGAAGGATAAAATTATCTTATGAGAAAAATTTGACATTTGAATTGGTCCATGGCTTCTTCCAAATATTTTGGAGAGATTGTCCTAACACAACATTGAAATTTAAGATGAAGAGAATTAGTGAACAAGTGGAAGCTATTGCCTTCCAATATATTATATTCATCATTATTGGATAATTATTTCCATATCTTAATGAACTCAAATTATTTCATATTCCGATTGTTTATAGTTTTTAAAATGAGATAAGTTATTTTCATGAAGGTTGTTAGTTTTGAATTTATATACCAATGCATTAATTAAGTATTTTAAAATGTATATAGTTGTTATCAAATTTGAGTTGCACCTTTGAGAAAGGTCTTCAAGCTTCCTCACCAAATTGACACAATGGGATCAATTCCAAGTTTAGGGTGACCTATAATGGAAATAAATCTCCAAATATGGTTAGTTCCCTTGATTGATCACCTTGATCCTCACCTAAACTAGTTCTTGACAATGAAAAAAAAGATAGACACAACTACTTCTTATACTTATAAGATTAACTATGAGGTGATGCACCAAAATTGAATACCTCAACTTTCTTGGACACACATAAAATAAACTCAAAGAGTACTCACACATACACAACTCACAATTTACCAATTGATATTGGGCACAAGTATTTTGTATAAAGGATTAAACTTATAACATTACTTAAAAGGATGACAACTTGTCTTAGGAAGCTCAAATGGCATTCATCACAATTATGAATTACTAAAACTCTTATAAACACAAAATAAATCCTACAAAAGATCAATTTTTTTGCATGAAGGTGCACAAAATTTGACATAAATCAAGGATAGGCTATAATTATCAAAATATTACAACAATAATAATCAATTTATTTATTGCTCAAGAAGGTGTTTACAAGTATATAATTTGGTAGTATTAAGCCACAACCAACTATAGGTATATCTAATTACTTATAAAAATCAATTACATATAGTGAAAGGAGTATATAGTGAGGGGACCAACATGCAAGCTTGTCATTAATGCCCTTAATAAGATTGAAAACTAAAGTCTAACTTCAATTCACATATTATTCCTTATCCAACATATAAATACTTGATTTGAAGTCTAAAATTTTTGATGGGGGCATATAATTCCTTGTTTGAGGCCTGAAGTTGTTAAAGTTTGATGCAGGAGCATCTACATTCATTTTCTTGGCAAGACATGATTACAAGTCATGTTTAAATTCGAATTTCAAATTATTGTATTTTGCCTCCAAAATGTTATCTAAGGAGGAGTAATTGTAATTGTCAAAATTAAAAAGTGAAAAGATAAAAAAAATAATTGTTGGGGCTGTTAAGGAAATAAGGGAAGAGTGGTTGAAAATATTTCAACCTGGTTATGTTGTTACAAATTAAAAATTGTTTTTGTTTTTGAGCCCAAGTTGGGCATAGAAGTTAGAAAGGAAGCTCTTAAAAAAAAGAGAAAAAAAATAAAATTCATTGGAGAGGAAGGAAGAGAAGAGGAAAAGAAGGAGGATGAGAGGAATGTAGCGAAGAAGAAAGATAGAGAGGAAGGACCTCTCATTCAAGAAAAGTTGCTGTAAGAATAGGAAGGAGCAGAAGGAGCGAAGGAGGTAAGCCATTATGCAAGTTTTCATTCAAATTTATATATAGTCCATGTGTAGACCATTCTACAGAATGAAGGTGTGGTGAGAGCAGCAGACCTATAGGTCTATATGAAAGAGGAGATTAGGAGAAGTGAAGAAGGTCGTGAGACCTGAAATTGTAAATAAAATTATATTTGGAGATCAATAAAAGCATGTTTAATTATTGTGGCAGTTTATGAAGGCAAATAACTTCATAAAAGTATTGTTTTGAGTAGAAACATATTTCCAGTTTTGTTTGGGGATTAAAACAAGGTGTCATATTTAATGATTCTAAAATTATTTGTGAACTATTGGAATCTTTGCATAAAATCATGGTATGTATCAATATCTTCTTGTTTTTGTTTAATATTATGAAAGCCATCCAATTTGAAATAGTCGAGCCTTGTCTAAAGTGACTGGTGAAGGTGTATAAAGCGGGCTCCATTGATTAAATCCATATATTAACAAGTGTATACATATGTCAAGACAAGGAGATAAATGCATATTTGTAGTCTGTGGAAAGCATAGAGGGGTTTTCTGAGTCTATAGAAATCCTTGATTGAATGGAATGTGGTTCCAATTGAGTTGGAACAGCTGAGAATGGTGGTGGTGTAGCTCGTGGGTTGAGTAAAGAGAAGAAAATAATAGAATGAGATAGAACAACAATGTTAATGCTGCTAAACGCAAAGGTAGCTTTAGGTGGATCGAACCCTGGATGTAATGATAATAAGGACTACATGGAGCGTATTATGTGTCTCACTATCTAAGCTACGTGACAATCATCTCATACATTTTCTTGGTATTGACTGACACAATCAATTTCTGTGCATTCTTTTTGGTCATATGGATTATTTGTAATCTGAGGCAAATATTGATGACATTGAAGAAGTCCATAAGCTCTGTCTGGAATTTGAGATGTGTCGAAGTAGATCCAGTAGATGGTAAGATTCATTCACCAAGAGGCCGAGGAGAAAGTGAATGAGATCGCCATCTCTACTGAAGAGGAATTCAATGTTGAGAAGTTGCAGCTAGTAAAAGTTGAAAAGGATAAATCAAGCAGGAATACGAATGAAAGGAGAAGCAGGTTGAGGTTTGAAAGAAAATTGAGTATTCAATGTAGTTAAATGCATCCCGTCTCAAAGTGCTTCAAGCCTAAGATGACTTGGTTGTAGCAATAAGAGAGTCTGCAACAATGTAATGATCACCATTTATATAAGCACTTACTCAAAGATCTGATTGTGTAGGGTCTCCTGAGATTGAAGGAACCGGCTGTACTACTACGATGCCGAGAGGCCGATTGGTGGTTAGTGGAATCAAAGAAGGAATATGCAGAAAAGGCAAAGTTTTTAAAATTGGATGAACATTTAGATAGGTTATTCAATTCTACTAAGGAAATAAATATTTTGTCTACATTTAGATTAGCCCTGTTTGCAGTCTGATCTAGTGCATCAAAGTTCAATAAAGTTGACCTATTTTGGAGGAAAGTTATCTCTTAGACTTAGTCTTCAACCAACTCTTTCATTCATGCATGATAAAACTCCACTTAGTGAGGGGAATGATTATTATTTGATTTTAATTCTTATAATTTATTTTTTTTATATGGAATAGGTTATCTTCTATTAAATGACAATGATTATGGTGAGTTGATGATGCACAACCTGAGCTCCTCATTTGATGACGTCTTGACTATGTTTGCATCCTTATTTTGCATTGAAATTTACATAAGCTAATTTAAGACATAAAAAATTAAATTAAATTTTAAATAATGAAAAATATACTTTATATAATCTAATTTTAGGCTTCTCACAATGTCCTGCATGGCTCTTGAGGATGACCTAGTTCAAATTTATAGGTGTGATCTCCATTAGTTCTTGAGAAGCTATTGAAAGATAGATCTCTCTTATTTAATTCCTTAATGAATGGCATAAAAAGGATTAAAACATTTTCATATAGTTTATATAACCTTTTAACACCTAAATACAAATTTTCAATGCATTTGGATCAATAAAACTTGAGTTCTAACACTTTTAGCCTTTCTAAGAACAAGTGTTTAACACTTTTGCATGCATAGACCTATAATTTTGAATTTTATCTATTATTAGGTAATTAAAATACATTATAACATTAAAAAAAATTATAAAATATTCCCCCCACATTTATTTCAAATTTCATAGGTTATAGATCAATAAAACTCAATTTATGCTCCTTTTTGTAGACCTAGGATCTCTCGAGGTAGCAAACATGCCAATTTGATAAAAATATATATATATATATATCTTGAGATATACATAGTATAAAGAGATAATTGTTTTTTAAATGAGTGTATTTACCCCCTATACATATTAAAATTATTTAAATTTCATGTACAATTTCAAAAACACTCTAAAAATGCACTTTTAGGTCTACAATCCTGTAGGTGTTCATTTCTCATGCATGTTTGTCATCTAGGTCCATTGTTTAGGTATAAAACCTTTGGTAATGATTTTAAATTGGTATAAGGCATATAAATATCATGTATAATTAATAAATATAATTATTCATTCTTTATAAATCTTTAAAACCTTCAAAAGTTCAAATTTATAGGTTTCATGCTCTCTAGATAGGGATTTGAAGGGTTTTAGAGTAATCATGCTTCTTAAAAATTGTTCATAAATATCCATCCTTATTTTTGAGACCAAACAGTATAATATGGGATCATTCCACCTCTTCAATCCTCCTATCAACCATTATAACCCATGCAAACTCTCCACCAAGTTACCACATTCGATTTGGGGTAATTTTAAGCTTGAAAATCAATTTTGAGGGAGATTTGAGTTGTCTTAGCATATTTTAAATATATAATAGCTAGATAATGTCTAAAAAACATATATTAATCTGATAAATCCATGCATAATCCTTTTCCCACCTGTAAACCAATAAAAATCCAATCTTTTACCTTTGAAAATGTATGAAAACTACCCATATATCCTTGCATATGTATTAAAGCACCAAAATATCTTCAAAACTATTGTATATGCATACCTAGATTCTATAAATATTTGATTCAAGGTTTTAAAATTATTATTCACCTTAACATATCTATCATCCTTCATTTATTTACAAATTTCCATTTAATTTCCTTCACCCACACCTTGGCATGCTTAAAAGCTTGAAATGGTCAACCAAGAAGTGGTTATGAATACAAAAACTCAACTAAGACTCTATATGGAAAACATTAATGGGATATATTAAACAAAATAAACCTTATTTTTTCCAAAAATACCTTAACTTTTATAAAAGAATCTTAAAACATAAAAAGAGGGCACAATAAATGCTTAATTTTTGCAATTAGCCTCCTAGACTAAGGGAAAATCTCAATATGACCTCAATGTGACTTTAATAGGCATATTAAAACTAATTAAAGGACGATAATTATTATTAAAGACCTTATTAACTTAATCATACTCAATGATGGAAACAATGGTGACCAAAAAGGTCAATAATAGTATGTGACTTGAGTTGACTATACCTATCCAAAGCATCACCTAATAAGTTTTTAACTAAAATATTAGTGGCAACAAAGGTATTGAGCTTAATCTAGTCTTTACATAAGTTTCTTAAAGTTTAAAAATGCAATTCAAGATCACTTGATCCATTATAGGTGATAGTAGGAACAATACCACCTATGTCAATATTTGTAATTTGAATAACTAAGGGTTCATTTTTCAAGTGTTTGATAGCCTTATTAAGAAGTGGGGTTTAGTTATAAGGTTACCTTGTGCATATCTAAAGGGGGTGTGGGGGAATTATGATTTTTAACTCCCCATTGAGTATGTCAAGGATGATTTTGTGATTTCAAAAGTTACTTTTGCATTTACATCATTTGATTTGCACTATTAGTTTTAAAAGTAGCCATTTGATTCATGGATTGAAATATCATTTGATTAGTATTAATAATGGCTTGACTAGTGAAGTAAATTGAGATGTTTTGGTGGTAGCCTTAAATTGAGTATTAATTTGGGCACTTTGAGTAGGACCATTGGAGGAAAGACTAGCCATAATAGTTGAAATACTAGGCATGGTAGAAGAAGAAGTAATATATAAAGTTGAAGGCATGGAAGAAGAAGAAGACATGGAATAAGAGAAATGCATGGAAGAATTCATAGGGTAACTTTCCCCAAGACTTGTATAAAAATTTATGCATGGGTGAAGGGGGATAGTCAAGTTAATTTCCTATCATGAGATTATAGATTATCATGGGATCCTTACCCTTATGTTGAGGTTTTTTTTTTTGATAAAAATTATCATTTTGGAAATGTATTTGAGATCACTCTCATCCTTGATAATAGGTATTTTTAGAGGATAGTTAAGTGGATCTAGAGTTTTAGACGTAGGTGACCCATATTTTTTGGTTTTAGTGGCCACATGAACATTTCTTACATCCATACTTTTTATGGAGGTATAAGGAAGGAGAGAATGGGGATGTTTAAGGGGGTTAGTGAAATTCATCATATCATTTTTATTTTGTAATTCAATTTCATCAAAAATATAATACATGATGGAAAAGGTGAAGGTATGACTAGGAGGAAAGAGGCCGATAAAACTTACTAGGTTGAGCTAGTCAACTTATTTTGATAGGCAATGAGAAATAATAATCTTTAAGTCTACATGGTTGAGCTTGTCAACTTATTTGGATAGACATAATTAAATAACAGTCTAGAAAATGAATTGAGTCAAGCTATTTGACTTAGTTGGATAAACAATGAGAAATAACAATCTAGAAAATGAATTGAGACAAGTTAGTAGATTTAGCTAGAGAGATAAGGAAAGATAATTGTCTAAAACATGAAATGGGTCAAGCTGGTTGACTTAGTTGAATAGATAAGGAAGAATAACAACCTAAAAAATGAAATGTGTCAATTTGGTCAACTTAGATAGATATGAAAAGTAACAATATGTAAAATGAAATGATTCAAGTTGGTAGACTTAATTGGACAGATAGAAAAAAGAACAATCTATAAAATAAATTAAGTCAAGCTAGTCGACTTAGTTAAATCTATAAAAAATTGACTATAAACTACATAATGTTTTTTTAAAAATAGAGGTAAATAAGCATGATGTAAAAGACTAAATTGATCTGTTCAATTTAGTCTATTTAAACACAATCAACTAGGTCAATGTTGGTTAATCTAGTGGAGTCACATAGCATAGAACTATGTCAATACTAGTCATCATAATCTGCAATACAAAAGAGAGAAGCAAGTAACAAGAAATAAGAAAAAATGAATTTTAAAACTAAATAATTATTTGAAAATAAAATTAGGTAGATGTACTAAAATTATTTGATTTATTTGTAGACTCCCAAAGATACTATCTTGTTTGTTGGATAGTGACAACCCAAAGTTTCATAATGTTAACTATGGAGGATTAGAACTTTCCCATATCCCACTAAACCTGATTTAAAGGTTAAGATGGAAGTAAATTCTTGGTGTTAAATGTTAACTTATACACCATAAGATCAAATAGATGGTTGGATATCTAAGGTTCAATAAAAAATAAAATCCTAGTGTTTCCTAAATACCATGAGGTACATGGAAACTAAAGACCATGATCAGCTTTATATTATGGCTGTGAGTATTATGAAAATTCCCTCATTCCATGATATTTTTAAATGATAGATAAGAACCATAAAAATAGTATCATCTAGCCCTTCAAAATAGTAACTAAGTAGTTTTAAAATTGTCAGTACATAGTTTATAGGAAAATTAAGACAATTGAAAATAAAGGTGAAAATCAAGTGGTGAAAACTAGTTTACAATTTATAAAAGTAAATAAATAAGTAGCCAATTATTTTAAAATCAAATGTGAAATTAATTACTATATAAGGAAAATGAATTTCCTTGCTTATGCTGAAAAATAAAACATATATAACAAGATCATCCAAGTCGATTTAGTTTGACCAAATAAAATAGAACAAGGTCAAGTAGGCTAATCTAGATTGTTGTAAAAATAGGACAAAAACAAAAAAGGTCAACCAAGTTGACTTAGTTTATTTGTAAATACAAACATACATAGAAATAAGTCAGCCTAGTTGACTTAGATGATTATAAAATGCAGTTTTAATAGAACTAAAACTTGAAATCATAGCATGGAAATCTAAAGTATTGAGTAATTTTATATAAAAATAGGAACAATAAATTGACAAAATTGAAGTATTAATTTGGTTAGAATGAACCTATAAAGATTTGACCAAGTCAACTTAGTTTGATGGAAGTGAAGAGTGAAATTTGAGATATGTAGAAAACTAACTGGGTTGACCAGCTTGATCTTATTAATTATGACTAAAAACTAAGATTTGAAAAAAATGAATAGGATTGACCTACTTGATCATGTTAGTTATGATTGAAAACTAAGATTGGTATAAAGTGAATATGATCAACTAGCTCGATCTTGTTTTAGATTAAGGTAAAAACAGGTTTTGAAGGGGCCCCGAAACCCTATTACAGAAACAAGAAAGATAAAGCGTTAACAAGCACCAAGAAGAACATTCCTAAAACCTACTAAAAAGTAGCAACAGCCAAAGGTTATTCAAGAATAACCTCTATTAACATAGTACATTCAGCGCCCTAATTTCTAAAAAATGATTTAATAACTATTTTTTAGGGGTAAAATCTAGAATTGTTGTCTGCCTTCCATCAGCTATATTCTACTTGCTTTCTAGCTCTCTCATTTTCCTTATGGGTCTTCTTCCAGGTTTATCCAAACAGCCAACATCCAGTTTGACTTTTGAATTCTGCTCATCTCTTTTTCTAGGATTATCCAGAAAAGAAACAAGGTGTTTTGCCTTCATTAGCTGTTCTTTTTTGCTACTTCTAGTTTCAATTCCCTTAGTATTAGTTTTCTTTTCAGCCCTTTTCCTTTGGTTTGGAAGATGTTTTAAATTTTCTCCATTTCCATTCACACGAAACTCGTCCAACAGTGATTCATTAACAGCCTGAATCTCCATTGGCTGAGAAAGAGGAGGGTCTCTCACCTCTGATTTATTTTCAGTTTCAGCCGAGATTTCTCCATCCTCAAGCACAACTTTGCCTCCTGCCTCTCTCCATTGATCCTCTACCCTTTGGTAAAGGACGATTTGCTTTGATAAAATAGTCAAATCTTCTTTGCTTTGTGTGGGTAATATGTTATCTAAATGCCCTCCATTTTCTTCTATCTCAGAAATTTCATTCTCAAGGAAGATCTCTTTATCGACCTCAGGAAATGAGCCTTTAGGATCTTCAAAAGACAACACTTTACCCTCCTCAGTATTTAAATCTTTAGTTTCTTCCTTATCCAATTGTTCTTGTCCCAGATCCTCTTTGGGTTTCCAAACTTTCTCAAGCTGGATCGTGGACTTTTTCCCATCCAAAACACCATTAAGGTGAGATTTGCTTCTGGATGGACAATTTTTTACCCAATGCCCCTGTTTCTTACAGGCATAGCAGGAGTTGGGTAGATCTTCAAAGAAAATTCTTTGAGACTTTTTACCAAACTTGGAGATAAGATCCACCTTTTTTGGGAGCTTGTTTAAATCTGCCACTTTGACATACATCCTGGTAGTTTGGAGTTTGGTTTTGGTTGCCGTAGCCTTGTCCAAAGCCACAAATTCCCCAAAAGCACTGGCTATTCCTTTGAAAATGTCCTCATGCCAGAACTCTAAAGGGAGACCAGGGAGTCTAACCTAGATGGGAGTTGTTAAGAAAAAAGAATCAGAGAAATCCATATTCATCTCCCATTTTTTGAGAGTAAGAGAGCATTTTCCAAACGTCCATGGTCCTCCACACAGCACCATAATCATATCTTCTTTGCAGTTGAAGGTAAAAGAATAAAAGCCATTCAGCATAGGTGCAATAGCTATCTCTCCTCTAATGACCCATTTCCTTTTAACCATTTTTGTCAGCGATTCAAGATCTGGTCTAGCTCCTAAAAATTTACCAATTAAGGTGAAATCCATAGAGGACACAGAACAATCTATTAAAGGATCTGAAATAAACACTTCATACTCACCTTTCTCCCAGCATGTTTTTGCAGTCACCAACGGGAAAGGGGATTTTCTAGTGGGTTTCTTGCCGAACAGAGATGACCACATCCTCTATTCAGAATACCCAGCCTTCAACCCTTCAGAGGATTTTTCCTTATTGAAGTCTCCTTTGTTTTCCTCTTTCTCACTTTCCTGGCTCGACTAGGAACCACGAACTTCACGAGAAAGGTCATTTTCGCAAAAAGAAATACCATTTTTTGCATCACCCACAAGTTGTGATCCATTATTCTTCTCATCCCCTCCTCCATTCCTTCTGGGATCAGTCCCTCCTATTTGCTTCTCTACCACCTGTTCAACATTTTTCAAGTCTAGCAGAGTAGCACGCAGGCCTGTAGAATCAAAATCTGGGGACGCGCCCCACGCACCCACTGGGGACGCGCCCCACGCGCCCACTGGGGACACGCCCAGCGCGCCCACAGGGGATGCACCCCGCGCTCCCATTATCTCTCCCTGCGTGCGCAGACAGCATTCAAATTTCCCCCCCAAACGTCTTTCTTCCCAACGTCACAAATTTTAATACTAGCTCGATCTTGTTAATAGTGACTAAGAACTATGATTAGTATAAAATGAACAAGATCGACCAGCTCAATCTTATTAGATGTGACTAAAAATTGAGATTGGCATAAAATGAACAAGATCAACCATATCAATCTTGTTAGTTATGACTAAAAATCTGCAAACAAAGAATAAAATTGATTCACCTAGTGTGACCTAGTTGATTGTAGAACTAGGATATACTCATAGAAAATAAGACTAGGTTGACCAACATGACTTAGTTGACTATAAATGAAAAATTTAAAATATAAGGGTTATATTCAAGTCAAGTTCACCAGATTATATATAATAAATTAAGATAGATCTACAACTTATCCTACTTAGTAAATTTAAGATTAGATAATGTAATTGACTAACATCTATTTCAAAACTATTTTATATTAATATCATGACCAAATTGGATCTTTTAAACCTAATTAAGGGAGAAATTATTACACAACACTAAAGGAGAGGGTTCCAAAGACTCTAGGAAAAAAATATATGCAATAACCCTAGCTAAGTTTGAATACATGAAATATAACTAATCTAATGTTATCAAAGCATATAACATAAATATGGATGGTTAAAATAAAAAATATAATCAAGGGATCATGGTAGGCAAGTAGGGGGCCTAGACCACCTAAGGTGGAAGATGGAAATCAAAGAAAACCTATAGTTATACTAAGTTTAAGTATATAGGTAATATAATCAAGGATTTAAACATTCAAACATGTTATCTTGTGCAATATCTATCTATCAAATTAAATAGCAAAAGTTAGATATACTTACCTTTTGAATGAACCTATCGAGTCTCAATCTCTCCCTTGGCCAATGTTTCTTTGTAAGAGATTATTGTGGCTTTATAGGGATCACAATATAGAAATCATTTCTAGGCTAAAATATTCCTACTTTGCATCTAATATTTTTCACAAGAAAATCTATGTTCTATCCAAGGCAAACCCTAAGCAATGACTCTTTTAAATGTATATCTAGAAAAAATTTGAGCTGTAATAATGCAAAAATGAATGTTCCTCTATATTGGATTGAAGGGAAGATGGTATTTATAAGAATGGATAAGTCTTAACCCTTATAAATTTTTAGCTAATAAAGTCATCTATCATGATCGTATTTTGGGGAAAGTTACTGTTAGATCTTGAACTAAGTCAACTAGACCAATTTAGTTTTGTAACATGTCATAAATTTCATAACAAACTTGACCAGGCTAATTAAAATGGGTGTATTCTTAGTTAGGGGTTATTTTAAAGTATAATTTACCAATGAGTTGGATAAATAGGGTTTATTTACTTGGGGAGTTGTATTAGTGATATTTTTAATGGGTTTAGGTAATATAGAGTTGACTAATAATCTTGTAAAGCACTAATGGTTTGCCCACCCCTTTCTCGATACACATTGTAAGGTTTACAGTCATAAATATTTAAATTTGATAGGTTCTTATAAGAGACAAAATGTTAGTAAAATATAAAGTTTTAAAATATTGTTTGTATATATATCTTTTTGAAGTTGTGGACAATAACACGTAACCATGTGGTTAGTGGACTATAGGCTCAAGAGGACTAAAAAACCAGTGTGATGGAGGTAATTGAGGAGATACATGAAAGTTGAATCAAGAAAATAGAAATATGAATAATAACTAGTAAAGCCTTTGAAGTGATTGTGATGATTATTAGGGTTGGAGAAGATGTAAAGGCATTCTAGAGTAAAATCAATACAAGAGATCTTAGAAGGTACTATCATGGAAAATAACCATCATGTCCTAGATTTTAACTTAGGGGAAGTCATGAATTCATAGTATGCCCAAGATATGGTAATAATGATCTCATAGCATGGTCACCTAGTAAATTAAAACTCAAAAAATGTGTCAAGAACAAATTTGGAAATTAAAACTCAAAAATTATAACTCAAAAATCATAAGCATGGTCACTTAGTAAATTAAAACTCAAAAAATATTAAAGCTTACCATTATTGATATTTGAAAAATTATAACCAAATTAGTAGGCAATTTTTGACATATATATAATTGTTTAAATTAGTAGGCAAAAATAAATTATAAGAGCCATATTATTCTTAGATATATCACCCTTTACATATTTTTTACATAAAACCATACCTAATAAAAATTATTTTGGGATAATCAAGTATGATAATAATATGGGAATACCTAAATTGATATGATTTATAAATCACATATAAATCTTATATAAATCACATAAACTTATTTAATCCTCTTAAATTATACCCAAATGGTTTTATGAATATAGTGATATATTATTTTATTCTTCTCCCTGAATATAACACTATCTCTGAGATCGCCACTATAGTTACTTGACTTGATGAATTACTTGCCTCAAAAAGGAGATGATGTTTGCTTAGGAAAATACTCCACAAAGGTGCAAAAATTATGTGTAAAATAATGGAGTGTGAGTTACAATGGTTTGCCTGGTTTTACAACATCAACTGCTATGCCAACTTCCTTGTCACCACTTGGTTTCTTCCTTCTGTAATGAAAATCCTTTAGCCTGGGCATTCTGTAGTTCTATTACGGCATGAAAATACTAGCAGTACCTCAAAGAGTAAGAGTATGGAATCCTTCTGATCCTAAAATGTATTGAGCTAAACATATCTAATTCATACCAGTTTATACATAAAAGTATGGATGTTTTAAAGAGCCACTCTTTACCATTTTCATAATGCATATAATATAACATGTTTGTTGTAAATAAATATAATTTTATGTCTTAAAATGTATGGCTCGGATTTATAATCTGGTTCAGAATTTACCTATATATGAGTCTCTAAATAAATACATATGACTCTTTGAATATTTAACCATACAAGTTGACATTATGTGCTTAATATTTAGTTTAGTACAACGATTAATGTTATATTTTCCTATAGTTCAATATAGTTTGTATACACCTATAAATATATGAGGCACCAGTTATATAAGTGTTATTATGTAAAATGAATCACCATTTCAAATATGCTACCTATCAGGTGTATAAAATTAGATATATGTCATTGTATATGTTTTAAATACTTAAAATCGAACACTTTATGTTGATTTTAATCATCTCTAATCATCCTTATTTTTCTCTAATTCTAATTCATCATCACTATTCATGGTTTACTATTCACATCTTTATTAAGTTAATTAATCCAAATTAAATAACTAATCCTTCCTTAATTAGAAATTCCATGGATTTTGAATATTCACAATTTTTATAAATCCAAAAATCTAACTATCCTCACCTCATGAGGTCATCTTCAACTCCATTTCCCTTTCTAAATTTCAAAGATGCCCTAGGCCCTACCTATCCCCCATCATTAATTTTTTTTAATATTATCTTCCTCATCTTTTCAATTTAATAATCCATCTTATTTTCCACTCAATCTTACCTACCAATTTTATATTATATTTTCATCCCAAATTAATTTTATATTCATTTGTGATTCCCACATGTTCTCCACTCCAATTTTTAATTAAAGATTCTCATTTTGAATTAAAGATTATCTTTTATTATCATCCCTTGATTCTCATCTCAAGATGGATGGTTCATATTCATTTCAAGAATTTATAAATTGAAAGTTCTTCCTCTAATTTAGAAAAAAATTATCATAATCTTACTATGCCAAAATTCCTCTAGTAAGATTCAATATTTGCAAGGTTATTATGCCAAAATAGTCTTAGAAGTTTCAATCTTCTATCAATTTCCAAATCAAGCCAAAGTCACAACAATCAAGGTGAACAAGGAGAGATGCTTCCCATAAATAACTAGTATTACCAAAGAGTTCTAGATTATAATCCGAGCTCAACATCAATCAATTTTCAAGCATATCTTCAAGGGAGGTAAGATTGTTGGCTTATCTTTCCAATTGCATTTCATATTTGAATATCATAGTCCAACATAGGGATTAAACTTAAGAAGTTATGTTTTTAATATGTCTTTGACTTGTTCACTAACATTGACTAATCTCTCTTGAATTTTTGATCTAACATAATGGCACGTCCAGTGGGACTCGGTTGCACACCCCACATCTTCTTTTTCCAATATTTTTTTTCTAAAAAAAATAAAATAAAAACAAAAATTGCTAGTAAAATGGTTCTAGTTTTTAATTAGTTAACTATATTTCTTTGAGATTTGGTAAGTATATTTTTATTGGTGTTGAAATAATTCTCTCCAAATTTTGTATCATTTTGATTGTTAATTTAGGAGATATTCTTAAATCAATTACTGTATGGTGTTTTAAATAAAAATGACTATTAAACAGGGTATATCTTCTAATCTACAAATTATTTTTATTTGAAACTTTTACAGGGGGTGTGTATCTATATTATCTTAATTTTTTTCTAGATTGAATAATGTTTTAGGTCATATTTTATGAGATATGGTCATTTTACTATCTATTTTTATTTGTTTATTTTATTTTATCTCACTTGGTTGTTTTCTAACTTGTAAGTTAATTTTTCATATATCTATCTTAACTTGAAAGTATTTGGTGTTTAGAAGATTTTTAATATTTATATTTTTTAGGTTTTTCTTTCTCAAAGACCACCCAAAAAAAAAAACTATTAATTGGTTTGACGTAGAACCTTGGCCAAAGAAATGGCATTTTGAGTCAAACACATCAATTTTTATCTCACATTTTAATTTAAGAATTTAAAACAAATCCACACTTCAATTTGGGTTTACAAAAGAAAGTTGTTCATTTTTATGTTATTTAATTTCTTGAAATTTTTGCTTGTTGTTTGATTATCTTGTGAATATTTTTTGCACGTATGCTTTCCTTGTTTAGGTGACTCAAAAATGTGAAAATTCGAAGTCATTTTAAAATGAAGATTTGTTAGTCTAAATGATACCTTCTATGTTTTTATTTTAGGCTTTGAAATTGAGATTTAATCACCTTCTTACAAACCTCATAGGGCATGGTGACTAAAAATTGATACCCCAACGTACATATCAACCTTGTACAACCAGTGGGGTATACAAATGGAAGGAAACTTTCATTAGGGCCAATTGTGATTCCTCGAGGAGAATCTCATGAAGGTAAGGGGTGACCCTACACCAAGCCATGAGACATCATCTTCAAAGAATCCAATTCTGGTAGTTTTGTTACTTAGAAGTTAATGTTAGCATTGTCATGGTGGGGACAAAACCCCTCTTGTGGATTGCCCGATTTGGATTTCTTCTTTGATAGATTTTTTTGCCCATTTACCAACTATTATGGGTTATATATAGGGACAATTTAGATAATCCATTGTAAAAAAATTAGATGCCTCTTTTGTTATGGATCATACATTGATGTAGGGGTAAAAAGGTAATAGCCCCCAAAGTTCACCTTTATCATATGAACCTTGAGAGACAAGGGGGGGCCTAAAAACCCTACCAAAAATTGCAATAATTTACATAATGAACTATAAACTCTATAATCCTCTCTCAAGGTGAGTGTTTTAAAAGGTTCAATAGATGTGATGTAAACCTGAGTCAGTTACTAAAATGCCTTGTAATGCTTGTGTTGTTGCTTGATTGTTGTATTGAAACCTTATTTAAAATTGAGACCAATTCAAATAAACCAAGTCCAAACCCAAAACCATTTTTATACCGACATAATGAAGCATTAATTTGTAAAAATTTTGGGTCAAATAAAATTGACATGTCTAAACTTTGTCCAAATACCAATATTTCTTTTCCAACCACATCGTTAGGCTACCCAATTCAAATAAAAAGTCTTGTGAAAATATGAAATTTACCACTTCAATTCAAATCAAGACCAATGTCCGAATTCTCATATAAACCGTGTCGTTATGCCATCTATTTGGTACTAAACATAGTCCTAGTCCCAATCTAAAGACCAATTTCAAAATCAATGTCCAATTTCTTGTCAAAATTATGCCATCTTATCATTTAATTTAGTTCAAACCTAGGTTAAATTTCAAATGCCCATTCTAATGTGCCTTTGTTTCAAATTTCTAAACAAACAAGCTCTTAAGTTCAAGTACCTAACTTTTGGTCAAATGTGTGTCATTATACTATTTGATTTAGTTCACAACCAATTACCCATTCTGATTTGTCCTCCTTTAGTTCCAATTAAAAACTCTAAATTCCTTATTTAAACCATGTCAATGTGCCATCCATTTGGTTCCAAACCTAATTTGAAAGTTAGAGTACCAACTCCTGTGCTAAAGTTAACATTGATAGAACTAGTCCATTTGACATTTACATTAACATACCCAATTTCAACATTTAATATCTATCAAAGTCAAATTCAACTTCAAATTATGTACAAAATTTGTTATATTCCAAGTCAATCAAATTCCATATTAGCTTCATCTTGAACCATGTGCCAAGCCATTCAAATCTAAATCTAGTTCATCTTGAACCATGTACCAAACCAAGTTTATACCATTCCAAACCAATTATGTACCATGCTAGTCAAAGGCAAATCTAGTTTGTCTTGAATCACATACCAAACTAGTTTTGTACCATTCTAAATAAATTATTTACCATGCCAGTCAAAGGCAAATCCAATTAATCTTGAACCACATATCTAACTAATCTTGTTTCATGTCAATATCGATTCAATTCATCTTGAGTCATGTGCCAATGTAATTATGTACCATGTTGATGTAATTTTATATTGTGCTAATACATTTATGTACCATTCCAAATTAATTATATACCATTCTATTCTAAATCTATATCAATTATGTGTCGATCAAAACCATTTCTTGTATTTCCATTCAATCTCCCGCACATGTCAGTTAGGAATGATAAAGTCATGTCATCCATCCTTTCTTTCATTTGAATCATGGTTATTCCAATCTACCTGTTGACTAAATTTGACCCCAAATCAAATTTGGGTCAAGCCCCACTATTTTTAACTTTTATATAAAATTTCATATGTCTTATGGGGTCATTTATTGTCTTACATGTCTCACTTACCCTTTCCCTAATCCTTGCTAAAACCCATCCTCCTTTTACTAGCTCAATCAACCAAAGTCAACATTATTAAAACCTATTCAAAGTAAAAAAATTGATTTAAAATGTCCTAAAATGGTCTTTGAATTGTTTTAAAGTATTTTCATGTCACAAATTGGCCATTTACTAGGTTTCATGTGGTAAAAGGCTCATTTAGTAACTTTTCTATCTAATTAATTAAATTTTACGGATGGTGGGAGTTAAAAAATATGTCATCAAGGTGGATACCAATGTGTATAATGTAAAATCATGTTAGAATCATTCAAGTGACAGTTAGAAGTCTGTTATGATCAAGAAATAATAGTTTTTCCTCAAAAATAGGAGTTTTTGGACACTTGTATGGACTTCTCAAGTTCACCATCAGTTGAAAACATGGTTGAGTGAATCTTAACCTCCCCATAGGTTATTTACATGTTTTTTTAAGGGATATGCAAAAAGGTATATCAATAACTTTTTTCCTTCATTTTCTATTGGTAAGCCAAGGAAGGGCAAATTCAATCACTTAATATGGGCCGTACAGGTGGAATTGAAAAGAGTGATTATAGGGGTGGATATTAATCCAAGTACACTTCAATTTTATATAAATAATTTTTAATTTTGTTTCTCCTCCTTTATGAACAATCATTTTGACTCTAGGTAGCTTTTTATGGATTTACAACCATGAAGGGGTCACTATTTGAGCTTGTCTTAGATTTAATTGTTTTTGATTGATTGGTTTGTTTGTTTCAAGTGATTATACATGATTTTAAATAAATTCCAATTATTATTATTGTTTTTTAAAACTCAGGTACTTGGGGAAGCCTCTTCTAAGCTTACATGTGCTCCTAACTGCTCTTTTACATTCTTAGCTATTTCAGGTGCCATTGAAAGAGTTTGATGATCAATTTGAAGATTTCCTTGATGGAGGTTGTTTATTTTAAGGATAAATTTTTCATTATAAGGTGTTATAGGCTCTCCAATAATATTTCTTTGTGAAATTATATATCCTACTAAGTAAACACAACCCAAGGATCATCTATAGGCCTTGCTGACGTCATGGTGGCATATATGGAGATGTGATGAGATATCATGATCAAACTCTACCTATTGATGAGGATCATTCTATGATTTTTTAATATGAATAATTTTCAAGAGGATATAAAATCTATTTCAAAAGGGAGAATGAAGACTATTTTGGTCTATCAGTCCTTAAATGACTAAAATAGAGATCCTTGCACTTTTTTGGGATAACATACACTATAACCTAAAGATTTTATAATATTCTTGGTTGTTTATTATAATATCCCTATCCATAAAAAATGCATATTCCAATTTTTATCTGCAGAAGGTGAGTGGAAGATGGATTTTGCAAGGCCTAAAAGTGGCTAAAAACCACTGAAAAGGGGTAGTGACATCTACAGGAAACTGACTTAAAAGGACCACTCTTCAACCAAAGTTTCATCCTAAAGTCACAACTCATGTTTGAATGACTTTGAATATGTAAAAGGAAAAATTTAGGGCTCAAATACCTTCCCAAAGGTATAGTGTATCCAACCTTGAGTCATGATCAAACCCCCTTGTCTGTACACAAGTCTGAGGGAAAACACAGTAAACAATAAATAGTGAAGTTAGAGGTGAGAGTTTAGATCTCATTTTGACCCTTAAAATAGTAATAAGGTGATTTTTTGATCATATAACTTCATGTTAAGACCAATCACTTTAAAATAAACATAATTCATGCCCATAATCACCTATAGTAGCCCTAAAGGCATGACTATCATAGTCAAGGTAGGGTGTCCCAATTGAGGACCTAGGCAAAGAATTTTTATGGTTTGAAAGGTTTATAAGAGGGATTAAATCATAATGATAACATAATTACATAATAATCATTAATATTAGGTCTAAATACATAATTCAAGGCTCAGTGATTACCTACAGGTAGGGGCTTTGAGAGTGTCTTAGTCCTCATCAAGCAGTGGCCTAGTTTTAGGAGTGAGAGAACTTAGTACAAAGGATTGAACTATAAATTGGAAAAATTGATTAAGGATAACATAAATTAAATTTAAAACATCAAAGGAGGTTTTTATTGTGTCTATAAATCATGACCCAAGCTCTAAATAACTTATAGCCAACATGTTAAATAATGCAACCCTCCTAGGTAGTCATGGACCTAATCTATGTTTCCAAAGGAATGAAAGTGTTTGAGTGGAAAATAGAATATAACATGATTTAAATACACCATTTGAGGAATTAATTACCCTTTTATGTCATGGAAAACTAAAATAGAACCTTCATTTCCTACAATCACAACCTCTACCCTACCTACCTTCATCGGGCTACTTTGTTCAAAGTCTACCTTGGAAATGTCAATAGTTTGATGATCAAAAATTGGAGTTGAGTGATAAAATTTGGTAAATATAATCCTTGGGAAATATAATACACTCTAAAATGATCAATTTTCCAATGCCAATATAAAAATCCCTCTTTATTTTGTCTCAGAGTAGGGGTAGTTTTTCCATGCCCAAGGAGACAGTTTGAAGAAGAAATGGGTCAAATCATGGACCAGAGGTCAAGTGAGATCAAATGGAGGTTTAAATAATTGATACACATCTAATGGAGCATGATAAACCAAATATAAGTTTTGAAATCAATAAGGATGCTCTAACCAAGAAGGTTTACATAGAGATGTTGAAAACTATGGACTCCATCAGTTCAGCTTGAGACTCCTACAACTAAACTACAAACTCCATCACTATAAATATGTAATCCATTATCAGAGATTTTTTACTTTCAAAATCCTCATATAATGAAAATATTCTAGTGCCAAGTGTCAATGAATGCCTATTGGAGAGTGATCTTGATGATAAGTTATGATTGAGCTTGTGTAAGAGAATGTCATGATCAAGAAAACTCCCAATTCAGGTGAAGGCTTCTTTGTAACTCCCTCTCCTCATCACACGTGAGAAACTTGTCCTATATTTATTTTGAATTCTCAAAATTAATCCTATGATGAACGAAATTTGAAAGAGAGAATGATTGATAAGATTTCTATGCCACACATGGAAAAGAGGCTAATTTGGGATGAGATGATGTGTAAATCAGTTTCATGACTCATTTTCCACGTTATCCACATGTGTTGTAAATGATTCTCACCTTTGGACACTTTTCCTTGTGCCTCTTCAACTTATCTCATCTCTCTCTTCTTCCAAGTTCTATAAGTATGAGCCATTTTGGTTATTGAGGGATTCCAAATCTTGGTATGGTGAAGCCCTACCAAAATTGTACCTTGATTTTCACTTAAGATAATGAGAATTAATTTGGTTATACTCTAAGTCCATTTTCACTATGTGTTTAAGTGATCCATCTTGATTGTCAAGTATAGATTAAGTTCATCTTGTTTTCATGCAATCTTTGAATGTGTTACTGCAAATGACTTTTCTCTTAATAGGTTTCATGAAGTATATGCTACTGAAATAGACTCTTGAAGTGTGTATGAGTTTGGTAGTGTCATATCTAACCTTCCCTTCACTTGTCTTCATTTATTAAGCTATTATTTGATTCATGAGAAATAATAATGCTAGGCAGCTCCATTAATGGTGTTGAGTCTAGTTTGGTTGTCTTAGTTCATTATGAAAATTCCAAGTGTATGAATGGAAGAAACTCTTGATGTATCACCTCTTAGTTTAAGTTTTATTTATGTATATTTCTCTCCCTTTTAACCCATAATAGGTAGTTTTAGTAGCATAATAAAATCAATTCATATCTAGGGAGCTAGCCCTTAAAATATAAAGGTTTACTTCCACTATAGGTGCCCCACACATATGGAAGTATTCTCATGTTGGATAAATCTTGAAGAGGCTTGAACAACCTCTTATAAGGTGAAATATTTGGAGACAACACTACCTTTTTTGGATAATTCTCCAATCTGTGCCAATTTTCCCTATTTAAGGCCAGTCAAATCAATACCATTTCAACCAATTCTAATATGTGCCAATTTACCCTATTTGGGGCCAATCAAATCAAAAACATTTTGACCAATTCCAATCTATGCCAATTCACCCTATTTGGGGCCAATAAAATCAATGCCATTTTAACCAATTCTAATATGTGCCAATTCACCTTTTTTAAGGCCAATCAAGTCAAGGCCATTTTGACTAATTTCAATTTATGCTAATTCACTCTGTTTGGGTCCAATCAACTCAATATCATTTTAACCTTTTCAATTCCATGCCAATTGACCCTTATTTAGGCCTATTCTAATTTGTTCTAAGACCACCATTTTTTGGGACAATTTTCTTCCTATCCATTTCCCCTTACATGTATCTTTGATTGGGGGCATTAGTCCAAGGTTCATCTGAGTCATGGAATCTCACATTTAATTGACCATTCTACATCAATTTTACCTCCCAAATATGTCATCTATTATAGATCAAGAACAAGAACAATTTGATCAATAACTATTTAACAACAAGGATGAATATCTTTATTACATTGTGGCAAATGGGTGATAAAATTCCAGATGGATTTCCTATAGATGACTTGCACTATTTGATTATAGCTTCTAAAGAGACATCACAACAATTCCAACAGTTTAGACCTATTATATCATTGCCCTTCCAAGGGCCAATATCTATTAAAAATCCAAGTGTGTCCAAGTTTGATAGCTAATCAAGCATAATATGGCATGATCCCCTTCCAAATCATGATTAGATATGTCCACTTTAAAATCAAGATCAAGATAATCAAACCATTGATGACATTTTTGTCTAATCACCCATCTTTGATCAAATACAAACCATTAATGATATACATGTATTTGATGAAGAGCCTCTATTTTACATAGGACCCATCTTTGATGAGCCCATATTTGAAGAACCTATTATTGTTGATCTAGAGCCATTTATTCAACCATTGTCAAATGTTACCCATTTACAAACTTTCCTTCATCTTAAATTCTCCATTTCCAAGTGAAGGGTAAACAAGGTACTTGTATACAACATTAAATCATAATCAAGTCCCATTTTAGAATCAATAGTAGAATTGGGTTCTATTTTGAAACCAACATCAGATTTAGCATTAGTAGAAGACTCAGTGTCAGTCTCAGCATCAGGTTTAGATACTCTTAAGTTAAAATTAGCTTAAAAATCAAAAAATATTGATGCATATTATGACATTAGATCCATATTTCCAACATATCCAATTAAAAGCAATTGTGATTATTCCATAGCTTTCAAGGATGTTTCCTTCAGCATCGATACAAGTTATCCTAATAGCCTCTACAAGGATTGTGTTTCCTCTTCCCCTTCCATTTCCATTACACATGACTTTACCATTAATCAAAACAAGACATTATATTTACATTACACTTCCCACAAACATCAATTAAAACTGAAAAATTACACATTTTTGAATTGTATCCATGGAGACATTTCAGTGTTAGAATTTCTAGGGAAGCAAGACACTATTAAATCAAAATAACAATCTTATAGTGAAACCTTGTTCAACGTGTTAGGAAACAATCAAATTTTAAACTTAGCATCTTCTAGTGAAACCTTTTTTAAGGCACTAGATGATAAGAAAAATCAAAAATCAAAATATTTTAGTCAAACCTTGCTTGAGGCACTAAGGGAAAATCAAAATGAGTTATCAACATCCCTTAGTGAAACCTTATTTAAGGCACTATTGGACAATTCAAATTAGAAAAATTATGAATAATTTGTTGGTGAAAACCTCTTTGGGGAGCTAATAAATGAGTAAATCAATTATGCATCACATGATGAAGACATTACTGAAGATAATATTGTCCCCACCACAACCAAAGATAAGTCGAATCTAGAATCAACAATAATGTGTGTGACTGAAAATCCCAATTTTCATTTGTCCACCAATCATTATGCATTCCATTTATAGCTTATTTTCCATTATCCCACTAGACCATTTATCCCATGCTTACCCTTATTTACCCTTCCTAGTAAAAATCTTTTTCAAAGAGGCTACGAAGACATATTATATTTAGAGGTTTGGAGGAAGTAGAATCAATGACTAATTAAGATCACAACAATGTTAGTGTAATTTAAAACACTAATAAGATTCCGATAGAGCATCTATTTTGAGTAGGTATTAGTTAGACAAAAAATATTCCACATTATGTATCTTGTAATCCTCCATTGAGTTGAGATGCTGAATTTTTTTTAAAAATACCTAAAATTTTGAAAATCCCAAAAAAAAACTTAAAAAAAAAAATAGAAAAAGACCTAAAATATCCTTAAGAGATAGTCACAAAAATGTATGCTTGCTTTGTCCTCTTGTTTTCCATTTTTTTTTAAATTTCATTTACCTTATCATTGTTCCTAATTTTTGCTCAACACTCTTGCAGTGTTGTGCACTCATTCCTATTTTCCTCCATGTTCACATTTTATATTTATAATTTTTCTTCTATCCCATATCCATGGGAGAACTAAATTTGGGCTGAAGTTCATGTTAGATCTAATGTCCATGGGATTATGTAGGCAACATCCTCTTGTTTAACATATTTAGAGTCATTTTAGCCACCCCTTCCTTATTCTTCTCTTCCCCCTTTTCATTTCTGAACCATTATGCATGTTGGACTTAGTGTCCATGAGTCATACTTTTTACATCAAAGGTTTAGTTTTTTATGCTTACACCAAACCATAATCATATACATAAAACATGGACATATGCCATAAAATTATAAAAACAAAGCAACATTTAACACATTCCAAAAATGTTCAAATCAATCAAACACTCTTGTATTTTATTTAGCATGTGAGGCATCGCATAGTACATAGAAAAAGGGATACACACCAAACACACTATAATAAGATTGCATACATATCATCTAGGGTGCATACACACATTTTTCCTACTTAGGCATTATGCCTTTATCTGGTTGATCTCCTGGCATTGTGATAATTATTCAAAAGATCTAGATTTAATTCAATCATCCTCCTTGTTGATTGCTTACTAAATTGGCATCAACAACATTCCTCTTTAAGCATAGTTGGCTTATACGGCCAATTTCCCCATAGTTATTTCAAACTATTATGGGTGACACTAATTTATTTATGTTCCTCGCTACATCGATGGCTATTGATGGACATATTCTACTCCCATCTTCCACATGCCTCCCTATAAGAAAGAACTCATGCTCCGCTCTTGGTCTTATACCCTGCTCAATTTCTACATGCATTACCTCCCTTTGCTCAATTTGTTCATCTTGCATGAGTAACACCTATCATTGTTGCATCATGCATCCTTGTGGATAGTGGGGATTCCATTTGTGATAAACTCTTAGTTGTTAAATTCTATGGGCCTTGGGTGATGATATCTTGCTCTGTATCTTATGTAGTGAAATTCCCACCTTTTTCATTACATTTATATTTGAAGCTTAGGCTTAAGCTTGAGTTATAGATGAATCTCTATCGGTTCTTTTTGTTTCAATAGTTATTCCATAAGTTCCATTAGTAATTAAAACATATGTAAAATATGCACATTCACCTCATAGATTATTTCAAACTGTGGTGGCTACCAATCATCTCCACCTTCATTGCCATTGTTTCTAGTATGTGCCATCTTTAACCTCTACACTTATCTACTTTGTCAAGGCCCTAAAAAAATAATATGATTTCATGTTAATAATTTGTTCTTAGGATGATGAATTAGGTATCCTACCTAACCATTGTTCCTCAATGATTTGTTATCCATCCTACCAACTGAATGGGTCTCATGATGTCATCAATTCCATTGAATAGTCATGCCACTTGAAATAGTCATTTCTACTCACCTTTTGGATTATACATATAACCCCTAATCAAATGGTTATCCTGATAAGGTCATTATGTGTAGTCATGATCTCCTTTATTATCATGTCATGGCACATTGTAAATGTCTATGTCATGCAATTCGTATCTGATGTTTTTTTGTTTTGTTTCATATCTTGAGGTCCTCATGGGGATGGTGGTCTCTTAAATAGTTGTCAACTCTACCCCACCTTCTCTACTTATATACAAAAATATTTTGGGTCATAGAGCTTTATGTTGGTAAGGCCCCACTTATTGAACCACATAAATCATTATTACCAAGGTATTAGTACATAGGATACATACATCACACCTTTCACCAAGACTGGCTATGCAAGTATTGAATTAGGTGTATACCATCCCCTATCACTCACCATGCTAATAATTTTTTTCCAAACTAAATGTGCAAAACCTTCAAATAAATCTTTATAGGTCTTCACTCAGCTACAACCCATAAAACTTGGCTCGTAGAGATGATGGCCTTTTGCCAAAGAGACTATGTAGATTATGATAGACACCCATCTTATAAAACTTGAATCATAGTGATAGATGCTACCGATTTTCTTATACCTTCACATATTTTAAGATGCCATAGATTCCTCATGAAGGAACCCTTCTTTTCGCTCAACTCCATCAAAGGCAATTTGTGGTGTTTAGCATTGTGTTAGGATCTTATTTATCCTACCTTGCCAATCCATAGTCTTTAATACAAATGAATGTGGGATTATTATGTCAACTTATTACCAATATTTTCAAACCATTCTCTCACTATTTTTTGAGTAACCTAAGACAATGCTCTCACCATTTTGCATGTTAGACTATTATGTGTCTTATAATTCTCAATTGAGTTGAGACACCCCAAAAATCCAAAAAGAAATTCAAAAAATAAAAAGACCTAAAAATTTGATATGGCTTACCATCTTAAAATGAGACATAAATCCCTAAAATCCAAAAATATTTTTCTTAGTCCAAATCTAGTCAAAACCCTTAATCCACTCATTTTATAGTCCTAAACCATTGTTGGGATGTGTCATTCCCAAATTTTCCCTACTAGGGAAAATTCATTATTGGTTCCAATTATTTTAGCCAACTGATGATGTGTCCTTCCCTTACATGTATCCTTGCTTAGGGACACCATCCATTTATCATTATCATTGATTTCTCATGCATGGATTTGGACTTGGTTAAATAATAAGATGCTTTATGTTGATTTTATTTTTAAGTTTGTATGCGTGTGTTTGTTTGTTTATTTTTTCTATTATGGCCTCAACTCAGTCCATTATTTCAGTAGGGTCATCATCATGGTTCTTTCTATCATGTAGTTGTACTTAAGTCAATCTATTGGCATTTTCCAGCATTATCATCATGGTTTTATTATCATTGGTTTTTTTTTGTCAAGTATCTATTAGATTGGGGGTCAGTATTTATGCAAATTACAACTAGGTCATCATGGTGTTTTATATCATGGTTCATATTATTTTGTGTTACATCAAAAATCTATATTTAGAAGTTTACTCGATAATGCTTCAATGTAAAATATCCTTGTTCACTAAATCTCTATTAACTAGACCATATGGTTGATTTATATGCTCCTCATGATACATTTAAGCATATACAAATAGTCATGATCATTTTATTAACATTCTTCCAATCTAATCATATCATTCTTCAATCATTATCTTGTTCTTCTGAATATCATTTATATTATCACTTTGACTATTCATAAGTGCATAGTTTTTTGTGGCTTCTTCATTTTTTAAAAGTCATTATACCATTGTTCCTCTCATTTTTAATTTGTGACATGTTAAATCCTTGATTTATACTTGTCAATCAAATAGTTAACCATTTAGATCATTTAAAAATGAAATCTGCCCTATTGGGGAAAATCATTTGGACATATCAATGAATATATATGCTCTAATGTGTTAATCTATTTCCATATTTGTACCATCATTTTTAGGACCCTGTACCTTCATTTCTCCCTACTGGAATAAATTCTTCTAATTCAAAGCCTACAACTTTTCACCTTATTTGGACTGACTAAAGTGTGTTGCTTGTTTTGGTATGCATCTTTCCCACTTCTCCCCATCATGGGGCCAATTTTACTCTACTATTCTTAACCATTATAATAAAAGTGTGTAAGCATTAGCTCAAGTAGCTTAATTTTGACCATAGGTTAATCTATTCTCCCATTATATCTTATTCCTCTCTTTTTTAAGAGCCCATCCACATCCTACATGCCCTCTCAAGGGGGTATCATAGGTCACTAATTACTTCTTCATCTAACATTTTAATGAATTTTTTATTCTTTGAAAATTCATTACTTCAACTATGTCTTGTAATGACTTCTCAAAGAAGGGGAAAATGTAGACACTTAAAATCAAACACTTTTTGTTGATTTAATCACCCCTAATTATCCCTAGTTTTATCTAATTACTATTCATCATCACTATTCATGATTTACTACTCACATATTTATTAAGTTAATTAATCTAAATTAATTAACTAATTCTTCCTTAATCATAAATTTTATGGATTTTGAATATTCACAATTTCTATTAATCCAAAAATATAATTATCCTCACCTCATGAGGTCATCTTCCACTCCATTTCCTTTTCCAAATTTTAAAGATGCCCTAGACCCTACCTATCCCCCATAATTTTAATTTTATAATATTATCTTGCTCATCTTTTCAATTTAATAATTCACCTCATTTTCCACTTAATTCCACTTACCAATTTTATATTATATCTTCCTCCAAATGAATTTTATATTCATTTTTTATTCCCACGTGTTCTCCACTCCAATTTTGAGTCAAGATTCCCATCTTAAATTAAAAATTATATTTTATTATCATCCCTTGATTCTCATCTCAAGATGTATGGTTCGCATTCATTTAAAAAGTCTATAAATTAGAGGTTCATCTAATTTAGACAAGCTTCTCTATCATAATCTTACTATGCCAAAATTCCTCCAGTAAGATCCAATATTTGTAAGGTTATTATTCCAAAATAACCTTATAAATTTCAATCTTATATCAATTTTAAAATCAAGCCAAAGTCATAAAAATCAAGGTGAACAAGGAGAGATGCTTCCCATAAGGAGATAGCATTGCTAAAGACTTATAGATCATAGTTTGAGCTCAACATCAATCAATTTTCAAGCATATCTTCAAGGGAGATAAGATTGTTGTTTTATATTTATAATTATATTTCATGTTTGATTATCATATCTCAACCTAGGGATTAGACTTTAAAAGTTATGTTTTTAATGTGTTTTTGACTTGTTCACTAACATTGACTAATCTCTCTTGGATTTTATCAACATTGAATAAGCTATTCAATCATAATATGTCATGATCCCCTTACCAATCATGATCAGATACATCCAATTTCAAAGCAAGATCAAGATAACCAAATCATTGATAACATTTTTGTCAAATCACCCATCTTTGATCAAATACAAACCATTGATGATCTGCTTGTATTTGACGAAGAGCCTCTATTTGACATAGGACCCATCTTTGATGAGCCTATATTTGAATAACCTATTATTGTTGATCTAGAGACATTTATTTAACCATTGTCGAATGTTCTTCATTTATAAACATTCCTTCATCCTAAATTCTCCATTTTCAAGTGAAGGGTAAATAAGGTACATATGGAAAACATTAAATCAAAATTAGGTCCCATTTTAGTATCAATATCAGAGTTAGGTTCCATTTTGGAATGAATATCAAATTTAGCATTAGCAAAAGACTCAACATCAATCTCAATATTAGGTTTAGATACTCTTGAGTCACAATCATAAAATATTGATACATGTTATAACATTAGATCCACATTTCTAACATATCCAATTGAAAGCATTTGTGATTCTTCCATAGTTTTCAAGGATGTTTATTTTATCATCGATGTAAGTTCTTCTAGTAAATTCTACAAGGATTGTGTTGCCTTTTCCCCTTCCATTTCCATTACACATGCCTTTACCATTAATTAACCTAGTGATTATATTAACATACCACTTCCCAAAAACATCGATTTGGACCAACAAAATCACACATTGTTGAATTTATTCCATGGTGATGTTTTAGAGGCAAAATTTTTCGGGAAGCAATACATTATCAAATTAAAAGAACAATCTCCTAGTGAAACTTTATTTAAGGTGATAGGGGACAATCAAAGTTTACAATCATCATCCTCAAGTCAACCCTCGTTTGATGCACTAGAGGATAAGTAAAATCGAAAGTCAAAATCCTTTAGTGAAACCTTACTTAAGGCACTAAGGGAAAATCAAAATGAGTTATCAACATCCCTTAATGAAACCTTATTCTAGGTGCTATGGACAATTCCAATTAAAAAAATTAAGAATAATTTGTTATAAAAAACCTCGTCAAGGTGCCAATAAATAATCAAATCAATTTTGAATCACATGATGAAGACATTATTGAAGATAATATTATGCCTACCACAACCAAAGACAAGTTGAATCTAGAATCAGAAACATTGTGTGACTGAAAATCCCAATTTACATTTATCCACCAATCATTATACATTCTAGTCATAGCCTATTTTACATTATTCAACCAGATAATTTATCCTATTCCTACCCTTATTCATCCTTCATGGAAATACTCTTTTTCAAATAGGCTATGAAGACATCTTTTTTAGAGGTTTGAAAAAAGTAGAATCAACAACTAGCGAAGATCACAACAATGTCTGTGTAGTTCACAACACCAACAGGATTTAGATAAAGCAATTATTTTGAGCATGTATTGGTTAGACAACAAAGGGTCCACATTATGCATCTTGTAATCCTCCACTAATTTGAGATGATAAAACTAAAAAAATAAAAATAAAAAGAGAAATAATTCATCTAATGATGAAAACCATGCCTATGGCACCTTGGACAAGGACTATGATGAAAACCAAGTTTTTGGCATCACGTGTAAATAATTATTGTCTATAAATACCTTAAAACTCAGGGGTAACCCTTTTTACATTATAGACCATTATGTTTAATACATTTTGGCCATTTCTATTCTCTTACCATTTGAAACCATTTAAGCCATTTAATCCTATTCAGCCTAGCCCATCTTTTTATGACCATAAGTCTTCTCATCTTGACTAGAAGGTATATTGAGACCTATTTAGGAAATATTTTGGTCTATTATCTATGTGATACTTTGATCACTAGACACATTTGGTTCTCACATGACATAGTCCTTGGATATTCCTAGTCCTTTGCCTCATTGTCATTCATTATTATTTAGTCCTTGCCAAATCGTATGACATTTATTTTACCATTATTCCTTTTCTATTTTCCACCCTATTATTGATCTATATTTCAAACCATATGGATGGAACTACATTGACCTAAGGTGCATTTGGAATATGTAGGCAATTCTCAGCTTTAGAGGTCAGCTCAATCACCCCTTATCTTAGGTTGTTGCACCCTTTTACAATCTATTTTTGTTTATTGATCCATAGTTCAAACCATTTAGGTAGAACTACATTAACCTGAGATCCATTTGGAATATGTAGGTAGTGCTCGATTTATGAGGTTATCTTGGTCATCCCTTTCCTATACTCTCATCATTTTGTAAACAATCATTATCTAACACTCTCATCATTTTATGAGCTTGTTTATTTATAGGATCTTGTCCTTTTGTAATTTATTTTAATCTATTTATTCATAGTTAAAACCCTATAGATTGAACTACATTAACCTGAGATCCATTTGAACTATGTAGGCAATGTTGAGTTTATGAGGTCAACTCGGTCACCCTATTCGAATGCTCTCATCATTTTGTGAGTAACCATTATCTAACACTCTCATCATTTTGTGACATCATTTCTTTCTAGGATCTTTCCATTTTGTAAGATATTTAATGCTATTTATTTGTAGTTCAAACCTTATGGGTTGAACTACATTAATCTGAGGTCCATTTGGACAATGTAGGTAGTGCTCATTTTTTAGGTCTATTCAGTCACCCCTTTCCTATGCTATCACCATTTTACAAGAAATTTAAGAGATTCTATTATCATTTTATGAGAAATTTAAGTAATGTTATCTCCATTATATATCTTGTAATCCTCAATTGAGTTGAGATACTTAAAAAACCCTAAAATTTTAAATATTCTAAAAATCACAAAAGGCTTACAATGTTCAAAAGAGAATGAAGCCATAAAATTCAAAAAAATGTTTGTCTTGTTGTAAATCTAGTCAAAATCCTTAATCCACTCCTTTTAAGTCCTAAACCATTGTTGGGATGTGTCCTTCAAAAATATACCCTATTGGGGTATATTCATTATTGGTTCCAATTATTTTAGTCACCTAGAGATGTATCCCTCACATGTATCTTTACTTGGGGGAACCATCCATTTATCATTATCATTGAGCCTTCACATATGGTTTCAGACTTGGTTAAACAAAAATATGTTTTCTAGTTGCTTTTATTTTCAATTTTGTGTGTGTTTGCTTGTTTATTTCCTTTTTTTTATTACCTCAACTTAGTCTATTGTTCTTTCTAGTAGGGTCATTATCATGGTGGTTCCTATCACACAATTGTAATTGAATCAATACATTAGCATTGGTTAGAATTATCATCATGGTTTTTTTATCATTAGTGTATTATTTTCAATTGTCTATTAGATTGGGGGTCAGTCCTTATGCACATTACAACCAGGTCATCATGGTGTTTTATATCATCATTCATATTATTTCATGCTACATCAAAAACATATATCTAGGAGTCTACTCAGCAATGTTGCAATGCAAAATCTCCTTTTTCACTAAATCTCCATAAACTAGACCATATCTCTACTTTATATGCTTTTCATGATACATCTAAGCATATACAAACAATCATGGCCATTTTATTAAAATTCTTCCAATCCTATCACATCATTCTTCAATTATTATCCTTTTATTTTAATTACCATTTATCTTATCTCTTTGATCATTCATAGGTACATAATTTTTTGTGTCTTCTTCATTTTTTAAAATTCATTATTCCATTATACCTACGTTTGCATCACTCCTCTCATTTTTAATTTGTGTGATAGGTTAAATCCTTGAGTTATATTACCCATCAATAAATTAACCATTTGCATCATTTAATAATTAAATATGCCCTACTGAAGAAAATAATTTGGACCTATCAATGATTACATCTAATTTATTAGGGCAATCTATTTCCATATCTATGCCATTATCTTTAATTCCTTGTACCTTTATTGTTTCTTACTAGGAAAAATTATTCTAATTCCAAGCCCATAGTTTTTTGCTTTTTTGGGGGAAGTTAAAGTGTGTCGCTCATTTTGGGATGCATCTTTCCCACTTCTCCTCACTTTGGGGCCAATTTTACTATATTTTTCTTAACTATTAAGATCAAAGTTTGCAATCATTAGCTCATTTGGATTAATCTTATCCATGAGTTAAGTTCACCATTCTTATTCCTCTCTTTTTTGAGAGCCCATCCACATCCTGAATGCCCTCTTGAGATGGCATCATAGGTTATGAATTATTTATTCATCTAATAGTTTAGATATTTTTTCATTCTTTTAAAAGTTATTACTTCAGTTGTGTCTCACAATGACTTCTCAAATAGTGATAAAATGTAGACACTTAAAATCAAAAAATTTATGTTGATTTTAATCATCTCTAATCATCCTTATTTTTATATAATTATAATTCATCATCATTATTCATGGTTTATTATTCACATCTTTATTTAGTTAATTAATCCAAATTAATTAAAAAATCCTTGCTTAATCAAAAATTCTATGGATTTTAAATATTCATAATTTTTATAAATCCAACAATCTAATTATCTTCACCTCATGAGGTCATCTTCCACTCCATTTTCCTTTACAAATTCAAATATGACCTAGGCCCTATCTGTCAACCATCATTAGAATTTTATAATATTATCTTCCTTATCTTTCCAATTTAATAATCCACCTCATTTTCCACTCAATCCCACTTACCAATTTTATTTTATATCTTCCTCCCAAATGAATTTTATATTCATTTGTGAGCCCCCCATGTTATCAACTCCAATTTTTAATTCAAAATTCTCATTTTGAATTAAAAATTATCTTTTATTCTCATCCCTTGATTCTCATCTCAAGATGGATGGTTCACATCCATTTAAAAAATCTATAAATTGGAGGTTCTTCCTCCAATTTAGAGAAAGTTTCTCTATAATAATCTTACTATGCCAAAAATTCTATAGTAAGATCCAATATTTTCAAGGTTATTATGCTAAAATAGCCTCAGAAGTTTTAATCTAGTATTAATTGTCAAATCAAGTCAAAGTCACAACAATCAAGGTGAACAAGGAGAGATACTTCCCACAAGGAACTAGCATTGCCAAAGACTTTTAGATCACAATCTGAGCTCAACATCAACCAATTTTCAAGCATATCTTCAAGAGATGTAAGATTGTTGTTTTATCTTTTCAATTTCATTTTATGTTTGATTATCATAGCTCAACCTAGGGATTATACTTGAGAAGTTATGTTTTTGATTTGTTCACTAACATTGACTAATCTCTCTTGGATTTTTGATCTACATATACTGTTGTATATTTTTTATTATTCATTAGTATATATTTTCAAATCACTGATTGAATATATTATATTTTACATGTATAATATATTTTTAAATTGTTGAGGCCATATGTTGTGTGAATATAATATATGTTTTGGTATGCTATTTAGAATCATTGTTCTGGTGTGAATTAAACCATGTATTATAATATATATTTTATTCCTATAGTGATTCAAGAATATACCTGCATATTTGATACTTAGCATCTAGATAATGGTGAAAATTACCATAATCTCATGGATTACTATAAACTCATAGATTAACTAAAATGATAAGTTTTTCATATTGAGTATCCAGTTAATGAAATCAATATGAACTCACTTGTCAAGTAAATTCTAAACTCACATCATCCCATATGCATATATGCATTTTTCCATGTTTTTAAAATAAATGCACATGTTTATATAGTTTACTATATAAAAATCCAACAATATCATAACACAATTTTAAGGCATCACTTATATAAATTCCATGTTCGAATCAATTTGTCAAAACCTCTCAATTTCCTTCTAATATAATTTCTATTCCTTCTATCTCCTTCCAAAATGCCTCTTCTCTATGTTTCTTTCTCTCCTTCTGATCTCTATTTCACCCTCCACTTCTTTCTTTATCTTTTTCCTCTTATGAGAAAAGCATATCTTTATTTTATTTTCTAAATTTTTTTCTTTGTTTTTTTCCTTATTTTTTCTTTATTTTTTTTTTTTATTTTATCAAGTCTTTCTTTTTTTTTCTAAATTTAGACCATTCCATTTGTCTTTATTTTTTATTTTTTTCCCATTTTTTCCACTTAATTGGGCATTCTTAAATTTTATTTATTTTAACAATAATTATAATAATCAATTTATTTACTAATTAAATTAGCATCTCCAAATGCCATGATGATTTAATGAAAAATTTATAAAACAATACACTCAAACTTAATCTAATTATGTAAATCACATTTATAATAACATTTAATGATTACACATGCAAATCATACAAAATGATTTCCATAAAACTATTAAACTATGTTAGTAAACCATGTATAAACAACTATCTAATCTAAATGACATCAAAACACATTATTCTAACTACTTTATTATACACCTAACATATGCTAACTAATGTGGTATGTGTAGGGTTTTGGTTGGTTTCTTTATCATCCTTCATCATTATCATATACATCACCCTCTCTGATGATGCTCTCCCTCTATCATGCTTTGAGAGATGAGTTATTATGCATCAACATTATAACAAGTAGGTAGTTAGATCATAACAACATGATATACGTATATTACAAAATATAACTAAAATAAAAATTCAATATATTTATAATGAAAATATATACACTACAACTAACTCATATTAATGGAATCATGTAACCTAAACAATATCCTACTATCCCATAACATCATATATCTCAAATCTTAGTTAAAATAATCAAATCAAGTTATCAATTATAGAAAATCCATGGATAATCAAGTAAGTTGGATTAACGAGGAATCAGGATGTAAAATCCTTCCCCCTAAAGCTATTCATCATTCTGAATAATTTTTATTTAGACATAAATTTTGAATTAAAAATATTATTCAATAAAAAAATAACATATAATAAAGTATCAAATCAAGCAAATAAATATAAAAATTACATGTATAACTCATCATAGTTTTTCCAAGGAGCACTATTATTAGAGTATTGGTCATAAAGACCCTACTCTATGACATCTACCTATTATAAAAATAAGGTTTATGAGTATCACTTACTCTAAATGATTCTATCATGACCACCTCGGGGTCCAAAACTGGCAAGACAAGTCTATGTACTATAAGACTAACCACTTCTGATACCTTGAAGGCCCCACATATCTCGACAAAAGTTTCATTGACTTCTTTAAAACACATGAGGCTTTATGATGATCTCATTTTTTTCAAGAAGTCAATGAAAACACAAGAACCAAAAGTCTTTGTGAAACAAATGGCTAGGAAGAGTTTCACAAATCCTTCTAGTTCTTGTGCACATCTCTCTATCCTAGAGAGTGTTTTTCTCATTTTAGAGAAAAATGGTTAGAGAACCTAGCAAGAATGATGTGTATAAGTCAATATTATTAATACTCTATACAACTATTGATAATTATGACTTGTCAATGTTTTTGCTATTCCACGTAGCTCCTAACAAGTATGATGATGAATAAGAATTAGAAACACTACATTTCTAATTTATATAGAATCAAAGAATAAACATTCCACATTATACATGTGTATGGTCATACATCTAAAGTTGACAAGTTCATCTACCAAATTCTAGATTTGGAAATATCCTCTTGTTAAATCTAAACTCAGTTGTTATTGATTCAATATGAGTCTAAATAGGATCCATTCCCATCTCTTAGTACTCATGTTCCTAATTCACCACTCATCCCTTAGGTCTCCACCACCTAATGATCTCCAAAATGTGCACATTATTTAATGAATCATAAATCTATGATAATAAATCATAGAAAGATATGATATATGATAAATAATTCTAGATGTACCAGTATACATTCAATAAAAATCATACAATCATTCCATAATTGTATTAATTTGCCACTAGCCAAACATAAATAGTATCATATTTCATAGCTTAGCCTATTCTATTGTATACATAGTTAAGAGTATAAAATGTTAAACTATCATATCATACAAAGGCCAAGGATCACGTCATCCTTAAAACCTTATAAAGAAAATAATTGATACAATATCTCCCTACTTGCTCATCTAGTTACACAAGCTATAAGTTTATCTCAACCCCTTATACTAACAAGATGTTTCATACATCCTATTTCATACTCATTCCAAGTGAAAGGTACATAATTATCTCATTAAAAAAACATGTTTTAATCAAGATGAGAATAATACCAATCTAATAAAGGGTATATAATAATATAATTGTTATAATCAACTTATAATTCTTAATCTAGAACCAATATAAATTCAAGGTTCACCACTCCACATGGTCTAAGTTCACAAGTTAGATAAAGTAGTGACTCTAAAAATCCACAAGTGGAAAGTAGAGAACTAACATCTCAACAAAAAAATTCTTAAATACCCTCACATGGTATAAATATAACATCGCAACCGAAGTTGACTTAATCACTACAAACTTACCAAACTTGTAAGAGTAGTATCGTAACCTACTTCCACAACTGGAAGGAAAATACTAACCATATAAATACATCAATCCATTCCAATCTTACAACTTATTTCTCAACAATAATTAGAAAACACTACCCCAATAACTAAAGGGAATAAGGTCAAAACAAAATTTTAGAAACAAGTTTCATTTAAAGGAGCACTAAATCAACATCATGAAAACTATGAATCCTATTGATAACTTATAATGGTGTCAAAGGAGAGTGAGAGAGTAACAACTCACCTCTATAATAAATATGTGAAATGACACCTATTCCCATTCCATATAAACATATGGGGTGACAATTCATGATCTAAATCCTAACACATTGGATTCCTCAATAAAAATGACTATACTCCACTACAAGGAGAATTCCCACCGCACTTGGTGGTGCCAATCTAAAAATGTTCTTATAGTATTAGTGTATATAAGACACAAAACTAATGCATATATACTTAATTGAGAAGCATCTCATTCTTTTTAAAAACTCACAACATAAAATAATAATGGAGGTGACTTGATTATCAACTAAAGATGTAATCATTCTAAAGATTTTTGATCTAAATAAATAAAATATTGTAAGAATCTCTTATTCATGACTTAAGAACTATGTTATGCACTTTCCTAAAAAATATCATTTACAACCATCACCATTGAGACAATAGATAAACCAACCCTTTGACAACTCTAAGAGGGTAAAAATGCTCCTAAGGTACACACTCAATATACCACACATATTTTAATATTCTCCTTTCTAATAAACAAAATGATATGAAAATGTTAGTGGACTTATTAGGTCCTAGAGTTTGAGCCACAGATTTGATACCACATGTAATATCCCTACTAGGATCTACATAGAAATACGTTAATTTTTTTTAAATTAAACACATACACTATAAATAGATTACATCATGAGAATCTAACCAGTGATCATATAAAATACTCTAAATATGATACTGTAAATAAATCATACAACATCATGTATCACTGATTACTATCATCATAAGAAACACATCATAATACAAATATAGAAATTAATTTACAAATATCTAGCCATAGTTGGTACAACTATACAGCCACTACTATCCATGTTTAAATAGTAAGTAATTATAACTCATCATGATAATGTTTTAATAATAAATACAATAAAATTTACATATATAAGATACACAACTCCTTGGAACATAAGTTCCCCAAACTCTAGTACCTATGGTAATCTCAAATGTCATCTCAAAAGTAATACTAATGTGGGGAGGGAGAGCATCATCTGAGCACTTTTCCATACTAACCATAGACTAATGATCCCCCACACTAATCCCATTAGGGAATGGCCCTCCCTTCATGAATGAGTAGATAGTGATGGCACAAGAATCTAGAGAGACAAGTTAGTACCCCTGTGTTGCATGATTTCTAAAATTAAACATGTGGTGTATCATAGAAACTCATTCTACCTAAGATATCACACAAACATGTAAATCATAGTCATGAAATGACAATGTCTCACTAAATATTACCTGGCTCAATTTTTTCAAATAATTATTGATCTCTAGGATCATTCAAATTCATACACATCATTTGATTTAATTACCTTTATCTATAATTGTGATGTTGGTAAGCTAGTGAATTCCATCTCACTACTTAGTATCAACAATGCAAGATTTGGTTAACATAATATAGCCAATAGATTCATATATTTCACATCCTACTAGAAATAATATTGTATAACATGTTAAGCAAGCATAGGATAATCTAATAGCATACATTTATTCTATTAAACATATGAATGAATTTCAAAATATTATCTATCACATAAATAATAGAAATGATAACTACATTTTATATCACTTGGGTAAAATATACATTTAACTATAGTTTTTAAATATACTATACCCTATGATAACCCATATTATCAGAGTCTAGTGTTCTAAATTATAAATACTAATTGCCATATGTATTCATAATAAAGTAGTTAGAAATCAATGGAAACATAAGCTTTTATTCAAGCAACTAGATATAACAAAGAAAGTTTTAGTTCTCATGAAATATATAATATTACATTTTAGCATTTGTTATATTCATGGAGCAAGAAGCTTGGTTGGACTAATTAGAATTAGAATTGAATTTTGAAAATATATAAAAGCTCTTGTATAGCATTTATACTATCATTGCATCCATATTATCATTGTACTCAAGAATCCATTAATCTTTCTTGCATCCACTTGAAGTATTGGATCCATTATTGTCTAGCAATCTAATTATCCTTAGAGAATCCATTTTAAGATATTGGAGGGAATATAAAGAGAAGCAAGGTGATGGTAAGAGCCTCTTAACTAAGTTTTGATTGATTATATATTCTCTCTCATTGATTTTTTGTAGATTTTAGTTTAATTTACTATATTTAGTATATTTAAAAACATTGTTCAAATTTTATAAGCATACATTGACAACCACAGTGGCAGCCCTCCTTTAGACTAACCCTTGTGTGTATAAGGTATAAAAAATTTATCTTGTAGGATAAGTTAGGAAGATATTAGGCTCAAAAACATCAAAATTTTTACATTTTAGGAGATTCATGACTTTGCTCTATAAATAATGGTTTTGCACTTGTAATTTTGTAGCTGATAGTTATGGTTTCAACTTGACTGCCTGAGCTTGACTGCTAATTATTAGTTTACCTAGTTAACTAACTATTTTCAAAATCTCTTATAAGAAGTCATGATTATGAGTTTTATATGCAATTTTTCCTTAGCTATTGGTATTTTTGACTTAAAATATATTTACTTATTAGGACCTTATTTATTTAAAAAATTATTCTCTTTTTTTGGTTTCTTGGTGCCTAACTAACCTGTTATCTTACAAGAATACAATTAAACTTTACCACATTCAAAATAAATAAGTATTTTATAATTAAAAAATTAATTATTTTTATTTGTGATATTGATTTATATCCATGATTTTACTTCTATTAATAGCGGTTTTGATTTAACATAATCTCGTTAACAAAAATTGTGATTTGGATCTCTAGTAGTTTCATTACTTTTTGTTTAACCTTGATCTAGTTGTAGGGAAGGGGAAAATTTGTCCAAATAAATTAATTACCCCCTAAATCAATATTTTTGACATCCTATTCAATATTTCTTATATATAGTAGTGATTTCAACCCCAAATAGTAATTTTGACACATTAAAAGGCAGTTTTGACAATAGCTAAATAATAAGTGTTAATCCAATTTTTAATCTTTAGTTATAAATATTCTAATTGTAAGTAAATAATTTAGTCTTATTCAACACTATCTTATAATTATATTTTTTACATTTTTGTATATATTTTAATCTTCCTAAGTACAAAATTACTTCTTATAAAAAGTGACTACGATCCTAAGTCATGACTTTGACACTTTAAAAAGTGATTTTGACAATAGTGAATTAAATAGGTGTTATTTTAATTTTCAAAACATCTAGTTTTTATTTACATTTATTTTTTTATTTGATGAGATAAATGCTTTTGAATCGAGAGCTATGAACTGAACAAGTGAGGGTTTTAATAACTAGACCCACAACTAGGGAGAGAGTTTTACACGATGGTCCCACAACTAAACATTATAAGGCACAACAAGAGGATTTCACAACCATACCAAGTACATCAAGAGGGTTTGTAAGCTCCCCCATCCTTTAATAATCACATATAGAGGGTTTTAAGGATCTTATAACCATAAATCAACATAACTCTAAGGTTTGGAGGTTCTCATAACCTTGGCAAAACAAGAGGGATTTAAGGATCCCTCAACCATAACACGAGAGTTTTAAGTTTCTCACAACCTTAGTATAACCATAGATGTTACAAATCAATGAGACTCAAAGAGTTGATGCCCTTCAGTAATAATTCTTGTAAGATTACACTGTAGAACAAGAGTCTACTAGGGGCAAAAGGTCTTTTATTACATGGGACTTATGCACAACCACCACACATCTAAGATATTGTAAGTGGGATTTTCCTCCCACTAAAACCATTAATATCTAGGTCAAAAAAATGCCTATCCATCCCATCCTCAACATTCTAGTCACAACTTGAAATAAAATAGGGTTTTCTATCCAATCATGAAGAATATTCTTAAATACATGGGAAAACCCCATGTCCCAAAATAGATAGGAGCAAATTTTTCTATCATCTACGCTAATAATGCAAGTTTTGATTTGGTTTCCTCTATCCACCCTAATAAAATATAGATGAGATTGAAAGTAGCCCCCCATAGATCTAGTCTTCAGCAAAACATTCACCCATCTGCCATAGACTCTATGAGATATAAGTGACCATATATAATTACTCAATGAGACCACCACCTATGGTTCAGATCAGACTCCATAAAGTTTTGTGAAGATTATTCTATGTTCTTCATTATCCATTAAACCTGAGACTATCCAAACAAGAAATTCAACATTTTTTCTATATAAACCCAGACTCTAACTAATGGTCTTCAATAAGGCATCCTAGAAGCTTACACTATAGAATAAGAGTCTACTAGGAGTAGAAATTCTTTTGCTACCTAGGACTTCTGCATCACCACCGCATATCTAGAACACTACAAGTGGGCTTCTCCTCCCACTAGAATGATTAGCTTAGAATCTTGAATATATTTTGGTAATAGCAACATGGATTCTTCTAATGTCAAAGGGATCTATTCCTTCTAGATCTATTACAACATCTATCCTTGCAACCTTTAATTCATTACAACCCCTTTGGGTCTCAAAATTAGACAATCGAACCCTTAACATTCTATCAACCACTTGGTACACAGTATAAAATATATGAAACCTTATAAATTCACCAAACTTACTCCCTTTCTAAATGGGAGAGGGATAAAAATAAATAGCCCAATGACTATATGAAATAGGATTCTATAAGATAAAACATGAGCTTAAAAAGTAGACAAGCACACCCAACCCTTGAAATGGTAGACTCTATCCTTTTACTATTCCTTTATCTTTTCCATCATGATTGAAATCCTACAGATATATTGTAGGGAGGATACAACTCTTTTGTTATGTTTCCTTTAGAGTACCTCCTTTTTGTCTCAAAATTTCTACCAGTGCATCGATCTACCAACTCAAGTTTAAATCTTTAGTTCTACAGCTTGACCTCAACAAGACTTCTACACTAGTTTTCTTTGTCAAGTTACACCTAAAAACTTCCTTCCACCAATCATTAGATTTGATTCTTTTCTACCTAGTAGGACATTCAATCTTTTGAGGGATGGCATTGATCAAGTAGATAACCTCCAATCCTCCTAGATCTAGGCCATCTTCTTCTCTTCCTTCCACTTGATAAACATCTTACCCACATTTTGTTCGAAATAACCTCTTCCCACTGCTATAATAGAACCACCTTTCTATTGTGGACCTTCCACTAATATATTTTGTAGGTTTATCATTTAACCTCAGTGAGACTTTTGCTCCATCCAGAATCTTCTTCTCCCTTATTTAGCACCTACCAATCAAGGTATTTTTTAAGGGCTATTTTTATCCAATTGGCTATTTGTTGTAAAAAAATCTAACATTTTAGATTCATCAATGAATAATTTTTTGAAAATTTATTTACCATATTTTCATAGAAAGTGTCCATAGAATTGGTAAATTCACCAATATATACATATATTAGTATTAATTTTTATTATTTTCTTTAAAAATGTCCTATTGTACATATGTTTGATGGTTTTTGATATAAAAATATTCACGTACAAATATACACTTCTAAAAAATTCTCATTCCTTAAAAAATACCCTACCACCAATCTTTTGCTTTGAATCTCTCCCACCCAGCAGACTATTCAAACTTTTGGGGGATGCCATTTATGGCATGGATAACCCCTAGTCTTCCTAAATCTGGGTCATCTTTGTCTCATCCTTCCCTTTGCTTTCTTTCCCACCCATGCCCTATTTGAATAATCTTCCTTCCACTCCTTCCACTCCCATTGATGCCTATATTAGAGTTCTAGTTTTATCACTCAAATTGAAATTCAAAATGTTGAGGGTCCTCCGCTCCTTCCATTCTTTCTACTCCTTCATAAGCCTAATCCATAAGGAAATGTCACATTGGGACAATCATGGTTATAAAAAATGGAACCTTTTATTTACATTTATAAATAATGTAATGTTTTATCTTATAAATAGTATCATTTTGTAAGTAATTTTAGCATTTTTTATTATCAGTGTATATATTTTAATTTCTGTAGATAAAAAATCACTTCTCTCAAGTAGTGATTTTGATTTTTTAAAGTGATTTAAAAATCTTATCTATGATTTTGACTTAGAAAATTTTGATAATATATTTTATCTGACAACATTTAATACAAACTTGTTTTAAAGGAATTTATTTTGAATTTTATTAAAATTTATTATTTTGTTTACCATTGTGCAAAATCACTTCTATCATACTATGATTTTGCTTATAAGTAGCAATTTTGAATTAGATAAAATTTATTTTGATTGCTAACTGCATGGTTACCATGCATTAACTACTTATAAAATTACAGTTTGCCTAGTTTTGATCTTGACCTATGGGTAGAAATTTTGTCTTATTGTAAGTAGTTTTAAAAATTATAATTGTGTGCACCATGCATAAGTGATTTTAAAGGAGAAAGAGGAAATTTTGACTTATTATAAAATACTAACAACTTTTGTGTAGGACATATAAAGTGGAAGGCTATAAATTATATTTTTAACTTGTTTACTTATAGGATCGAGATGTGATTTAAGATTTAGGTTTTGAATTTATTATAAATATATTTTTTTATTTGTGTTTCTATCCTAAACAATAGAATAATTGGTTAAATAAACTTTTTGTGCCTATGTTTCATCTGAATTTTTATTTTATAGGGTGCAACATGATGTGAAATTTATCACCATGCACTTGCCTAGTCTTTAGGGGTTAGTGATGCAGATTTCATCACTTTGTACTCAACCACACTTTGTGTTCCGATAGAGTATAAAAATTAAGGATAGTTATCATTAGGCCAAGTGGTTGATCCCATATAGATCTTTCATGAAGGTAAAGATTTAATTATCTAACCTAATAAAAAGATAATACCTTATATAGATTTAGGCCCCACTTACCTAGCATATATTAAGGATGCCTCTAGAAATCCTTGTTTAACTTAGCATAGGGGATTTTGACCATAATATGCGACATACATCTAGGGCCAGTATTATCCCCCATAGTGACCATCAAGTACAGATGGGGTTGAGAGGCTTTGGGAGATTCCATAATGGATCACCAGCCTACAACCTCACCCATGAAGATGTTAGATGATGCAATCATTAGGTTATACACCCAATTAGTTTACTAAATACTAGGACTTGTGATTGGCATGATTATGTGTATCTCATGCTAAACCCTTATTGTTTGTGAACCAAGTCAGCCTTCTACCTTTTTTGTAAACACATAAAAATCCTTAGGATACACTTATATCATATAATGTTTAGCCTAAATCATCCTCATCTTTTCCCATCATCATCTCTTCATCCATTTCATTCTTTAAAAATAGTGAGCATTAGATTTGTCTAGTGAGTAAGCTATAGTGGTCACCTATCCCCTCTTAGAAGTCTTGAAATCATCCTACTCATCACTTTGTCCATCCAAGGCATACCACCTTGATTAAATATTCTAAAATTCTATAACTTTATTAGATTTCATCTAGCACAATATCATCTTATCATCCCTCCTATTCATAACTAGATTTTATCCAATCTTCATCTCACTAGTGTGAATATAGGCATTTAATCATCTCAACATCTAGTCTTCTTACTACATTGAATCTTCATAGAGTTTTTACATTGGTAATACTTGAACATTATAATCATTAATCTCAAAAACATAAATCTCTTCATGTCCATTACAAATACCTTGACCATTATAGCCTAGAACTCAAAACAAGTTAATTTCTCAAAATTACATTTCTTTTCACCTAATATCAAATCAACACCTAATAATCTCTATATCACCCTGCATCATTTTCCATGCTAATCAAAACCCATGCACAAGTCTTAAATCTGGGACAAGGATAAAATAAAGAATATGACCTTGTAAGGACATTAGGTGAACAAAGTATGCATAATGAAGAAAATCAAAGAAACATGCATACTCCTGGAGGAGATGAAAGAATTACTAATGACTTCTTCAATAGTGATGAATTTAGAGCCCAATTTAACTAGTATATACATAAGAAAAATGAGATCAAATCCTAACCCAAGTATTTAGAATGGGATTTAAATTTCCCCTACATTTAACCCTAATATTTTACATCTCATCTAACCACCATCTAGACCTAACACTCCTCCATGCCCACATGTCACCAAAAAAGATGAGGGGAACCCTAAGCTTGTAGATCATGAATAAAAACTAGAAGAAGAAAAAGAAGAAGAAGCACCTCAAAATAATTATATTAAATCTAATATAAGGATATTCACCTTAGAAGATTGCCTAGACTAACTCACCCAAAAAATCAACTCGTTAACATCCCAAATCCATTTTGAATCCCAAAAACCTACATCACCTAGAAAGATAATTAGAAACACCAACATTGATCTGTTAAAACCAAAATTAAGCCTATTTAATAATTCCAATCCTTTAATGGACCCTTCCTTTGTCCAATATTGGAATATGATGAAGGATACTCTTTAGTAGATAGATCCTTGTACTTAGGCAATGAAATATAGATATGACGACTTTTGCACATCCCCACTAGACATGATTATTTTATAAATACCCTTCTTGGCACTTTTGAAATTCAAAATTTTCATAAATATAAGGGGAAAGGAAACCCTCACAGTCATGTCCAATAATTTTATGTATCATTCCATGAGGTCACATATAATGATGCTTACTTACTTTTAATCTTTCTTAAAAGTCTCACTAGACTTGCTCTAGAATGGTTTATGCATTGACCTAAGGGTTCATTAGTACATTTTAAGAATTAATAGAAAAATTTGTGAGACATTTTTCCTTCAATATCAATCACAACATTTATATAATATATATTTATAATACCAAACAAAGGAATGAAGAGAGTCTTTCATCATTCTTACAACAATGGAGAAGCCTAGTTAGCCACTTCTAATGTATTGTCCCTAAAAAGGAGTTGGCTAAAATCTTCATCAACAATATTAATACATAATAAAATTATTGATTAAAATTAAAATGTTACAAATCATTCAATGAGATTATAAAAAATGGTATCCAAATATAAAAGGCACTTATTGAAAGGGGGACTATCAAGTTATATACCCAAAATGAACAAAATCAAAATCAAGATAATGTTTTTTGGGGTAAACCCAAGGTTTTTAATAAAAATAAGAATGTGGTTGGGTATGGTGTTACCAATACCAAACATGTACAAATGGTGTAAAAATATTCCCCTACTACCAAAAGTCAAAATATCTCTAGCATTATTGTGTCAAACTGAAAGCCAAGGCCTAAAATGGGGAAACATCATCTTACTAGTCTTAGTGTGTTGGTTGAAATGGTATTAAAAAACTAAATTGATATAAAAATGATAACTCTCCCCGAGATTAGACCTTTAAATGACAATAAACCATGTCTTGATTGGTATTGTGAAGATGAAATTTGTCATTACCATCCTATGAAAGGGCATGATACTTAAAAATGCATGCAATTAAGACATTTCATCCAATACTTGATAGAGAAAGGAGAGATAAAACTTGAAGGCAAAATTCATACAATCCAATCTAAATATTAGTAATTGGGAATATATCAATACCCCTTACTAAAGTATGACAAAAAAAAAAGAAAACACTAAGGGATCAAGGTTAAGACTCTAACTTTGACAAAATTGATGACCATTCCATCCCATATCACTACATCAACACCATCAAGATCAAAGGCCCCCAAGAGTGCTCAAATCTATCATCCCCAATCCTTAAAATTAATAGGGCCACTACAAATTATGTAGTTACCACAAGAAATGTAAAAATAATAGTTCTTGGATTAAAAGACTCACCCACCTCTTCATATAAAAAAAACAATATTCCTAAGAAAGATTAAAATCCTCTTGATAAAACATATGATATTATATAGAAATTAGAGAAGACCCCATCACAAATCTCCCTCATGGACCTTCTCAAAACCTCTTTCGTACATTATGAGATATTAAATCAAGTCTTGCATGAGTTGAAAGTTCCTAGGGATATTGACACAAATCAATTCCAAGCTTTAGTGGGTCACTTTTCTCCATCATAATAGATCATGTTTAGTGCCTAGGATATGTCACCAATAGGGCCATATCATAATTAGCCCTTATTCACTCAAATATTCATTACAAACCATAAAAACCCATAGTTTCTTATAGATGGAGGATCTACCCTAAATTTGTACACTATTGAATTTCTCAAGAAGTTGGTATATTTAGAATCATCATTGTGGCTTATTTCAATAATGATAAAGGTGTCTGATGACAATAAATGGTCATCGATAAGAACAATATATCTTCCCATAGTAGTGGAGCCAATAGTCCACCAAACATTAATCCATATAGTGTATGTTGATCTTCTTTATAACATTCTTTTGGGATGCCCTTGGATCTATGAGATGAGAGAGGTACCCTCCACCCTTCATCAATGCCTTAAATTCCTATGTTCAAGCATGGAGGTTACCATCTCGGGTGAAACTAGATAATTTCATAGCTATCAAATGGAATAATCAAGTTATGATGTTTATTTTCCAAGTACCTAAAGCTCATCCTATATTCCAAAAGCTATAAAATATATATTCCTTGATAGTCTATCACCCACCTCATCTGAGTCATCAAAAACAACTTGCCTAAAAATATTATCTAATGGGTGTAGAGAATATGAGTATAAAACCCTTTGTAGAGAAGATATTCCACTATCCCTACATAGTTATGAGTCCTTGGCTATGCAAAAAGATAAACCCATCATTTATCAATTCAGGTTGACTGTCTTCACTAGTGAAGGAATGTTATTAGATGAATATTTTAACAAGCCTAATGATTATTGGATAATTCATGAAGATCTGGACCTAGGTTTTCAAAAGGAAAAATATCCTAAAGTACAAAAAATGATTCAAAATATGAAATATAAGGGTCGAGGACTAGGTTGAGAGGAACAAGGAATTTTGGAGCCTATTAGTGTTCAATAACATCTAAGATAACTTGGACTATGGTACAAACCACTAGGCATTGACCTTAAAACTATCACCATGGACTCTTCTTCGATTCCATAAGAGTCTACCTTTGATAAATAAGTCAAGACAAGTTTCACTTCTAGCCTCTATGAAGATCTTCCTACCATGAACCTATTCTCTAACACCACTATTTACACCATTAATATCTCCCTCTTCTACCCTCAATTAATAGATTAGGATCAAAATAAATAACCATCCTTTGATATATTTCAAAGTGATGAATCCATTATTGAGTACATGGGAGCCCAATGTTTTATACCATCAATGGATCACAAAAGAGGATTCACTATCAGTTCAAATGATTTTACCTATTTTGGAGAAAAAATAAATCATTGAATCAAGTAGAAGAAGAATAATATGATTAAAATAAATTCTTTCCAATCTTATAAGAAGTTCAGTTAAACCTTGATGAGAAAGAGCTTTATCAATAGTTAGGTGTAGGGTTCTCAACTAAATTTGCTTCAAGAAAAGAGCTACCACCACCCCGAGCATATATCCAAGACCAGTCACCTCCCTTAATTAAGGAAGTCATATAATTTAATATTGGAACTAAATAAAATGTTATAATAATCAAACTGGGGAAAATTCTTACCTCTAAAGAACAACAAATTATTATTGAACTTATCAAATAGTTTATAGACATATTCATGTGGAGCTACTCTAGCATGCCTAGATTAGACTGCACTTTGGTGGTACATCGCCTAGTAGTGCATATAAATGTGAAACCAATCAAATATAAGCTTCAAAAGATGTACCCAAAAGTGGCATTATTAGTCAAGGAAGAATTGAAAAAAGTCTTGGAAACAAGGTTCACTCACCCAATTGATTATTTTGAATGGATTTCTAATATTGTCCCTATTGCAAAGCCACAAGGATGGATATGCATTCATACTAACTTTCGAGATATCAATAAGGCATGTCTAAAAGATGGTTTTCCTTTGCTAAATATTGACATAATCATGGATTCCATCGTAAGATATGAAATGCACTCCCTCATAGATGTATTTTTTGGATATAATCAAATCAAAATTGCTTTAGAAGATCAGCAAAAAACTACATTCATTACTCCATGGGGTAATTTTTACTATCAATAAATGCCTTTTGGACTAAAAAAATAGGATCAACCTATCAAAGGGATATGACAATTATCTTCCATGTTATGATGTATGATATTATGGAAGATTATGCGGACTATATCTTAGGAAATTCCAAAATAAGATCAAAACATCTAGTAGTCTTAAGATTAGTCTTTAATAGGCTTAGAGAATACAAAGTTTGATTAAACCCAAAGAAATATGTGTCCAAGGTTACCTCATGAAAACTTTTGGGGTTTATATAAACTATTATGGCATTATTTTTCACCCTTGGGGAGGGTTCTTCAGACTCTCCCCAACTAAGCTACACAATGGAAACAACCCTAGGATGTGGGTATCCTATGGTGGGTTTGAACCTCCAGAGAAGGCTAACTTTCTCTTGATGAATGACCTAGACTAAAGAATCTACTAGGAAAAGGGTTAGAGAGGGGGTAAAGGGTTACTAGGAGAGATAAAAAGGTGATGCACTAAATTTAATTGAGACACTCACATAATCTTAAAACCAACACTAGATCAACATAAGATAATGTTTGCTCACGCAATCTCACAAACTAAGTAATTACATAGGTATTTCATGAACTAGGCTTACCAAGTAGTCAAAGAAGCAAAGAAGAATTCTAAGATTCACACCAAGCATCCATTAATAGTATAAATAACACAAGTTTAGACTTGCAAATAGCTTGAAAACACATTTAAAGAGGAAAGATAAAGGATAATGGATATGTAAGAATCTCCTTCATAAAGACACCATGCACAAGCTTACTAAACATTATTTAAAGGCAAGAGATAGTTATTAAAAAAAATTATAGGTTATTACCTTATCAAATGAAAATATCCTACTCTTCAAAAATTAGAGAGTCTTTGTGATAGTCCAAAAATTAGAGAGAGAGTACCATAGAAAAGAAATGAAGAATATAGGAGAAAATGAGAGGGCAAAGAAGGAGCACACCATAAAAATTAATAAATGAGTTTCCACCACCTTTCAATTTATTCTCAACCATATTTTGATCAAATCAAGACTAATCCTCCATCGAAAAATTAACCTTCATTTTTCCCAATATCCTTCGAATCCTCTTATTGGTGGAGAAATACACTAGAAGATAAGAATCTAATTTGAAGATGATGAGTCATGATCCTTTCAAGGAGGAAATATCCTTAAGGCTCTGAAAAAATGTGAATTCTCCACCTACAATATTCAACCACCAAATCTCTCTCTTTGAACCTCTATGTTGCCTTCCACTTGGTCTTCATTATAAGTAAAATCTTCATATCTATGGATCCGATAGAGCCATAACTATATCTACTTTTAGTAGTTGTAGGTACCTATTTGTCGAGGATATGACTATGTCAAAAGATAAGGCACTACTCCATATCTCATTTATATCTACCTCTATCCTAAACCTAATCATAGGTTTACTATAGATGAAAACCAATCCCATTTATGGGTTTTCATATAGTCATGACCTTAATGAAAATCCCATCAGGATGCTTGATTCCATTCTTGATCTTTATTAGGTTTCAATAGACCTAAATTATTCTTGAACATTATGAAATCCAAAAACTCATTACACACATGGATTCCATTCAAAGAACAATGAACATAGTTTTGAAATGACATTGCAACCTTAGATAATAGGTCTTTCAGGTTCTAAATATTTAAACCATAGGTCCAAAGTGAACTTTAATGGCAGCGCTCAAACTATTTGTTTTGTTTCAACCTGGATTGAAATTAGATATTGAATTTATGCATTTTCCTACCTGGGTCCAAAAACTCCTTTGATCTAATGTGTTTGCCTATGTGTCATCTTCACCATGCTTTTTATCATATTTAAAACTATGATTGTTGCTTCTTTTGACACATGTCACCATTTTGTGCCTTCTAAAAATTGATTGAATTTTCTTCCTTGATATTTGATTCAAGTTTTCCAAATCATGAAACTTGGAAAACTCACATTTAATATGTGGATAATATTTCCAATATTCATCTGGATCATGTGTTATTACCATGTGGTAGCCTCATTTATAATCTAGGATCATTAACCTTTTGACTTTATTCACATCATCGATTTCATTTGTACAATTTTAACACACTCTATCGATCTCCAATTTGTAAAATCAAACATGCATCATTAATCCTTTGATTCACCATGATCATGACACTTTTCATCACTGCATTTAATCTCAATATCTTCTTAATTTTTGACCTTGAGCTTGCCATTGATCTTGATGTACTTGATTAAACTTGTACCATTGATCTATTTGGGCCCACTAACTTGAGCTATCATGCACATGTCATTTATCTATATGATCAAGTGATATTTTGACACTTTTTATCTCTACATTAAACCTTAGGATCCTTTGAAATATTTTAATTCAAATGGCTACTTCCCATGGCTTTTATTTGATGTCATCAAGCACGTCTCTCACTACTAGATCATCTTTGAAGGCTTATATCCTGAGATAGAAAAATTATCAAACAACCAAATTTATAGGTGGAATTTAAGGAATTAAAAACATCATTTCCATGTATCCCTTTAAATTTTATATGCCTCCCAAGTTTAGTTATTAAATGTACAACCAAATTGACCTATTCATTTTTGCATAACATGTCAAGACCATCTGGTTCCTTTAGGCTTGTGAGAATCATTTTTGGACCCATTATGGCTCTAATAAACATTTGAGACATTTAAAAAACCTACTTCATACCCCCTAAATTACATTAACACCATAGAAATATATTGGATCATTTTTCTTGCAATTCTAGACCTATTTTTAGATCTGATTCTCAAAAATCATCAAATTACACTTTAAGCTTTCTTAAAGTGTTTCAAAATCTTGTAAGTGACATTTGATATTATTATTCTCTATTTTATTAATTATATCAATAATAAATATTCTCATCTTCTCACTCCACAATAGGACTTTCAGAACATTGATCCATCTAGGCAAAGCTTTGTATGTAGGCCAAAATTGGCTAAGATTTTTGGCGACATCTTGGGATTGCATGCCTACTATGAAAGAGACTAGTAGCTTTAGCCTATCCATTGGGCATGGAGTCTCAAGTGTTTTATTCTCATTTTATATGAAACTAATACAAGGTTTCCCCTTTTGAAAACCTCACCTCTTAAAGCAACAAAGATAATAAGAATAAAATAAACACTATGCCTAAGGCACCTAGGTAAGTGGAACACACAACTAAAAAGAAATGTGCATAAGGCACTTAGAGGAAAGCATAAAAAACTATTATAATATATACAAAGGTTGAAAAATCTTATAATATCAAGGCTTTAAATTAATCCCATTGACTGGGGTGGGTAATAGCTCTCCATCTAGCTAGGTTAACTGAAAGGCATTGTGTTGTTTGCATCCATGAATCAAATAAGGTCCACTCCAAAAGCTATCAAATTTGGTATGGTTGCCTAGTTTGGCCTTATTTTAATCCCACTTGAGGACAAGATCCTCTTTTTAAATTCTTTCTTGACTTGAGCTAGATGAGACTCGAGTGTCTTCATCATAAAGTCCCTAGTTTCTTCAAGCTCCATGAGCTCTACCATCCTCATGCTCATAGGTTTGATATCCATCAACTCTAGTTTATGGGATAACTCCAAGGTAGATAACTCAAGAGAAATGGTAAATTTGGATTCCATACCATATACAAATACATATGGTGAATTTCCATTGGTAACTGAAAGAGTCACTCTATCAACCCATAAGGCTATCCTTAGCTTTGTGTGCCACATTCTTTGACTATCTTGCATAGTCCTCTTGATAATCCTTATCAAGTTCTTGTTTGTGGACTCTATATATTCATTGTCTTAGGGGTAGTAATTGGAGGATGTAATAAGTTATATGCCCAACTGAAGTGTTGATTCACTTGTCTTCATGCCAACAAATACTAAGACATTATCTAGAATTATTGTGGCTAGTACACCAAACCTGGTTACTATGCTATCATAGAAGCCCAACACTATTATTTCATTAGCTTATTTTAGGTAAATTACTTCCAGCCACGTGGTGAATTAGTTAGTATCAATGATTACCCATTTATGTCCTCCACTGGAAGGTGGATTGATCATTCCTATGAAGTCCAAACCCCACTACATGAAGGGTTGTTCCACCTAAATTGGGTTGAGAGGAAGGGCTATCAGTCTTTGCTTACCTATAAATAGAGCACATTTTTAGCACTTTCAAACCCATGCATATGCATCATTGAAAAGGTTTGGATAATAATAAAAATCTCTCATCACTTTTTTTACTTTAGGCCTTAGAGCAAAATGGCCTCCTACAGGCCCATCATGGAATTGCTTCAAGAGCCTTGTCACCTAATCATCATCAGTGCACCTAAGAAGCACTCCATTAAGGTATTTTTTTAAATTTAACTCCATCAAACAATGCATAAGGTATGGACTAAATTCTAAAATACCTTTTCTTTTCCATATCCATAGCTTAAGGGCACTCACCTATTAGTAAGAAATATGTCATATCTTGAATCCAACTAGTGTGAGGTAGAAGTGCGTTTGCTTATGAGTTATCTTATATCACCAAGATAAATTATTTATCTTCCTAAAGATCATCAACCATATGGCTTAGTGAAATTTATCTCCACGTCATACTCCATGACTTTGGTAATCCAGCTAGCCCTCTTCTATTCAAGTCTTTGTTAAGAAATAAGTCCTTCACTCTAGGATGAGACACCATCAGATAGATTTTGCTATTAGAGAGCATTGGTCTAAACTTTTTTAGGCATATTAATGCTACAAGAACTTGATTTTATACAAAATTATATCTTACCTCATATCCTTCAAGCCCTTGAGTGAAAAAAGCAATTGGTTTCTCAAGTCCTTCACCATTCTTTTGTATCAACATAGCTGATATATTGTCAATATTGGTAAAGGTATACAATATTAAATCTCTTGAGAAATCAAGATTCATGAGTGAGTCTTGGGTAATGGCCTGGTTGATGTCCTTAAATGTTTATTTACCTTCATTTTCTTGAGTGAAAACTTGGTTCTTCTTTAACATGGCAATGATGGGTTTGACCATGTTTGCAAAACCAAGTATAGAACTTTTTACAAAGTTTGTTTTCCCAAGGAAACTCTAGAGTCCCTATTAGAATATGAAAAGATTAATTACCCAAAAAACTAGTGCAAATAAATAGATATAAAATTGTGAAAGCAAATTATACAAGATCAAAATAACAACACAAAGTTAGTCTCCATGAGAGTAATGCAAATGCTTCAAGATAAAAATAGCATTATGAGAATGCAAAAATAAGATTGAACCAAAAATAAATGATCCACACAATATTACATTTCATTAAAAATATGAAAGGGAAAAGGTACATTTATAGATTTGAAAGGGAAGGATACAACACATTCTAATGAATGTGGGATTAATCCTTTCCAAGTAACCACATGACATTATAGCCCTAAGCAAGAAATATGCAACCATGTAGCCAAAACCCATAGGAAAAAATTCATACACCAACACCCCCCTATATGCACAACTTAGGCAGGTGATGATAAAATAATGCAAAAAAATAGGTCCCTATAATAAGGCCTAATGAGGTACCCATGTATAATGTAATCTCTCATAAAGCAGAGAAAAGGAGAAACCCTAGTGGGAAAAACTCCCCCCCCCCCAAAAGAGAGAAAATAATAAGAAGAGATTAAAATACCCCCTAAATGATGATGCTAAATTAATCAATACTCTAAGTACAACTAGCAAGATGATGAAGGTCGATGATGAGATCCTCTCCCTGAAGACTATAATAGCTCCATCTGCATCGAATAATGTTTCTTCCCTTTGGTAAAAGAAGAACTCGATGTGTGTATTGAAATTCTACCCATTCCATAATGGAAGATGAAGGTAGTAGTATGAAGATCTCTGAATGTGGCCCAAATTGTATTTGTGGCATAGGTCTAGCAAGAATGTGCAAACAAGTTGAAGGTAAACCACTAAAGTGAACCAATCAGAAGAATGACATGGAGCATTTGATGAAAGAATGTCCATATGAAGAGTGGATCATGAATCACCAACTAAAGAAGGAAATTCCATAGGAAGTGATGAGTCATTGATGCTCATAATAGGTGTACTCATACTATAAATAGTGTAGTCTTCCAAAATTTAGGTCTGTGAAGACTCTAGAAGAGCAATAATTGGCACAGGAACATAAGTAGAATCTAAAATGAGACAACTAAGGTCTGGTAAAATCTTGTATTGTAGTGGGGGATCGATAGAAAGAAGAGCATTGTCCACCATGGATATCTCATCATAAGAAAAAAAAGTAGGTGAGAGTAAAAATGTCTTTGAAGAGATGATAAGAAGTGGAGTGATATAAGTCATAATAAGATCCCTGAAAAGACTCTATAGAGTACTCCAAATAGTGGAGGGACACTCTATGTGCTCCACATGGTGGTGTAGATTCCATGAAACATGAAATAATAAGTAGACATAGGCATAGTCATAAGAGTTGACCCAGTCATTTTATTGACCTAGGTCAATAGGAGCAAGAATTTGTCCATATCATAATGGAATAAGTTATTGTTTCTTGAGTGAATGTTCCATGTATATATGCTATGAAACATAGTTATTTTTACCAAGAAGAACCATTGGTGTATACTCAACCTTACTCATCAATAGGTATCTTTCAAGTGGATTTTACATAACTAATAGAAGATACCAAGGAAGTGCATAACTGCACAAAATACTCTACAATGAATCCCTAAAGCACGTTCATGAATAGGACATCAGACATAACTGATAATGCATCCAAATGAGCAATCAATGTTGGAGTGAGGTATAACAATAGTGCAAGCTCTAGATATGGAATTCAAACTTGACTAAAAATGAGTCCATATAAATGAGAGTAATCAATGCACAATGCACGCTATAAAAAGTAGTAGGGCCCATACCCCCCCCCCCACCGCCAAATTTTGGAAATTTATAACTTAGTGTGTTTTATAATGAAAATAGTCTAGATAGACGGGAAATTGAAAAATAAACACTTTTAAAAAATATGGCACTCGATTTTGAGTTACCATTTATGAGATTTTAATGAAATAATTTCCTATCAATAGCTTATTTTTAATAAAAATTGCACTAAATGATTTAAAAAGTACCCTTGGATGAGGTAAAATGTGCCTTCAAACCACTCATTAGAACCAAAATTTTTCCATGGAATTAAAAAATTAAAGTAAATTGAAAAATATTTTGATCAGTTGCCTCGAGATACATGAAAACAAATTTATCCTCCTCTTTTAACAAAAAATACAGCTAGTAAGGCAGAAAATGAATTTCCAACTAGTTTTTTTAGAGGAAAGAAAGGGTTATTTGTGTTTTTAGTTACATATCTTTCATAAATAGAGAAAATACAAAAAATAATAGAGATTATGTAGATCCAACTCAACATTTAAACTCTTCAAAAAAGGTACAGATCCGTAGTAGTCTTTCCAACACAACAGAGAAGATAGATCTAAATGAAATGACACAACAAAGATTTAACAACAATAAAACTAACAACAAATGTATTTAATGGAAATATCTCATCTCCATATTGCCAATGCCTATTTTTTTGTGAAAATTTGACTTTGAAAGCAAAAGTTATGAATTTAAAAAAAAAACATTATGCCAGAGTGCCAAAAAAGATGGACACCCCTCTAAGAAAACAATTTTTTTTTTAGACAAAGGCATCCAAATATGGAAATATTTATATGAAAATGGGGGTTTTTTACCCTTTTCGATATAATGGAAAGGTTCTTTTGGCCTAAAAAAGCTCCAATAAAATGTTGTTTTTTAGATCTAAGCATAAAACCCTATTTATAACTCTTTCATATGATCTCCAAATATGATGAAATGAAAATCATTTCTAACTTTCTCAAGCTTCCTAGACATGTTGGAATAGCCAAAAAAACTTCCAATATAACCAAAATTCTGCAACCAATCAGATTTATAAATTACAAATATGTTGAACTCTAGAGGTTAGAACTTTCTATCAAACTTTTCTAATTCTCCAGATCAATCAAAGATGCAAGAAAAGTGCATACTGGGTTTTTGGGAAACTTGAAACAAGCTTATTACCCCCCCCCCAAAAAAAAAAAAATCTCTCAAATATGGAAACTAAAATCTATTCTTGCACATAGAACTGATCGAATACCATGTTAAAATATGAAAAGATTAATAACCCAAAAAAGTAGTGCAAACAAATAGATATAAAACTGTGAAAGTAAATGATACAAGATAAAAATTAAAAAACAAAGTTAGTATCCATGAGATTAATGCAAATGTTTCAAGAGAAAAATAGCATTATGAGAATACAAAAACAAGATTTAACCAAAAAGAACTGATCCACACAATATTGCATTACCTTGCAAAAGGTACATATATAGGTTTGAAAGGGAAAGATACAACACATTCTAATGAATGTGGGATTAATCCTTTCCAAGTAACCAACATGACACTAAAGCCCTAATAAATCAATATGCAACCATGCAGCCAAAACTCATAGGAAAAAAGGCATACACCAATAGTCCCTTCTTGTGCTTGGGTAAAGATATTGCTAAGATGGCACTTATTCTATTAGGATCAATAGATAATCCCTATTTTGAGACAATATGTCCCAAGAGTTTTCCTTCATGAATAGTAAACACACATTTATTGGGATTCAATGAGATCTCATATTCTTTGCATCTCTCAAAGATTAATCTCAAGTGATCTAAGTGTCCACTAGCTTTCTTAAAGAAAAGTGTTATGTCATCTAAGTAGACCAACACCATCTAGTTTAATAATCTTTATAAGTCCATGTCAATGTATCTTTGAAAATTATCCTTGACATTTATGATAATCATATGTGCCCCACTTTGTGGTGAAGGTAGTCTTGTATTAGTCTTCTTCTTTTACTAGTACTTGGTTGTACCCTGAATACCCATCCAATAAAGAGAATCATTTTGAACCAGCAACCATCTAAAGGAGTTACTCCATGGATGGTAAGGGGTAATTATATTTTAAGGAGACCCTATTTAGGTCCCTAAAATCAACACATAATCTGATCTCCCCATTCTTTTTCCTTATAGGAACTAGGTTGGCTACCCATGAAGAGTGCTTTATGGGAAAGATGATATTGGATTCAATCAACTTAGTCAGTTCTTTCCTCATAAGCTCTTCTATTTTGGGGTTGATAGGCCTTTTCTTTGACAAGCTTGGCATTAGCCTCTAATTTTATAGTGTGTTGGGTTAGTTTGGGATCAAAACTTCTTAGGTAATTATATTCCCAAGCAAATATGTCTACATATTCTTGACAAAGCTCAATGAAATTATGCCTTTTAGCCCTAGTGATTACCTTTCCAAGCTTTAAGAGTTTGTCTTTGAGGATTAGAACTCTTTCATCAATTGGCATCACTACCTTGTCTTTCCTCATATGATATCCCTCATTGAAAAAACCTTCAAGGTAGATCAGCCCTTTAGGAAGTTTATTAGACCTTAGTTGAACAATTTGATCTTCATATTGATGTTTAACTTTATCTTGGTATAATGAGGAAAACTCTACTTCCTGCTAAAAGAAACAAGCAATTTGCTTGTCACTATCAAATACTTGTTAATGAGCCTCATTGTCTAGCACTGATGGTCTTACTACCACTTTAACATGTGTCTATACTTTGGATTTTTTCAATTCATTTGGGAGGTCAAATTGAGCTCCCATAATTATTAACCTATCAACATGTTGATTTTGGTTCCTTAGAACTGATTGGATGTTAAAGGCCTTAAAGTCTTCAAGTATGTCCCACACTCTATGTTTATGGGATCTCATCAAGGGATTCTTTGTGATATTTTGGCCTCTAACTTGATGAATGATCAATTCACTATCCACATATGCTTAAAGTTTCTTGATTCCTCTCTTACTAGTCCATTGAAGGCTATAGATAAGGTCCTCATATACTATTGCATTACAAAAGTAACTGGATTGGAACATGTAAGAAGAGAATTACTTATCATTGGAGGGAGATATCAACATTTCACTTGCACCTACCCCATGTTTGCTCCTTGAACCATCAAAGAACAATTTCCACAAACCACTATCATCTTCTTGTGGCCTAATGAGGGATGGTATGGACTCATTCCCCTCATGCAAGTAGTAGACTCCCATTTATCTTTCTTCAACACCTTCCAAAGGGTCAATTAATTTATTGTCACTCCATAACTCATCTAAGAACATATTAGGTGTCTCCTCAGGATGAGTGTTTAGTTCTTAACCAACAAGGTGTTTATCTTAATCTAGGATGGTGTAATTGATGTTTGAACTATCGGACCCATAAGGCTTAATATGGAATTGTGCAATAGGCTCAATTTTGATGGATATCTTGGTCCCATACCTTGTTTTTGAAAGCCATGTAAGACCAATCTACTACTAGATAACATCTAATGTTTGCTATGAAATCTATAGATAAGCATAGAGTAAAATGAGGAAGTACATCTAGAATAAATACATCTTAAGTCACTAAAACACTAGTACAAGCATGCAGGGTCAAGCTTTAACATTTGATGATGGGAACTAGTTTGGTAGAAGATTCATCAAGCTACAAAAATCCCTTAGATTAGGGCTCATACTTCAAACCAAGTTAATCTACTACTGACTTTGGCATCACTAAAGTACTTGCTCTACTATATACCATGTAGTTTTGTACTACGGAGTCACCAATGATTATATAAATATAGAAGGGAGGAGGTTTGAGCACCTTATTTGATTTCCCTTCACTAAGCCCTTTGGTTACATTGGTAGGAACCACATTTTCCTTGATTGGTGGCTTCTCAGAAACCCTGATATTTGACAATCCTTCTTGAAGGATATCCACCTGACCAGACATAAAAATCACATCCCACATTGGCACACTCACATTAGATCTCTTTATTTATTCAACAATGTTGATGGGCAAACCACCAAATTTTGCTTGTGCTTTGGGAGCCATAATTGTACATTAAACTTGTGAGTTTTGGGGTACAAAGGCAATCCTTTGGTTTTGCTTCTTTAGAATAATTATAAATTTTGGAGTATCTATAGGTTCATTTGGATTTGATAATAATGGTGTAATAGTAGGATGCTCTTTGACTACTTCCTAGCTACCACCCATGTTCCTTCTCTTTAACCTTGTATTAGTTATTATTAGAATGTATGCTTGGATATAACTAGCCTATTAATTGAGTGCATGACACTCATCTTGCTCATAATTAACCATTGTAGAACCCAACTAGTTTGGTCCTTCATTAGACCCTTGGCCCTATTGAGGCTCTTCTAGTTTTTTCATCATAGGTACTTCTATGTCCTGAGTCATAAGAGCTTAATTATATCCATAGCTAGCACCTTGATGCCATTATTCATTAAAATCCTGATTGAACTTAGTGTTTGGGATAATGGATTGACCAAAAGACTGATTCCAAGACATGATACCCTCAACTTATTGAGAAATGTTATTCTGAAATAGGGACCAAAGTAGTAGAAGTACTTTTAGCATTAGATTATAGTTGTTTTGCCTAACATAATTAGGCTACCCTTGTCTTTGGCCTTGTCCTTGGAAATTTCCTTTATAGGGTGGCCTATTTACTTAATAAAATTGATGTTAAGGTTGATGTGTAGCTTGAAAAGGTCTATTTAATTTGGCTTATTATATCTTCATGTTACCAACTCATTTCCAAAGGATTGAAACATGCTCTTAAGCTCTTGTAAATTATTGCTTTCTTGGGAGTCGCTAGATCGACTAGTGGAAACCTTTTCCTGCTTTGGTGTAGGTATGGTAGAAAGTGTTGGCATAGGAGGAATGGTAGAAAGGGTAGTAATGGAAACAAGAGGTGGTTGAGTCTTATGAAATAAAGGCATTGGTGGTCTAAGTATAAGTTTACCAGCTTGAACTAGACAATTTTTTACTCTAATTGCCACATCATAAGATTTTGGTAGTGTGTTTCCTCCCATAGACTAGATCATTACTACTATATCACTACAGAGGAATTTTAAATAGTAGAGGAAATCAAATTTTTGGGTAGGCCTAATATATATTGGAATCCTATCCCATGTCTTTTGAAATCTTGTATTGAAGTCTTACATAACCTCATGAGGAGCCCTCTTAATTGTGGTTAACTATTTTAGGGTGAGGTTTAACATGAATGGGTAGGAATAATAGATTGTAGTTGGGATAGTCATATCCAAAGAATCTATCAATTATGACATTAGATACATTGATGGTCATAAAGACAAGACATATCTTTTCTGGTGAGAGGACATAATTTCCACACACACACATACATCATTGGGTGGGATATCACTTGCTTCCCAAATAAATGGATAGGTGGCCATTAGGGGTGAATATGATATTTATTCCCTAGCCCAACTCATTAGGGGGTAGGTGGGCCATGTGCAAACCACCAATATAGATATATAGGCTTTGGTCATCTGGAGGTGTATATGCATGATGGTTCAAAACTAGCTAGTATTATGGTGGTAGTCATATCATGTAATTGGTTAATACATGCATTCAGAAGTACTCTTATGATAGGGAGGACTCTTTAGATTCTAGATAGCACATCTAGATCCCCATAGGGGCCCTTTCCCCTATCTATATAGATTAGATTAGATTATATTAGAGTTTCTTTGGCCCTCCCCCTCCCTATAGATCTTATCTTATCTTGAGCGTACCCCCCCCAAATGGTCACTTTTGTCTTCAATCATTTTACACAAGCCATCACCTAATTGATCCCATGATGTAATGGAGTTAGCAGTAAGGTCTCTATACCACTCCAAGGATTTACCCTTGAATGAGATGGCTAATAACCTACTAGCCACATTTTCCTCAATGATATCATGAATATTACAAAAATTGGCTATATCTCTGAGGTACTTAATATGGGTTGTAGATTGGTCTCTAATAAAGTAAGGAACACTTTTAAGAGCTATTACTAGAATAGGATCATATTGTTGGAGGTCTAAAGTACTCTAACCATTGAAAGTCATAAATGGAAAAGTTCTAGTGGGTGCCATGGTAGTGAAAGGACCTAACAAAGATCTTCTTGTAGAGGTGAACTTAGAAACTAGTTTAGGAGGAAAGATTCTTTTATATGGATGTGTATTAGCAAAACTTAACCTTTTTACTGAGTTCAAATGTAATTCAACAAATTCAAAAGGAATACCTATGAAATTTGATCTTATAATCACCTTTGGTATGAAATATAGTTACTGCTCTACACAAGAATGTTGAGTGTTATTCAGAGTCACCAAATATTATTGTATGAAAGCTATAACCACTGCAAATTGATCAAACCAGCATCAAACTTGACCAATCCTCTTTGAAAGTGGGTCCCATCAAGCATGCCAAAAATTATTATGGCGTTAGTTTTAAACCTTGGGGAGGGTTCTTCAGGCTCTCCCCAACTAAGCTACACAATGGGAATAGCCTCAGGCTGTGGGTATCCTGTGGTGGGTTTAAACCTCTAGAGAAGACTGACTTCCTCTTGATGGATCACCTAAACTAAAGATTCTACTAGGAAAAGGGTTAGAGGTGGGTAAATGGTTACTAATAGATCTAAAAAGGTGATGTACCAAATTTAACTAAGACACTCACATAAGCTTGAAATCAACACTAGATCAGCATAAGACAATGTGCTCTTACATAATCTCATAAACTAGCTAATTGCATAAGTATTTCATGAAATAGGCTCACCAAGCAGTCAAAAAAGCAAAGAGAAATTCTAAGATTCATACCAAGCATCCATTAATGGAAAAAAGGACATAAGTTCATACTTTCAAATAGCTTGAAAACACCTTAAAAGAGGTAAAAGGAAGGACAATAGATATGGATGAATCTCTTTCACAAAGCCATCATGCACAAGCTTAATAAACATTAGTTAAAGGTAAGAGATAGGTAAATAATCATCTTATTGCATCAATAGGTAGTGTTTATAAAATTTTGACAAGGTATTGCTTTGTCAAATGATAGTCTCCTGCTCTTCAAAAATTAGAGTCCTTATGAGAGTCTAAAAATTAGAGAGTACCATGGAAAAGAAATGGAAAATATAAGATAAAAGGGGAGGCATAAAATGAGCACACCATCAAAATTAATAAATGAGCTGCCATCACTTTTCAATGACTTCTCAACCATATTTTGATCAAATTAGGACTAGTCCTCTATTGACAAATTAACCTTCATTTGTCCCAATAGCCTTCAAACCCTCTCATTGGCTAAGACATACACTAGAAGACAAGAATCCATTTTGAAAATGATGAGTCATGATTCTTTCAAGGAAGAAAGATCCTTAAGGCTCTAAATAGAATTAAATGCTCCACCTATAATCTTCAACCACCAAATATCTCTCTTCAAACCTCTACATCTCCTTCCACTTGGTCTTCATTATAAGGACAAAATCTTCATATCCATGGATCTGACAGAGCCATGACTATATCTACGTTCAGCAACTATAGGTACCTATTTGTTAAGGATATGACTATGTTAAAAGACAAAACACTCCTCCATATCTCATTTATATCTACCCCTATCCCAAAATTGATCATATATTTACTATAGATGAAAACCAATCCCATTTATTTTTTTTCATATAGTCATGACCTTAATGAAAAGCCCATCAGGTTGCTTGACTCCATTCTTGATCTTTATTATGTCTCACTAGACCTAATCTATTCTTGAACATTATGAAAGCCAATAAATCATTACACGCATGGATTCCATTCAAAAAATAATGAACACATTCATGTAATGATATTTTAACCTTAGATAATAGGTCCTACGGGTTCTAAATCTTCAAACTAGAGGTCCAAATTGAGCATTAATGGCCTCCCTCAAACTTGAAATATTTTTTCTAGTTCAACCTAGATTGCATCTGGATCTTGGTTCTATGCATTTTCCTTCTTAGGTCCACAAAGTCTTTTAATCCTATGTGTCTACCTATGTGGCATCCTTTCCATGTTATTTGTCATATTTAAATCTATGACTATTACTTCTTCTGATGCATGTCACCATTTTGCACCTCTTAGAGCTTGATTGAATTTGCTTTGTCAATATTTTATTTAGGTTTACCAAATAGTGACACTTAGTAACCCCATGTTCAATCTATAGATCATACTACTAGTCTTCATTTGTTTCACACACTTGCACTATGTGGTGGCCTCATGTGTAATCTAGGCTCATTGACCTTTTGACTTGATTTGTACAATTGATCATGCTCCATTGATAGCTAATTTTTAAGATTAAAAATGCATCATTGATCCTTTGATTCATCATTATCACTCCACTTATCATACCTATGTTTAATATTAGTATCTTTTGACTTATTGACCTCGATCTTGCCATTGATCTTGATATGTACGATTAAAATCATGGCATTGATCTATTTGGGCCCAATAACTTGATCTATCATTTACGTTTCATTGATATTCTATCTAATTAATAAATATTTTAACATTTTCAGCTTTGCATTCAACCTCAAGATCCTTTGAAATATTTGAATTCAAACAACTACTTCCAATGGTTTTTATTTGACATCCTTGGGCACGTCTCTCACTGCTAGATCATCTTTGAAGGCTTATATCTTGAGATATAAAACTTATCAAGATACCAAATTTGTAGGGGGAAATCAAGGCATGAAAAAAATAATTTCCATATATCCCTTTTAATTTTATAGGCTTCCTAAGTATACTTATTAAATGTACAACCAAACTAACCTATTTATTTTTGCATGACATGTCAAGATGGTCTAGTTCCTTTAGGCTTGTGCTCATCATTTTTGGACCCATCAGGGATTTGATAAAACTTTGAGACATTGATCAAACCTGATTCATTCCCATTTAATGCCATAAACACCATATAAACCTATTGGATTCTTTCTCTTGCAATTCTAGACCTATTTCCAGACCTACTTCCCAAAAATCATCAAATTACACTTTAATCTTGCCTAAAGTGTTCCAAAATATTTTAAGTGACATGTGATCTTCTTTTTCTATATTTGATTACTTCAATCAAAAAGAACTCTACTAATATTCTCACACCACACCAAGACTTCCAGAACACTAATACATCTATGTAAAGCTTTGTATGTAGGCCAAAATTTGTGATAGTAGCCCAATGAGGCATTGAAGTAAAACCCACTAAATTTAAATCCATTATTAAAATACCTCCCCCTAAAACCTGAAGCAACTACGAATCTTTCAAGGAAAGTTATAGGTCATTCATCATTTTATTTCTCAACTTCATATCATCCCTTCACTCATCTATCAAATAAAGGAGTTCACTTTGACTAGAATTCATAATGTCAAATCACATTTAATAACTTGAAGTAATATCTATTGAAGCCTCTAGTGCTTTCACCACCAATATCAAGAAGGCCATTGCTTTTGTATATATCTACTACACCATGTGATATAGGGGCCCTCTTATCTCAACACAATGATTAAGGAAAGGAATGAGCCATATATTATCCAAGTATAATGTTCATCTCATACAAGCTTAACTATACCCCTATATAGAAAGCATGCTTGACCATGGTCTTTAATTCTCAAAAACTCAGACATTATATGTTGAATAACTAAGTAAAGTTGATCACCAAATTTGATCCACTTAAATATATGTTGTCCAAATCTACCTTAATAGGAAGAATGGCTAAATGGATTATGATGTTAAGTGAAATTTACATCAAGTATGTGAATCAAAAATCCATCAAGGGGCAGATTATCATACATTAACTAGAAGTAGAACTTGTGGTAGTTACTAAACCATTAATAATAGCCTTCCTTAATGATTCCATATTAACAAATAAATAATCACCAAGATGGAAACTTTATTTTGATGGATCCTTTACTATGCATGGGTTGGGAGATGGAATCCTTCTGGTAACACTATAAGGAGAATTAATCTCTAAGGATTTTTGAATATTTTTTCCATGCACTAATAACATCATTGAGTATGATGCATTAATTACCAAATTGTAACTTGTCATCCAATGGAATATTTAGCATCTAAAAGTTCTTGATGATTCTCAATTGATTATCAAATAGGTCAATGAGGAGTTTTAAACCAGATATTAGAAGTTACTTCTATACAAGTAAATGGGCGATCAATTAAAGAAAAAATTTCAGTCTATAAAATTTGAACAAGTACCAAGGGGAAGTAACAAAGTAGAAAATGTAATGGCCACTATCAGGTCTCTAAAATATCTCCTATAAGATGTCCTTTAAGGTAATTTTTTGGTTGAATAATTATTATTTCTTGTACATCAAACTTTAGCTCACTATCAGATCTATGAAATCCCTGATCCTAGTCAACCATGGTACCATGATATTTATGCCTACCTCCATGAAACTACCCTTCCAATGGACCTTAACTTTCATCAATGTAAATATTTCATCTAATCCACATCTAGTTACACTATCCTCAGTAGCATGATCTATCGACAAGGCTATGACAGGACCCTATTAAGATGCCTGAACTTAGAGGAGGCTCTTCTTGAAATCAAGGAAGTTCATGACAATATTTGTGGAGGCCATGTAAGTGGGATGGCCCTATCCAATAAATTACTTTGGGTTGGATATTATTGTCCAAAAATTGATCATGATGCTTTTCAATATGTGTGCAAATATGTATCTTATCATAAACATGTGAATCTTATACATGCCTCCAACTCAATAATTGTAGCCTATCATGAGCCCTTGTCCTTTTTTAGTATGAGGATTAGATTTTATCTAAAAAATTAATCTAGATTCATCAAATGGACACAAGTTCATTATTATAACTACAAATTATTTCACAAAATGGGTGGAAGCCATGACACTCATATACACTACAGGCCTTCAAATATCTAAATTCATTTTGAACCAGATCATTTACCATTTTGGAATTCCTTCTAAAATAATATTAGATGATAGTAAATATTTCTAAAATTAGGAGGTGAAAGACTTGTGTAATAAATATCATATTGAGTAGAATTTCTCAACACCCTATACCCCCAAGGTAATAGACAAGCAGAAGCTACCAATAAAATGCTTATAAAAATCCTTCAAAAGATTGTTAATAATGCTAGCAAGAATTGGCATTTACAATTTTATCCTATACTTTGGTCATTTAGATCCAACATATAAATGCCTATTGGGGACACTCCAAACTCTTGAGTATATGGAATGGAATCCATCTTACCCAATAAGGTTGAACAACCCTCATTGCACATATCTTTATGGGGCATGATCATAGAAAATGAATATAGAAATGAATAGATATAAGAACTAGAATTATTATATGAGAAGCATTAAAACGTATTGATCACCTCAAAGCATGTCTAATTAAGATAAAAGGCTAATATCATAATAAAATATGATCCAAATAATTTAAAATTGATGACCTATTTATCAAGGAAAATAAAAAAAACACTAATGCCAAGTGGGAAAAGGAAGGAAATTTTAAAGCAAATTGGCTCGAGCCATACATTATTATTTCCAAATGTGGATCAGGGGCACATAAGTTGGACAATTTAGTTGAATAATAACTCAATGATCCAATGAATATTATGCATCTTAAATGGTTCTATACCTAGAAGGCCTAAATTATTTTATCCTATGTCTACAATAGCCCATACTTAGGGGCACTCCTATCTATCATTATTCACCTCCCATCATCCTTATTCATATCCTATAATTTTTCACATCCCATCTTATCTGCTCATCTCCCATATGAACCTATCCCAATGGTTGATGGAAGATATATGCTTCCAAAATAATGAGGTATAATTATCAAGGGGGAAAATTAATGTTTAAAATATGAGATGTAACTATTGAAGAGTCATATGAAATATTTAATACACTCCAAAATTAATATTTACTCCCAATATCCCCATACAAACAAAGATTGTGGGAGATGGCTCTTCTTCCTATCAGCCTCAATATAAAATGATTTTCTTCATCCCCATTCATTACTCAAGCATATATCCACCCATCCCTACTAATTCCATCATTATAGAAGGGTCATTAATCATTCCTCCTCTTGGATGTATAAAATATTTTGTAAAAAATTAAAAAAGAATCTTAAAAAAAAATTATCTAGTTCCTGGGATTATAATATACCTACTTTTGATCCAGTCTCTATCATTACAAATCACTATAATATACCTATTAGAAATATTGTCATTGATGTCAAAGTTCTAGAATTATTGGTGATAAAGGCCTCATTGCATTTAATGATGTTTTTAATATTCATATCTTGGCTAATGTGTGTTAATATTTATTTAATATTAATGAATATATTTTTGGTTGCATATAAGTCAAAAGAGGGCCCATGGAGAAGTCAAAGACTCACAAGGTAAAAGATGAAAGAGGAATGGGATGAATTTTCTCATGAAGAGTCACCATGTGAAGACAAAATAAGTATGGTGCATTTTTCCATGAAGGGACACTTTGAGGAATATGAAAAGTCACCAAGATAAAGACAAAAGAGGAAAGGACACTTTTGCTTATAAAGGGTCACCATATGACTTTTCAAATGCATAGATGCAAATGGTCATGCAAGTTTAGCACCATTTTCCATGAGGATTCAAGGGTCACAAAGGGTGAATGCCAAAGATCATTTGGAAATCTATAAATAAAGGCCTGAGAAGCCATTTGAAATATGCAAGAGAGTGCATGGTTTGTATTTGTTTTTGAAGAGAGAAAAGCAAGAGATATTGTAGAGTTCTATCATTTTTTGAGTAAGAAACATTGAGAGATAGTTGTGTTTCATACACAAGAGGGGTTGGTGTTCCTGTAGATTGGTTCTCATGAATCTTTGTAAGGAGTTGGTGTTCTAGCAAGTTGGTGCTTGCAAAATTTATATTTTGAGTTGGTTCTCATTCATATACTTGAGATTGTTCTCTATGGTTTTTCCCACTTTGGATTTCCACGTAAAATCCTAATCTCTCTCTCTCTCTCTCTCTCTCTCTCTCTCTCTCTCTCTCTCTCTCTCTCTCTCTCTCTCTCTCTCTCTCTCTCTCTCGTGTGGTGCAAATTATTATTTCAATTTTATTGCATATCTTGGATGTATGATTGAGTGGTTAAAGAAAATAAATAAGATTAACAAAAAGATATATAATATATTGATTCACCCCCCCTCTCAGTATATTTCATGCTTAACAATTGGTATTAGAGTAGGTCCCTTTTGAAAAAGTTTTACAGCTTGAAGGAAGATCAGGAAAGCACGATAGTTGGATCACATGAAGGATTTTATACAAATAATGCACCTTTTTTTATGGGATGAATTATATTTTTTAGAGCATAAGGATGAAGACTTATTTGATGGCCCTTAGATTTGACATATGGCAAGCAGTTGTGGAGGAATATGAAGAGCCACAAACACTTGTAACTACTTTGACAGAAAAGAAGGCAAGTGAAAATAATGTTAAAGCTTTAAATTCTATTTTATGTGGCTTATGTGAATCTAAATTTGTTAAAGTTATGCAATGTAAATATACTCATGAAACTTGGGTAAAACTTGAGAATATTTACAAAGGTGATGGAAATGTTTAGCAAGCTAAGCTTCAAACTTTTAGAAGGTAGTTTGAGAGTTTGAAGATGGAAGAAGAAGAAAATATAGCAAGTTATCTCTTATGGGTTTATCAAATAGTTAATCAAATTCAAGGTCTTGGAGAAAATTTAGAAGAATTGATTATAGTTCAAAAGGTTTTTAGAGCTCTACCATTGAGATATGATGCAAAAGTTTTGGCAATTGAAGAGATGAATAATTTAGCCAAGCTAAAGATGGATGAGCTTCATGGTATTCTTATGACATATGAGATGTAGATTGAACAAGATAAACCCTGAAAGAGAGAAGCATCATCCAAGACATCAACAAAAGAGAAGGCTAAAATTCAAGAATCAAGTGATAATCCTAGCAATGATGAAGATGACAATAGAGCTCTATTCATTCACAAGCTAAAAAAGGGCACAAGTAAATATCAAGAAAAATTACCTTTTAAATGCTTTAATTATGGAAAGATTGGACATTATGTAGTTAAATGCCCAAATAAGGGTAATGATGACAATGAATAAGGAAAGTCTACATATAAGAAGAATTTCAAAGGCAAATTCAAGAAGGGATTTGAGAAGAAGAGATTGTATTCTAAAGATCCTAGCTCAATTTAAGATAGTGCAGTTAGTGACTCAGAAGAAGAAGATATTCTATTCATGGCCAAACATGAAGATGCCTCCACAGGAAAAAATACAGATGATCAAAAAGAAGAATAGGTGAAGCTAAAGTGAAGCTAGAAGGAGAACTCATTTGTGTCTTAGAAGAATTAAAAGCTTTTGCAAATAAGAATCAAAGATTAAAGCTCCAAATCAAGAAAAATGAAAAAGAGTCAAATGAAATAATTGAAGATCTACAAGCACACTTTGAAGAAGCCAAGAAGAATGAAGAAGATCTAATAGCACAGTTGAAAATAATAAGTAAAGAATGTGAAAGGTATGTTATTGAAATTGATTCTTTAAAAGCAGATCTTGAGAAAACAAATAAAGCAATCAATGATAGAGTAGCCAATGATTCAAAATTTGAGAATAACACTAATATGTTGAATAAGATATTATAAAATCAAAGATCAATATCAAATAAGATAGGTATTTGATTTAAAAAATAGAAAGAGGAGGTCACTACTTTCATAGATAAGGAAAAAGGAAAGAGCTATGCTCAAGCTCTTACAAAAGAAGAAATAAAAAGGGAAGAAGTTAATAATATAGAGGACATATTAAACAAAGAAGTCTGGAGGGAATAGAGCTAAAAAAGGCAATCAGGTCAAAGATACACAAATAGGTCATATTTTTATGGATACTATTTTTATTGTAATGGATATAGTCATAAGAAATTAGAATGTTAAAAAAGAGCTAACAGTTTCATAAATAAGGAGAAGGAAAGTCATGCAAAGTCAAGCAAAAGCTACAACTCTTTTGATCCTCTATTAGGATTTGATGAAGAGGCCATAATATGTTACAAGTGAAACAACTTTAGACACATAAACTAGTACTATAGAAGTGTGTTCAAGTCAGTCAAGAAGGACCAGAGTTACAAGGCTCCATTCATCAAGAAGAAAGTTCAAATAGGTTCATGGCAAAAGAAACAACTTGAAAAATCTATGTTGGTGTAGACATATTTGCATGCAAGAAATGAAGAAAAGCCATGGTTAATTGATAGTGGATGTTTGAGGCACATGATAGGAGACAAGAGCAAGTTCATAACCTTAAAAAAGATCAATGGTGTCACAGTGAAATTTAGATACAATACTACTACCAGAATTGTTGGAAAAGGTACACTAAGTTTGGATAATGGTAGAACTAAAACTAAAAATGTTTTGTATATAGAACATCTTAAGCATAATTTTTTGAGTGTAAGTCAAATGTGTGATCAGGGGCACACACTAAATTTTTGTGTAGAAGGTTGTGAAATTAGAATAAAATATTTAGATATGTTGGTTGCAGATGCTCAGAGAATAGGCATTAATTTGTATATGCTATCAGACATCAAAGGTCAAAGATGTTGTTTGAGTTAGATTGAAGAAAGTTGGATATGGCATAGAATAATGGGGCACATAAATTTTGACAATCTTGTCAACATAAGCAAGAAGCAAGCAATCATAAATCTTTCAAAGATTACAAAGCCATCTGACACACTTTGTGAACCTTGTCAGCATGGGAAGCAGGCTAGAAGGTGGTTCAAAACAAAAGATTACTCAACTACTCAGATGCTAGAGCCTATTCACACTGATCTATGTAGACCTATGAGAAATCAAATTAATCAAAGTGATAATTATTTCATGTTTCTTATTGATGATTTTTCACGTATGACTTGGGTAATGTTTTTAAAGAAAAAATTAGAAGATTTTAGACATTTCAAAGCATTCAAAGCATTAGTTGAGAATGAAACCAGTTTGAAGATTAAGTGTTTAAGATAAGATCGAGGAGGAGAATTAATGTCAGATCAATTTATTGAGTTTTGTGAAGACCATGGAATAAAGAGATATTATTCAGTAGCCATAACTCTCCAGCAAAATGGAGTAGTTGAACGAAAAAATAGAACAATTCAAGAGATGGTGAGGACAATGCTAAATGAATCCAAGATAGCAGATAAATATTGGAGAGAGGTAGTTTCTACAATAGTGCATATTTATAATAGAGAATTATTGAGATTTAATAGTGATAATACTCCTTATGAGCTATGGAAAGACAAACTAGCAACAATTGATTATTTCAGAGTTTTTGGCAATAGATGCTTCATAAAGAGAACATATGAAAAACTTAGTAAGTTTGAATCCAGAGTAGATGAAGGTATATTTCTTGGTTATTCTTGTAAAATTAAAGCTTATAAATTTTATAATAAAATAACCAAGAAATTTTTTTAAACTGCAAGTGTCAAGATAGTAGAAGATGGAACACAAAGAATCAGTTATCTAATAGACATTCTTGAAATCATTGAAGAGGAAGGTTTTGAAGAATTAGATGAAGATGAAAAGAAGAAGAAAAAGGGCACCAAAAATCCATCCAAATATATTTAGATAAATCATAATGAAAGTGACATCATCAAGTACATAAATAAAAGAATTCACACTAGAAGAATGATGGTAAGTGAATCTGAGCAAGTTAATTTTTCTTTGTTATCCAAAATTCAACCTAGAACTTTTTCAAAAGCTAGGCATGATAAGCATTGGGTTAAGGGTATGGATGAAGAATTAAATCAGATAGAAAATAATGATACTTTGGAATTAGTGCCTAGACCAAAATATCACAATGTGATAGGAACAAAATGGGTTTACAGAAATAAGTTGAATGAAAATGGAGAAGTGACCAAAAATAAAGCAAGATTAGTATGTAAAGGATATGCTTAGATTGAGGAAATTTATTTTGAAGAAAATTTTACACCAGTGGAAATGTTAGAGGCTATTAGAATGTTTCTTGCATATGTAGTGTTTAAAATTTTCAAAATGTTTCAGATGGATGTCAAATTTGCCTTCCTAAAAAGGAATCTAGAAGAAGAGGTCTACATTAAGTAACTTAAGGGATTTATTCTCTCAAATATTATTAGCCATGTATGTAGATTGAAGAAAGCATTTTATGGATTGAAATGAGCTCCCAGAGCTTGGTATGCAAGACTTGATAAGTACCTAGAGGATCAAGGTTTCAAGAGAGGATTTGTTGATAGTAATATCTACATCAAAATAGAAAGTGAGCATCAATTGATTATTGTGGTATATGTTGATGATATCATTTTTGGAGAAAATATTGAAAATATGACAAAATAATTTTTTTGATAATATGCAAAAATAATTTGAGATGTCTATAGTTGGAGAATTGTCATTTTTCTTAGGATTGCAAATATTTCATTTAGATAAAAGAATTTTCATATCTCAAAGTAAATATGGCAAGGAAATGTTGAAGAAATTTAGTTTTGAGGATCGTGCACTAGTTGGCACACCAATGTGTATAAGAAATAAGGTGAGCAAGGATAAAGATTCACCTATTACAAATCAATCTTTGTATAGATCTATAATTGGTAGTCTTTTATATTTGACAGCATCGAGCCTAGACATCATGAATGTAGTAGGTATAGTTTCAAGATATTAGTCATCTCCAAAAGATAGTCATGTTTAATTAGTGAAGAGAATATTTAGATATATCAAGGGGACATTGGATTATAGATTATGGTATCCCACAGGTAGAGATTTCACTTTGGTTGCTTATACAGATTTAGTTTAGGCAGGGTGCTTGGATGATAGAAAGAGTAAAAGTAGAGGATCTTTCTTCTTTGGTGATACCTTAGTATCATGGATAAGTAAGAAGTATAATTCAATATCACTTTTTATAGTTGAAGTAGCATATATTGAAGTAGTATTGTGTTGTACTCAAGTGCTTTAGATGAAGCAAACTTTGGAAGATATAAAGGTAAAGTATGATGAACCTATATCTATTTTTTATGATGACATAAGTGATATAAATATTTCAAATAATCTAGTGATGCATTCAAGAACAAAACATATTCCCATTATATATCACTTTTTGAGAGAGTAGGTTGCATATCAATAGGTTAAGATGGAGTATATCAGTACTACAAAGTAGATTGCAGATATTTTTACCAAGGCACTACCAAAAGACACATTTGAGTATCTACGAGAGAAGTTAGGATTAATTTATTTTACTTCCTACCATTGATGTTTAGCATTAGTTGAGGGGGAGCTAAGTGTTAGCTCAAGGTAGGCCCTTTGCCATTGATGTAAAAGGAGGAGAATAATAAGTACAGGTACAGGTGCAAAAATAGGTACAAGGAATATGTATAGGGTGATATAGTAAGGGGGAGTTACTATATGTTTTTTAGATGGCAATATGTGCAAGATTCAGGATGTGGTAATTTTAGTTTAAGGTTTCCATCAATGACAAAGGGGGAGATTATTGGAAATATTATCATTGATGTCAAAGGTCTATCATTATTGGTGATAGAGGCCCCATTGCATTTAATGATGTTTTTAATATTCATATCTTGGCTAATGTGTGTTAATATTTATTTAATATTGATGAATATATTTTTGGTTTCATATAAGTCAAAAGAGGGCCCATGGAGAAGTCAATGAGTCATGGGGTAAAAGATGAAAGAGGAATGGGACACATTTTCTCATGAAGAGTCACCTTGAGGAATTCCAAGAGTCACCATGTGAAGACAAAAGAAGTATGGTGCATTTTTCCATGAAGGGACACTTTGAGGAATATGAAAAGTCATTAAGATAAATACAAAAGAGGAAAGGACACTTTTGCTTCTAAAGGGTCACCATATGACTTTTCAAATACATGGATATGAAGGGTCATGCAAGTTTGGCACCATTTTCCATGAGGATTGAAGGGTCACAAAGGGTGAATGCCAAAGGTCATTTGGAAAGCTATAAATAAAGGCTTGAGAATCCATTTTAAATATGCAAGAGAGTGTATGGTTTGTATTTGTTTTTGAAGAGAGAAAAGTAGGAGATATTATAGAGTTCTATCATTTGTTGAGTAAGCAACATTGAGAGAGTTGCATTTTATGCACAAGAGGGGTTGGTGCTCATGTGGGTTGGTGCTCACAAATCTTTGTAAGTGGTTGGTGCTCCTGTGGGTTGGTGCTCACAAATAGTTGATGTGTTGGTGCTCAACAAAGGGGTTGGTGCTCCTGAAAGTTGGTGCTTGCAAACTTTATATTTTGAGTTGGTACACATTCATATACTTGAGATTGTAATCTGTGGTTTTTCCCACTTTGGGTTTCCACGTAAAAATTCTCTCTCTCTCTCTCTCTCTCTCTCTCTCTCTCTCTCTCTCTCTCTCGTGTGGTGAAAATTATTATTTTAGTTTTATTATATATCTTGAATATATGATTGAGTGGTTAAAGAAAAGAAATCAAATTAAGAAAAAGATATATAGTATACTGATTCACCCCCCTCCCCTCTCAATATATTTTGTGCTTAATAATACCTAGTTTTCTCCTATAAATATTATTGGTCATTTTCTAAATATTTATTCATATCAAAAATAGATCATTTTGAAAACAATACTTTATCCACATATTAGATAAGTTATATAAATATTCCTTTTCTCGTAAAATTCCTTTTACCTATTTAATAGGTCATCTTGTAAATATTCATTAGGTTCATTTTTCTTGTTCGATTTTATCTTTCTTATAAAAATCCTTTTTCAATTCCCTCTATAACTAGGTCATTTTGTAAAATATTCTTTGATCTTACTTATTAGGTCATTTTATAAAAACATATTTTCATCACTTCTCTTTTAAATATTTAAAAAAATATTAAACTACACATTTGTCATGTCCCCTTTGCAATTAACTTGATGTTGAGGGAAAATTGGCCAATTAAAATATTTTTTCAACACTATTCAAAAGCACTATTCCCAAGTTACTATTCATATGTACTATTCATGGATCACTATTCATGGTGACATGGCAAGTGATGCAAGTGTGATGTAGTAGTGAGGTGTCTTTCAGATAAGGTGGTATGGCCCACAAAGGTCCTCACATAGTTCAAGAGCATGTGTTTGGGGTGGGATGTACCACTCCACTTGGGAGACAAATTAAATTTACTTTATTTATCCACATGGTGTGATCCTTGGAGGAAAATAACATGATGAAGTGTGGCACATTTTCCTTAATGGCTTCATAATGAAGAGTGGGGGTAAAGTCAAAAGAGTGTTGGGACCTATTTTTGAATCTTTTTTGTACTTAGGAATTGGAGGACAAGATTTGCTATGCTAAATTGACTCACATGTGAAGGTGGGGGCACAATTATGGAAGCATGTGAAGGTGGGGATGTTTTGTCTAAAGTGGGAGATTGATTTTGACTCTAATATAAGGTGTCAATCTTACCACTATTTCTTAATAGTGATCCCACTTGAATGGAATGAATTTAATTTATTTCCCATAAATTTTCCTCTCCTCTCCTATCTCTCCTCATTTTCTACTTAAGGAAAGATCTCTCATTGTAAAAATCATCTATTGCCAATTTATTACTCAAATTCTTGTCTTTATGACATTATATGAATTTATGTTCATTCACATTATTCCTTGGATGAAAACCCATTGAAGAATGGGATTCAAGGATGAAACCCCTTGGGTACTTTTTGAATCAAAAGATGAAAACCCTATGGTTCATAGAGGTGATCTCATCCAGAGATTACAACAGAGTTTCAAGAAGATCTAGTTTATGTATGGTTTATGTAGTTATTCAATATGTGTGTGTATTTCATATCCCATGTATTTTCATAAGATTCTAATATATTATTTGGTGGTTTTCTTCCCCTATATTATTCAATCTAAGTATACTTCCATTTTTGTGAAGTTTTCCATATTACAACTGCAGTAGTTTCTTCTTCCATGCATGTTGAGAGTGAGTCTATATCCATCTTGTTTATGTTGGATTCATATATTTAAGTGTATTTGTATAATATCCCATTTGGGGATATTATAGTGGTATCAGAGCCATGTTTCCTACCAGCCTGTTTGGGGAACTAATCATTTTACATATCTTGAAGTAAGATGAAGACACTTGAAAAACTTATGCTAGAGTTCAATCATTAGAAAAGAAAGCAAAAGAAAATTAGTCAATAATTTCAAAAATATTAGAGTAATCTACTAGCATGGATGGAATATCTAGAAGAAATGAATTGGAACCAAGGTTTTTACCAAAGGTAATATCAGAAGAAGATTTGTGCAAAAAGTTTAATAAAGTAAGGAAGAGACTTGTACCTTTATCTCAATCAAAGGATGTTTTTTTAAGTGCTTTGAATGAAGTAGATGGTTATTTATACATGGTGGATCCATCACCTTCTTAGGTAATGAAAATATTTATGACTCCTTTAGTAATTATTTTGGGTGAGCCTAAGTTATTGAGGTATAAAGACAAATATGTGAGACTTACAGTCACCTCTTGTCTTAGTGAAATCATAAGAGTTTCAACCCCTAATCTCTTTTACAATGATGAAATAATGAGGTAAGTATTTTAGTTTATTTTGAAAATTTTTCAAGGTGTAGATGATAAAAAATTTCCTTCTTTTGATAAGAGAGTAAGAATTATAGAGATTTTGGAAAGAATGTTGTTTTGTGTTGTTATGCTAGATATTAATTGTGAAGATATTATTTTTGAAATGTCTCAAACATTTTGGAAGGTTATTGATGAAGATCATTCAAATAAGGTTATCACTTCCATACAATCTATTATTTATTTTATTTTTAATGAGGGTAATGATATTTCTAAACTTTTGTTATCTAACTTATTCGCTATTTGGAGGAAGTATTGTGTTGTTTCACTAGCTACACATGAGATGTAAAATAAGTTGGTTAAACAAAATTTGGAGGAATTGAAAATTATATTGACAAAAGGAGAATTTATTTCTTGTGATTTATAGCCTACACGTTTATTCCATAAAGTTATTATCTAGGCAAATGAAGAAGTGCTTCCAAAAAAAGAGGCTACATTTCTAAAAGAAATAATGGAACTAAAGGCACTTCATACCTTATAATATGATGGTGTTGTGAAATTTTTAGATGAAATTTGAGATTATTAGACTAAATTATGAAATTAAATTAACTCAAATATCAAACTACCTAGTAAAGTGATAGAGGCATTAGAACCTAATGCCAACTAATAAATTCACAATTCAAAATAGCATTACAATTCTAAAGATAAATTCTCTATACCATGATTAAATATAATTAAAATAAGAGGATTAGAATATGTATTACCTTGACTCATATTTTATAAATGGATGTTTGATCAAATGATTGTTGATAAAGGACTTTTTTGGCATGAAGACTCTATGAATTTCTAATATGGCCTTCCATGGAGGAAGTGAGTTGTTTAAATAGAAAGAGGAGGGAAATATCAATAGGGCAGATTTCAAGCTGGGGGAAGGAGATCAAGGGTTGAGGATTATCCAAAGAATTTAAAATTCTTTGAAAGCCTCTAGATTTGGAGGTTTCTAGAGAGGAGGGGAGAGAATAGAGAGGATTATAGAATTGGAGGATTCTATAATCCTCTTAGGCATCAATGATGATTATAAGGAGGCTAGATATGGATTAGGTGAGTGATTAGGTACTAGGGATGTAAGAGGGCCTAGGAATAGGATACTATAGGTGGGTTGGTGGGTCATGGAATTTAAAATTCCCAAATAATAGGTAAATGGGATTAGGATGGGATAATGGGTATTTAGGGTAAATTAATTGGTTAGTGGGATGGAATAAGGTTAGTAGATGAATAATTATAAAAAGGGAATATTATATGAGTGAATAGGGAGGGGGTAAATTAATGGGATAAATTAGAATAAAAGGGATGAGCAAAATTAGTGTCGACTAATAATAATATTAATGATGATAATATACATGAGCAAATTTAGGTGCATATATTTTGCCCCTATTTGAAAGCATATTAATAGTGGAGTGAAGTGGAAGGATTAATGGTAATTCAAATAAAAACCATTTAATGGATGAATTTTAGTAGATGATGTCATTAGTGGATATGATGCCCCCTTAAGGGGACATGCAAGGAAGAATGAGATGGATGGCAAGCTGAAAGAATAAATGAGGAGTGGGATGCAATGGATAGATGAGGGGATGGGATGCCAAGTGTGAGATATAATATGAATAATATGATTAACCTGAGTAGTGAGCTATAAATTTATGATGCCCCTGGCAAAGACACATGCATAGAGAATAAAGATGATGGGTGTCATGGTTATCAACACATCCCAATGGGAATCAACCATAACATGAGGATGATAGTATTAAAAGGCCATAATATTTATATGTATCCCAAGAAAGGACACATGCAAGGTAGAGCTATAGGCTAGGATAATATTATGATTTGATAAGATTGATGATGGGTGAAACTTAAAACTAAATTGATCAATATGTTGTAGATGAGGATAGAGAAGAAATAATAGGGTTGAGAAACCAAAATACATGGAGTTAAGTGTTGGAATACATTACATCAAATCAATTATACATAATAGATGTGATGATGAATGATGGGGAAAGGGGAGAAAGTGGTTGAGCTATTCTTAGGTATAGAAAAGTGACCAAGTGTTGCCTACATAGTCTAAAAAGACTTCAGGCCAATATAGTTCTGAATCAAGGATAAAAAATGCAAATGATGAGGATGAGGATGAAGATTAGTTATTAGAGGATGATGTTTCTTGTTAAAGGATATGACTTAGATTATGAGATGAGGATAAAATGTTGGATGTTAATTGGATAGGTCAAGAGGATTGGACTAGTGATGGGAATAGGGAAAATTAGATGATTAGATAAAAGATGAGGGTGTAGAGGATAAAGCCATCACAAATTTCATAAGGCTCATCATAGTCTAAGTAATTTTATAAAATATATCACTTTAAAGTATGCTCTATGATATAAGTATGACCAAGAGGACATTGTGCCAAAGTGTGTGGACAAATAGCAAACTCTGCATCCTTGAGGGCACTTTTGGTGACCTTAGATCATCCTCATTCATTTCCAAATATTTAAAAGAGATATGTTGTAAAAAAAACATAAGAAAAATAATATATGTGCATGATAGTCAAACAAGACAAACAAAATAAACAAGTAACACACATAAATATATACATTTAATGTCATAATGCCTTGTTTAAGGATGGGATGGGTGATTGGACTAAGTTAGTTATGATGATGATTGGAGACTTGGATTTAGATAGGATGATCATTATTAGGATTATGATGAGGTGTTTCTCTAGTTTAAGATGGAAGGATGAATATCATGACAAGGTCTTTGAATATTGATGTGGCCTTGCCATCGAATCTAAAAGTGGCCAAGGAGGATGAATTGGAAAAGTGATGACCAAATATTACCAATAGAAAAGGCCCTACAAGAATCTAATCTAGCAAGGAGACTAGGAGATGATGGGATAAAATACCTTTCATACTAGCAAAATATTGATTACATGGGTACTAGGTATGAAGAGGAAATAATAAAGATAGTGATGGGATCAAGTACCTTCCACACTAGCAAAGAGGTGATGTGATGGGTGCTAGGTGTGAAGAGGCATTGATAAGGAAATGATGGGTGCTAGGTGTGAAGAGGCATTGATAAGGAAATGATGGGTGCTAGCTTAGATTCTTTGACAAGGTTATGTGTGTCAATAATACCTAGGCCAAGAATGAGATTAAAGATATTAAGGGATGGGTGACCACTAGGATTAGATTTTAAGACTAAACATGGTACCCAAAGATGGAAAGATATGAAATGGATGGAAATGGATGCAACTAGGAGAATTGGGATAAGACAAGACATCATGGAGAAAAAATTATATTTCTTAGATTTTATGATTTTTAGGTATTTTTGGGATATGTTTGTACACTATACAAATAGGGTTATGATTAAAGGAAATACCCAGCCTGGTAACTAGGAGGAGGATGGATGGAATGGAGGATGAGAACAATGCTAAAAAAGGGATGAGGATGAAGGAATGGTGGACCAAGGATGGATAATTACCACATCATGAATGAACTAGGTAGTTATTTACCTGAGTGTTCATTGGAAGATATGCTAAGATTGTTTAAGAACATTTCTCAAGACACCTTCCACTTACTTATGAAGGTCAAAGCCATAAATATTGTGATATGTTGGTAGGTGATGGGTTGGACCAAGGGATAAGATAGACATGGATGAATAGACAAGGTTGATGAGGGATGATACAAGGGATGGGTGTGATGGCTAAAAAGGATGGATTATGCCCCCAAGTGTTTAGGTAAAATGCAGATGATTGATTATTTTACCATGACATCAAAAACTAGTTTTAATCATGGTACTTACCTAAGGTGCCAAAAGACTAGTTTTTACCATTAGATAAATGATTTTTTTTTATTTAATTTTTTTAGGATGGCATCTTGATTTATTGGATATGGGTATGAGATGCAAAAATTCAATCACTGGCTAGATTTTTATCCAACACCTATTTTAGAGATATGTGATGCTGGGATCATGTTACTATGACTAGATTCCTAGATGTCTTGGTGGCCTTTATTGATTCTTGATTTAACATCCTCTTAATTTTTTAACCAGATGTCTTTGTAACCCATACAAGGGACAATGCTACCCATGGATTGTAGATATGTTATGGATGGGAAGATGTCATGATTATGATGATGGGATATGGGATGTGAAGGAGGGATATAATCATGAGATGGGGAGAAAAAATGGGGTTTAATAGTTTCATATACCATTAGATATGGTGGAGGGGATTATTTATATTGATGCCATGAGAGTAAGGGATTCAAGACCTTTTGATTTGTGGATTCTTTAACCCAAGCATTAATAATATGATCGGCACTATGATTATTATTTTTGTCTTTCTTTTGAATTGTTGATTGGATTTGATTTTGATTGCCCCCTGGTGCCTAATTTTGGGCTTCACCAAAAGGAGACTAATTTTTGACTTGATATATGATTATTTTGACTTTGATATGCCCCTAGTTCTAGATTTTGGTCTTTACTAAGGGAAGACATTTTTTTATTAGGTTGATGATTTGATTTTGCTTTATTTTGAATAATAGGATCAAAGATGATTTGATATTGATTTATGACTTTTAAAATATGGTCTTTGATATTTTGATGTGTGGCACACGATGTTGAATGTATAGAATAATCTAATGATGCATGTTCATATTCATTCCCATCATGTAATAAAATATTGGTATTATGGAGGTGAGGTGGATGAGTAACATTGGGTGATGGATTAAGGATATAATGGGTATCATATTATTTATAATAGTCACTATAAGCCCTAGCCTTAATATTGGAGAAAGTGTCCTCAAGAATCTCCAAAGGATCGCTAATACATGTATCCAAGGTAGGATCATATCCACTCTAAAACTTAGATAAATAATTTAATAACTTGGTTATGACATCATCATCCTAAATGGGATCTTAAAAAGAGTAAGCATTATCATCATCTACTATAATATTGGTGAGGGATGATGATTTTGATGAGGAATTTGACTCAAAAGACTAGTTTTGCACATAATCCTAATGTAGATAGCTTCAATGTTGACTGTGGTGTACATGACTTTATGTTTCTAGTATAAGAAAGATTTTAATCTAAATGGGGGGTATTTTATGTGATGGGTGAGAGGGACATGATGGATGAATAATGGATGAAGCAAAGATAGGTCCATGAAAGGGATTATGGGGAATAGACTTGTTTTGAATGTATGGGTGGTTGAAGATGGGGGGATCATGGAGGATATATGGGATGTCTTGACCTTGGCTTGGAATGGGAAGGGTTTGATTGTGATCGGGAATGAAATCTTGTCATTCCTCTTCTTATTCACCCAGGGAGAGAAATTCATCTTGTTCTTCCTTAATTACTATATCACTATGATCGATAAGGTCTTAGACATAATCTTAGAATTTTTGATATCATTTAATGAAATTCCCTAAAGATCAATGATAAAGACAATATCGATTTGATTTATATCATGAGGGCTTAGGCTTGGTGATATCAACATGTCATATGGGTGGGTAGACCATCATCTTAGCAATGAAAAGTTATTAGAAAAGAAATTCTAAGGATATAGGGAAGGGAGTATAGGGACATTCTTCACTTTATGTCTTATATGTGGAAGCATTAGGATTTAGATCAGATGGTTGATGATGTGACTAGGTAGATGGTCTGATGGTAGATGAGGTGGCCAAGATTGGATTCCCTTTGCTAGTGTATGAATGGGCTATGACTATTGGATGGAGGATTTATACAAGATTCACATGAAGGGGTTTGGATGGGAGGTGAAATTATTTTAAGGGGATAAACACTTCCAAAAATTGGGACACCCATCATAAGTAACTATAAGAGGATCTCATCGTTATTGGTAACTATATATTGGTATATGAAAATAGGTTCTAGCTTCATGGTGGTGGGTGATAAAATATGAGGGAGTTGTGATGGATTATGATTAGTAAATGGAGGATTTGGCTGTGGATGATTATGAATTAGGGCTAAGGGGGTTTGGATGGATAGTGAAAGGGAATGGGATGAGGATAGGGGTTAATGGTGTACTTGTTTATGAGGTGACTTTTGGATTATGGTGTCAAAATCATCAGGAAAATAAACACCCATATTTTATATCCATAAGAGAAACTCATCTTTATCCTCTATGATGTATTAATTAGGGTGACTACATCAAGGAAGGTTGAGATTGATTTGGTGGGGATAGGTGTTGGTTTGGGGTGAATGGGATCAATATTAGAAGGTATGTGAGCACCCATCTCTAGTTATCACAAAAGGACATCATCCTTGTTGGCCAAGATGTATTTGTATACACAAACCAGGTCCAAATCCATGAGGAGAGATGAAGATGGATGATGAAGGGGGTTGATGTAAGGGTAGACTAAGGATTATTATGGCTTCTTAAACAAAGTGGGTCCAATGACCGAGCTAGTATGATAGGTGATTATGATGATGAAGTAGACTAAATATGATTAGGATGATATAGGACTAAGGTCATGTTTTAGTTAGATAGTTCAATAGATGCTAGCATCCTATCAATGATGCCTAGTTGTCAAGATAGTAAAAGGATTGAGGATTGTGATGGGTGCCTTGATTCAAACTATCAAAAGGATGATATGATAGGTGCTAGTTATGATTATGCAAGGATGATAGAGACTAAATTGATGATGATGGGTTTGTTATATTGATACTGATAAAGTGACAAGATAATAATAGGATATTGACTAGGTATGAGATATGATTGTATGATGAGTGATAGTGAACTAGTATGGTAAGATGATAGAGATGGATAAGACTAGCTCAAAACCTTAGACTAATTTACTCAAGATAGGATGGGATAATATTATTTGATTAAATATAATAGATAGGTGATGATGAAGGTGATTAGGGATAAAGATGGGGGTAGATTAGCACCTGAGCATGACCTACAGAGACAACTAGGATAAGATAAAATGGGGTTAGACTATATGGGTGATAAAGTGACTAGGATAAGGTAAGGTTAAGACAAAAGTTTGATTAGTACAATATGTGGGCTTAGGATAAGATGTGAATGATAAGACCAAATGTGATTAAGATGTGTGAGGGGGTATGACTAATGATGAGTGAGATGAGTATAGGACATGACTAGAAGGATGTACTAGAGAACAAATGATGTACATGATGAGATATAGGTAATGGGGATGTGGTCAATGATGAGTGGATAATGGTTAAACTAGGAAGAGAGTAAGACAAAAGAATAATATATACAAGATGATGTCTAGGATGTGTAAGATGAGATGTTGGTGATGGGGTGTGACTAATGATGAATTATTCTAATGATAAGAGGGGATAAAAGGATGTATAATAGAACAATGATATGTAAAATAATGTAATACAAGGATATACAAGATGATGATTGAAATATGTAGGTGATGAGTGATAATCAATTATAACTAGATATTGTTAGACTAGGAGGGGATGAAAACAAGGTCAAGACAAGTGATGGGGTAGGTACTTAGGATAAGATGTGGATGGTGAGACAAGATGTAATAAGGATAGGGTAGGGGTATGACCAATTATGAGTGAGACTAGGATATGATGTAACTAGAAGGATGTACAAGAGAATATAGATATGTAAAAGAGAGTAAGATAAAGATATACAAGATGATGATTAAGGTATGATGGGTAGATATAATGAGACTAGAAGGCAATCAAGACAAGATGGTGATAAGAGATAGTATGAGATATGTAAAGGGATATACAAAAGGATAATTTATATGATCGGATGATGACAAGGATGTAAAAAATTATAGAGGTATAAGAGGATGAGGAAAGAATATACAGGATGGGTTATGCAAAGACCTAGATAGTTGTATAGGTTTGGGATAAAAGGCTGATTTGACTCAAAAATAGCACGAGTCTAGAACAACACACATCTAATCAAGCAAGCCAAAAACCTACGATTAGTAAACTGATGGGTGTGTAACTCAATGTCTACACCAACCAGAAACTTTATAGGTGATTTTTTAGGTTGGTGACCCGTTACGATATCAACCGAACCCTCTCAACCCTGCTCATACTCGATGGCTACTTCGAAGCTGATACTAACTCCTACAATGGTACACCTATTATGGCCTAAGGATATTATGATAGGTTTGTACAATTTTATCTAGGTGTATCCCATATATATTTAAAGGTATAATGGAGCCAAAGTTTATATAAGATTCTATCTAACCACCTTGTATCTTGGATCTTAAATACCCCACTCAATGGAACCCTTTATGGGGAATTTTGCTTAGGTGCCTAATGATGGACCTCTTGATTTTTAGACTCCACCATAACGTGGAGTTTAGATTTATGTATGGTGGTGAAATCCATGATCACTATCCCCCTAAAATAATAAAATTGGTGGAGGTTTTATAGGTAGTTTTTTATCCCCCAGGAATTACCACAAGGATGCAAGGGGGAGAGCATAAACTAGCCGTAGCCCTTACGATATAAATAGGAAGACTAAAAGATTAATTAATAAATTATGATTAAGTGTGATATATTTAGGAGATGAGAAATATAGGTTAGAATATACAATACAAATATGAAAATATATATACAAGACAAGATGATTAAAATAATATATACAAGATAAGATAGATGATTACAAAAATGATTTTAAAAGTGCCAAAAAGAATCTTTGATAGGTAGCCTACAATAACATAGTTAGTAGTTTGATTGGCACTTTTAAAGAGGTATATTGAAAGATAATTATTATTAGTTTGATTTAATAATCTTGAATGGTAATCTACAAGTTAAAATATTAGACCAAAATATGACCTACAAAAGGATGACATTAGTTAGACAAAATATCAACTAGATTTACCCCTATAAGAAATAAATTATTAGGCCTTAAGAAAAAAAGCCCTAAAAAATTATGATTTGGCTCTATAATTTCTTTTGGGTGAGTGGGACACAATGTGGGGTTCTGAGGATGGCAGCACCCCATGGGCTCAAGGGGTAATGCCCCTTACAAGGTCAAGGGGTAGAGCCCCTTGTAAGGTCTTGGGGTAGCACCCTTGGCATGCTACCTATCAAGGGATAGAGCCCCCAGTGATAAAGGAAATTTGGACCTTGAAAAAGGCCTATAATTTCTCAAAATTCATGAAATAATGCACTCAAAAAGGATTAAAATGAATGTAAAATTCAATGTAAAATCACAACTACACAGGTCAAAACCACATCTAGAAATTACAAAATCACAAATCTAATGAAAAATCATAAGTTATGAATTGTGTTTTAGCAATAGTTAGCTTAAATATGATGGTTAGACTAAAAAATCATAACTAGGACCAAAAAATTGCAATTGTAATTGACAGAATCATTATTTAGTATAACAAGAGAATTGTGGTTTTGTTATAAACTACAAAACCTCAAAATTTTGATATGTAACCAAAATTAGATGATTGCACAAGTAAGAAATTAATTTTATATGTCAAAATTATTATTTGTAGATGACTATGATGGACTAAAAATAGATGTTTATGATGTATTCAATTTTTTTTTATAAATGGAATATTAATATGAGATATTAAAAAAATGAACAAAATTCAAAATTTAAAAGAGTGATTTTGGTTAAATTTAGTCCTTAATCTACCCTATAAGATCAAAATGATAATCAACATATATAATGATGGTCTAAATGGCAGATTTGCTAAATCTCAACTAGGGATACAATAACACAATTTCATAGAGCAAAGTTGTGAGTCAGAAGTTTTCAAAATTTGTGATTTTGTCAAAGATAAAAAAAGTGGGTAAGACCTATGTTTAGTTTTTTGTCTTCAATTGATTGCTCTTACCTTGCTTCTTCCTTGTTAACCCTGAAAATAGATCATACAACAACCATACAAAGATAACACCTTGGTCTAAAAATGGGGTTTAGTTAATAGTTATGCATTTAAAGGAAAAAACCCTAAGATTTAACAAAAATATTAAATGGTAGACTGTATGATGATAAATCCCAAGAAAAAACATGAAATGTTAGAATAAAACTTGTAAGTTAGAGGACATTTTTAGTGCCTTTATCAAAATTTAAAAAACTGTAACTTTCATCCTCAAAATCACCTTTTACAAGACAAAATCATGACTATAAAATTCATGATTTTTTCAAAAAATGAGAAACCTACAAAATATACCATTAGTGGTTCATGACAAAATTATAACCCTCTTAGAAAAATTGCTACTCACTACGCAAGGTCACAAGTCACAAGTTATGGTTTTATTGAAAGGTTGAAAATCTTCAAATAGCTAGTGGTTAAGGCCAATGGTTAGCAAAAAATAACTATTCACAGGGCAAAATCATGACTACAAGGTCGTGAATACTAGAGTAATATCACAGATTCCACCTATTTGTGAAAAAAGCCCAAAAATCTAAGATTTTCTTTTCCTAACTTGACCTGTAGGCTTGGACTCATATTTGTCACATTATAATGGCATGATGGCATGAGGTAGTCCCATCGTGGTCACCAAAATGTAGATGAAATTTAATCTTAATAGACTAAATTATGCAATTCAATCAACTCAAATATCAAACTACCTAGTAAAGTGATAGAGCCATTAAAACCTAATTCTAACTAATGAATTCATAATTCAAAATAACATTACAATTCTAAATATAAATTCTTTACACCATGATTAAACAGAATTAAAATAAGAGGATTGGGACATGGATGCTTGATCAAAAGATTATTGATAAAGAATTAAAGGATTGTTTTGGCATGAAGACTCTATGAATTTCCAAGATGGCCTTACATAGAGGAAGTGAGTTATTTAAATAGAAAGAGGATGGAAAGATCAATGGTGGAGATTTGAAGTTGGGGGAAGGAGATCAAGGGTTGAGGATTATCCAAGGAATTTAAAATTCCTTGTAAGCCTCTAGATTTGGAGATTTCTAGAGAGCAGTGGAGAAAATAGTGTAGATGGGTAGACGGGTCATGGGAATTTAAAATTCCTAAATAATAGATAAATGTGATTAGGATGGAATAATGGGGATTTATGGTAAATTATTTTTTTGGTGGGATATAATAAGGTTAGTAGATGAATAATGATAAAAAAGGAACATTAGATGAGTGACTAGGGAGGGGGTAAATTAGCAAGATAAATTAGAATAAATGAGATGAGAAAAATTAGTGTCAACTAATAGTAATATTAGTGATGATAATGTAGGCGAGCGAATTTAGGTACATACAACATCAGAAGAAGAGACACAAGATATCATGGAGCAAGATCAAAAGGATCCACCTAAATATTGAGGAGTTCATAGAAAAAAATGTTGATGAAGGAAAGGCCTTATCCTAGGAGGTTAAGGAAAAACAAAAAGGCATTGAAGGATCCTCTTTTGCAGATGTATAGGAGGAAGAAGTTGATAAAGTCACCCTTGAGCTTAAGTCTACTAATGATGAGAATTTATAAGGTGAGCATAAGATATATGATCACACCATTGAAATGTATGAATAAAATTTTGATCGTATGATTACAAATAGCAATCCATTTTATTTACATAATGATGAGGTGATAAATAAGTTTCATGAAGATTAAATTGGTGAAAGGAATTATCTTATTGATATTCAAGGTTTTATATCTACACATGAGATGGATTTTATGGACCCAAAATCCACATAAGATATAACATTTCCTACTAGAATTTTTATTCCTTATTTCATGGAGACATCACTACTTGTTATCACATTGGAAGGATGTAATATATGTAAAGATTTTGTTATCATGGATCTAGATAGAATGTTGAGTTTACATTGGCTATATCTTTTTGAAAATTTGATTATGGATACCAAGAGGTTACGTTCAAGGAAGATACTTCATTTTGATATTGTGTGGTTTGTCATAAACATCACTCTCTTGACATGGTTTCTAGATGAGATAGTGATGGGTTCCAACCTTGAACCTATTGTTTTTCATTCATTATTTTCCATTGAAAAAATGTTTTATATCCTAAAATTACTGAGTTTGCATAATTAATATAGTTTTCAACAAGTTTTAGGAGGTAATCAATTTGATTATAGCCCAAGGTATGAGAAGGGAAGTCATATTTCAGATTTGTTATTTCCTACTATGCCATTTTATATTTATTGTCATGAGAAACACTCTAGTAATCGAGGATGAAAGACACCATTTGTAGGAAAGGATACAAGGATCCTTTAATTCTAGTTCAAAATGATCCACAAGTAAAACTATGGGATCTAAATAATTTTCTAAGTTTTATAAAAGTTTTCAATTCTGATTTTAATTTATTTTCCATGGAAACAAAGAAGGAATCAAAATTGTTTTGGGTATGGAGGAAGGTAGATATGCCCAACTTGATATTGGAAGGTTGGTATATAAAAATAATTTTATTATTTTAAAAACATGGTATTCACAAGGTTAAGGCTATGGAAGACATCTCAACCCATGTCTATTCAGCAAAAGAAGATGAACATTATGATGGAAGTCACAAGTATGCAAATAGTTCAGATTTATGGCTTCCACTTATATCATCACTATATTTTTGTCATCTGGGACAACATGCACAAGTTTTGATAATTGGATATTACTATTATTTAGTAAATTTCTAGGGTATGAAATATGGAACCACAACCTTCTCCTTTCACAATGATAAGCATACTCATGAAGGGAGAAATCTGAGTTATATGGATGAAGATGTTATGTTGTTAAAGAGAGATGAGCATGATAATCATAAGCCAAGGTATGGGGATATTTTAGTTATGTTTTTATCTATAGAATACCATCACCATATGAATTAGGCTAAGAGGTATGTTATAGGCCCCAATTCTAGTATGGTTGATAAGTTATTTATTCTATGAATTCAAAGAAAATTCATAAATAATCATGCTTGGAATGTTTTCTAGTTGGAATGGATTGATAGAGGTAATATAGTAGTTGGAAAAATATTTTCATTATTTTCCATGCCCACATATCATGTGCATATAATAATGTTTCATCATTATATATACTGCCCCAATATTACATAGATTGATTTTGAGTACTTATAGGTCTTATTGTAGCATATTGTGGAAGAATTTTTAGACATGGTTCGACTATTTCTAATTTCCATGGGGGTGAGTACTAATTGTTTCAATCACTTTATGTTGATAGCATTTGTATTTTCAAAAATTATATTTATGATTGCAAGTGATTTTATGGATTGGTGTGCACAATACTACCTTTGTAAAACTCAAAAATTGAGTGTTAATGAGGTGTTATCAATTCGTGATAGTGGAAGCTATCCTATGAAAGCTATGGATTTAAATTTCAGTTTTAAGACTATTTTCATGATTTTTATCATCCTTTGATAGGGATTAATGTGCATCATTTTTGGAACACCATGATGAGTTACACTAAAAATCATGCTTTCTTGTTTAACAGATTAATTCTCTTATTGTCGAGGATCAAGATAGATAATGGAATTGTAAAAATTGATTGTACTAAGGTTATTTGACATGAAATATTATATGTTAATGAATAAAATCATTATAGGCATTCCATTTTGGCTCTTTAGGATAATTTTTTTATTTATGTTACAAGAAAGGAGAGTGCAAATTTGTCATGATGGTATTCTAGTTTTAGTCAGAGTGGTGCAATGGATACATGATGGGAAGATATTGATATTTTTTGGGATCTTAGTAATGTTAAAAGTAGAGAAGTTATCCCAATTATTTTTTCATTTATTGTTGTAAACCATAGATGTAAAAATCTAATTATGCATTGCTTTATGGGTTTCCTAAAGTTTTGCATTAGCAAAGTTGTGAGTCATGCACATTTATTTGATGACAATTTGGTTTTCAAAGAGGTAATAAAATTATATGATTTGTACAAGGATGATATGAATTTTAGATACATTATATATTGTAGTACACTCTTGTAAAATTTAACTCACTTGACAGAGACAGGGGTTAGACTACAGGAGCATTATAGATGGATTCATCACATTAGCACTAGGAATTTCAAACTAGTTGGTTTGTAATTGATTAAGGACAAGAAATTTTGGGAAGGGAGGATTTTTCATGTCCCCTTTGAAATTAATTTGATGTTATGGGAATATTGGATAATTCCAATATTCCTCCAATAATGTTTAGAAGCACTATTCCTGAGTTACTATTCATATGTACTATTCACTATCATTATTCATGGTGAGATGGCAAGTGATGCAAGTGATGATGTAGTAGTGAGGTGGCTTGGGGATGAAGTGAAATGGCCCATGAGGGTCATCACATGGTTCAATATCATGTAATTTGGGTGGGACATACCACTCCATTTGGGAGATAAATTATATTTACTTTATTTATCCACATGGTGTTAGTCTTAGAGGAAAATGATATAATGAAGAAGTGTGGTGAATTTTCATTAATGGCTTCATGATGAAGAGTGGGGGATAAGTCAAAAGAGTGTTGGGACCCATTTTGGAATATTTTTTTCACTTATTAATTAGAGGACAAGATTTACTATGCTAAATTGACTCACATGTGAAGGTGGGAACACAATTACAGAAGCATGTGAAGGTGGGGATGCTTTGTATAAAGTGGGAGATTGATTTTTAATATCTTATAAGGTGCCAAGATTACCACTATTTCTCAATATTTATCCCACTTGAATGGGACGAATTTACATGCTTGTCCATGAGTTTTCCTCTCCTCTACTCTCTCTCCTTCTCATTTTCTACTTAAGGAAGGCTCTCTCATTGTAAAAATCATCTATTACTAATTTATAACTCAAATTCATGTTTTTATGACATTTTATAAACTTATGTTCATTCATATTCTTCCTTGGATGAAAAACCATTGAAGAATATGATTCAAGGATAAAACCCCTTGGGTGCTTGCTGAATGAAAGGATGAAAACCCTATGGTTCATGGAGGTGATCTCATCCAGAGATTACAATAGACTTTCAAGAAGATCCATTTTGTGTATGGTTTGTGTAGTTGTTCAATATGTGTGTGTATTTCATATCTCATGCATTTCCATAAGATTATAATATATCAATTTTTGATTTTATTCCCCTATATTTTTTAATATAAGTATACTTCCATATTTGTGGAGTTTTCCATATTATAGTTGCAGAAATTTCTTATTCCATGCATGTTGTGAGTGAGTCTATTTCCATATTGTTTATGTTGGAATCACATATTTAAGTATATTTGTAAAATATACCATTTAGGGATACTAGAACATTAAGTTATCTTATAAATATTTATAATCATCTTTCCTTTTATTCACATTGCTAAGTCATTTTTTACTTGTACTTAGGTCATTCATAAATATGTATTCTATCCTTCTTGAAAAAATAATTTTTACCTAGGTTGACTTAGTAATCATTATCCTCTTCTTTTCAAACTTAGGCTAATTTGTAAATATTTATTCCATAAAAATCCTTTTTAAGTCATATTGAGAAAAAGTCTTTTATCCACATATAGGTCCTTTTATTAAAAATTAGGTTGATTTGTCCATAAAAATCCTTTTTAAGTCATTTTGTAAATATTCATGTAATCATTTTTATTTTTATCTTTTTGTATCCTTTTATTTACACATTAAAAATCATTTTTTGTCATTGTGTAAATATTCATAGGTGGGTGTATAAGTACTAGTTGTGTCAAATTGTCTTTTTAAGTATAGTCTTTTTTAAAAATTTAACTTCTATCTTAGTTTTAAATATCCCTAATCTAATATATAGGGAATGAGGATGGAAAAAAATTACTAACCATTATGATTTGGGAATGTCACTAATGTATTTCCCTCTTAAATCCCTGTGCATTATAAATCAATGTCACCTCGACTTCTTAAATTTTGTGGTTTTAATACAAAAAGTAAAAATGGAATATTGACATTTATGTGGCTTTAATACATCCTAAAAATCTTAAAACCCTTACCACCTAATCATTAAACCATCCCACCTAACCTGATTAGTCTACTAATTGAGCCATCCACCTCCCTGGTGCAAGAGGATTACCCATCATCAATTCATGAGACATAATTAAATTTTAAGGATAACCTATAAAATCTTGGCACATTCCAAAGACTAAAAACTATATATTTTTGATTACCACATTATCCATTTCATTTCATTATTATCTATTTAATACACCAAGATATTAACATAAAAATAAATCCATGTCATTATTATACCATATCTATCCAAATTATATCATCATATGCATCAAATTAAAATGCATCCATAAGACATATAATCATAAACTATTTCAACACATGAAAATATATCCAATAATTATTAAGCATCCACAATACATAAACTATAAACATCTAATCATATCATACATGTAGTCAATAATCCAATGTCTAATCTAGCAAACACATCATACTCACATAAGCAAAATCCATAATAATGAATATAATCATCATATAATCATATAAATGTCTACAGGTCTCATAAAAACCATATACAATATGAGCATCATGGACATCAATGTGCTAAGAATGAAATATACAAGTTTGATATAAACCAATGTCTCATAATCTGGATCATGGCAGTCATGGTGGTATGTTGGGTAGTTGATGTATAGAATGAGAAGAGGTGCTGACCTTGTATGAAGGTGCTCATTGATCAATTGGCACCATACCCTCATAAATTCTCCTATATTATTGGGCCTCCCTCATCAACCATGATATTTTTTGGGTCACATCTCTTGAGCCCTATCTCTATAGAAAATTATCCCCCTCATCTCTAGCTCACTCTACCACCTCTAACTCAAAATCACATTGACTCAATATGGATTAAATCTGAGCAATATAGCCTTGTAAATTTTATATCTTTATGTTCCTATCCCTAATATGACCTAATAAGGTAGTCAAATGATATAATACCAGACCCATTTGTATATCTCACTAAGTTATTTGTCTCTACAAATCCATGACATGTCTCTAATATCTATCTCTCTTTTTTATGATCCTAGATATCTTTTCCACCCTAGTTCTCACCTCCTAATCCAAACTATATATATGATCCTAATCCTCAACTCTAATTGGTGTTCTAGATAGACCTATAACATCATGTCATATCCCTACCACTCCCTAACCATCCCTATGTCTCCATCAATCACCATCAATGCCTAGTTAGCCCCACCATCCCCTTTCATATGGTTTTTGCCTTTGTACCCATTGTCTCCAAAATCATGCATGTGCCTAAAAAATCCTCATGTATACATATAAATCTACTCACCTTAACTATTTCATTAATCATGTTATTTATCACAATTAATTTTGTAACCATTATCCTAATTAAATAAATAAATCCCACCCCCCATTATATATTTCCTACCTCATACTAACCTTCTTACATGCCCCATGATATATTAATCCCTTGATTATCCCACTAACATCCTTGTAGTCATATAGAATGTGAAAATTGGTAACTTGAGTGTGGCTTATGACACCCAACCCTTAGGGCCGTCTTGCTTGCTCTCATGTCACTTATAGGCACCTTTTCATCGATTTTCAATCACCCATAAATCTTCAAGACATGATTCCACCTCCTCTAGGAATTTTTTCCCATGAAAAATCCATACCCCTAGGTATCATACCCTTAAGACTATAGCACCCAACTTGGACTATAGTTTTGGACCCTAGGGTGTCCATTTTTGGTGCTCTTATCCAAGTGTATTTTTACCCCTAATGGTTAAATCCTTTTGGTTCATATCCCTTTTCTTTTCAGCCAAATGTAATCACATTCAACCCATGACCAATATATCCCTATAAAATCCCATTTATAGTTCATTTATAAAAGGTTGGAAAATATCACAAAGCAAGCAAGACTACTCAAGCACACTTCCCTATTCTCTTCATACATATATCCAATACAATTTCTAGCTTATTAAAATCATTACACTAGTCCCTAGCCACCTCAATCATGCCTAGTTTATCATTTTGAATCCTCATACACACTATTGCACAAAGCACATCAAGTGGTAGAGCTACATATGGCTTGATCCCTTTTTTGGAGTATTGGTATGTAGGCAGCATGCCCACACAAGGGGTGTAGATACACACTCAATTCATTTTACACACATTAATCCCCCCTCTTTCTCAAATTTGAAAAGTCACAATGTATTCTAGGGCTTGAATATTAAATCATCTCTATAGGGATTTATGCAGACATCCAGCATCTAAAATTTCATAGGAAAGCTCACACGAACATAACAAACAAAACCTAGAAAGCTCAGGTCTTGAGGATAATAGCGATAGAAGATTAATATAACACTAGACCCTAGGGTGTCCTATTTTGGCACTCCAATACAATCATAAAATTAAATCCATATCTTGATTTATGATAGTGTCCCAATCTTGCACAATGAATTCTAGACTTTGTCGCAATCAATTTCTAGGTAAGTCTTATTTTCTCTCCTTTATTACTATTTTTAGAAAGGTTAAAATTATAGTCAAATTATACAAATAAATAGCTTTATTTTTTAATATTATTTACTAATTTTCCCTTACTCTAGACCCTTTACTATTTAGGAATAATACTCTAATATTCCCAAAAATAATAAATCATTTGGTGACCCTGACTTCATTTGCACATAAAAACCCTAAAAACCCTTGGGTAAATTTCTTGTTGATTTTTTCTATATTTTTTTGATTTTTTACCTACATATTTAATTCATCAAATTTTAAAATTTTGTATTAATTTTAAAATAAATTTATTTCAAACCCTAGTTGCCCATAATAGGTCCCATTATTTTTCAATAGTTTTCTAAATTTCTACCTGCATAGTTAAATTAAAAATATAGTTTAATTTTTAAAATTCAATAGTAATTTTTAAAATATCATTTTTAACAAAACCCTAGTTGCATGAACTAGCTCCTATTTTCTTCTTGAGGTATCACCTTACATCTAAAATCATATTGCAAAAATGGATCTCACTTATTTACAAATTTTTCTTGCATTTCTAGCAAATAATAAAGAGACCATACTTGGTCCTATCATGTACATAAATGATGAAGTTTACCATATGTTAATACAAATATTCATTCTTTGTCTTTCATGCTTATTTTTCATAATATGGGATGATCTTAATAATAAGTGTTAAACATAGTAAGATACCTCTCCTTCAAAGCAATGTTTACTTTTCTTTAATACAAAGTTTCATTACTTGCTTTCTATCTCTCATATGGAAAAAAAATCAAGTTTATCATGATAAACACATTATATATGTCATATCACATGTCAAATTTTCTTATGAATTCATGCACAAATTCATGTTTTTTATCCCTTACTTTCTATATCTCATATGGAAAAAGTTTCAAATTTATCATGCTAAACACATTAAAAATGCCATAGCACATGCCAATTTTTTTAATGCATTCTTGTACAAATTCATGATTTACATCCCTTTATTTCTATATCTCATTTGGATACTCTTTATAATCATATTATACTACTTATAACTCCAATTTCATCCATTTCATTTCACATTCATGATTTCTACCTAGATGCATATAACTCATTGGCTACTTTTGAGTATTTCCCTATCACTACTAGACACAAGAAAACACAAATGGGTTTATCCATACCTCTTACCTTTAAACTTGGTGCATTTATCACTTATCCCACACCTACTACCATCTCTATACCTATATTAGATCATGTGGTACATGCTATCACCCAAGTTTATAAAGATAGGCAGGCTGATTACATCCATGGCTATAGCTTTATAACTCAGGTTAGCACCCCTTCCGATATAATTTCAATTTTCAATATCCTTAAATGATTATATGTTTACAAAGATGTATTATATGCATCCCTTTGTAATAATATAATTCCTATTTTTGTCTAACTAGCTTATGTTGCCTCTATCCTCAACACAATGCACTGGACTGAAGAGAATATTTCTTGTGAGAAAGAGGATTCACCACCATGACACATCATTGAACAACATCTACCTCTATATATTCAATTAATAATTAATGATGTGGGGATAAAAATATTATTAGTTGATAATGGTTCAGGACTCAACATTTACAACATTTATTTTCCTAAACATCTTAATATATAACCTCAAGATTTAGACCATTCTAACATGAACATCATAGGTTTTGACAACATCCCATGGAAATTCATGGGTCAAATAACACTCAATCTTACCTTAGGGCCCAAAACACTACCAAATACTTTCCAATTCATGATAAATGATCTAAATTATAATTTATTACTTGGATGGCCTTGAATTCATGATATGTATGCCATCCCTTTTACAATCCATGCTTGTTTAAAATATAGTCACAAAGGCTACATCTACACATGCCCAATAGAAAGTGAACCTTTTAAATATTGCTAGGTTTAGAAATATCCATAGAATTATATTATGCACTTTAATCTTGGAAATATACCTACATAACCAACTACTCATAATGCACCCTCAAACCATGCAACACATTAGACAATTCCAAGTCTAGTAATAGCACCGACATAAAGTCATCAGTTTACTTCCCCTTTTAAAATTAAATGTCTTAATAATATGGGATATCATGGCAAAGGTCTTAGAAAGAATGAACAAGGATTCATAAATCCTATCAAGGTATCCACACAACATAAAAGGTAAGGGATAGGATATCAACTCACCCTTCTTCATGATAAACCTCATCCCACCACTTCAAAGCACAAAAAGTTTTGTCCACCCATTGCATATATTGACCATATAATTAATCACACCTCTACATTGGCATTGGTCTATCCTGATCTTATTAATGATATAGTTCTAATAGATATGTTCACATTAGATTAATTCTATAATGATGAATCCCTCCTATAATTTCTTAGAGCATATGAGGACCTCCCTTCTTGATATCATAAAAATAAGTTGCCTCATCACACAAATTCCCATGCATACTTTAGAGAAAATATAGATTCTCCCCAAGACATCCCAGTTGATTTAGATGACACTATCCCTAGAACTCCATACTCACTAGATCATTCCACACTACTTAACGAGGAAATAGTTAATTTCAATTTTGGAAACGATCAAGATCCATGCATTGTCTTTTTAGTTGTCGACCTATGAAAAGAAGAGGATACAGATATTCATCAAACTTTAATAGATTTTATAAAAATCTTTGCTTGGTCCTACTTAGATATGCTAGGAATTGATACATATATAGCAGCCCATTAGATTCCCTTGTACCTAGATGCCAAACTAGTTAAGCAAAAAAATTGTAAAATGCATCCTAAGGTGGCTCTCTTAGCAAAGATGAGATCCAATGCCTCTTAGATGTTGGATTAATTCAAATAGTATCACACCTTGAATGTATTTTTAATATAGTCCCTGTGGTGAAACCCAATGGACAAATTTGGTGTTGTTTCGATTATCAAGATTTAAATAAAGCACACCCAAAAGATGATTCCCCCTTGCCTAATATTGACACGATCGTATATTCCATAGTTGGATATGAAATGTTATCATTTATGGATGGATTTTTTGGATACAATCAAATCAAAATTGCTTTAGAAGATCAATAAAAAACATCTTTTATAATACCTTGGGGTACATTTTGTTACATTATCATGCCTTTTGGATTAAAAAATGTCAGAGCCACATATCAATGTACCATGACACATATTTCATGACTTGATTCACCATACTATCAAGGATTATGTTGATGATATATTATCCAAATCCAAATAGTGAAAACATCACGCTATTGATTTATGAAATATCTTTCAAAGACTCAAGTACTACAATGTCTAATTAAATCTAAAGAAATGTGTGTTTGGAGTTACATCAAGCAATCTTTTAGGTTTCATTATTTCTCATCATGGCATAGAGGTTGACCCTAAAAAATAAAAATAAATTATTGACATCTCAACTCCCATGAAATTAAAATAACTTTTATCCCTAAAAGGAAAAATCTAAACAATCTACCATTTTATAGCTCAACTTGCTGATAAAACTCAGTCATTCACTCAATTATTAAAGAAAGATACAAAGTTTGTCTAGGACCAAGATTGTCAAAAAAGCTTCGATACAATCAAGAAATATCTTATTAATCCACCTATCTTAGCACCACCTATCCCTAATAGACCTTTGCTACTATATATCTTAATAATAGATCATGTATTAAGAGCAATCTTAACACAACTTGATGATTAACATATTGAATGAATAGTTTATTACATTAGTCACACATTGGTTCATTACAAAAAAAATTATTCCACAATAGAATAACTATGTCTAGCATTAGTTTTTGCCACACAAAAACTTTGACATTACATGGTCAATAATGAGACTAAGGTTATTTAAAAATTAGACCCCTTAAAGTTTCTAATGGTAAAGCCACATCTTTCTGGTCACATCGTAAAATGGGTTATGTTATTAACAATATTTAACTTAAAGATAGTTCTCTAGAAATCAATAAAGGGCCAAATAATTATAGACATTTGGCAGCATCACAACTTTTGGATACCAATCTTATTAATGGCACATTTAGGTGTGATTTTACTACCTATTCTACTCATTTAGACAATTGGACAATGTTCTTTGATGGTTATAGGTGTGCATCCAATGTAGGGGTAGGCATTGTCTTTGTTGACCCTTTTGGTCACATAATTCCTATTATATATTATTAACTTTCTCTTACACCAACAACACCATAGAATATGAGGCATTTATCTTAGGTCTATTGGCCACCCAATCCCTCCAAATTAGATCTATTTAAGTCTTCGGTGATTCCCAACTTATGGTCAATCAATTCAGTGATGTCTATCAAAAAAAATAAGAACACCTTATCCCATATCAAAATATAGTACAATGTTTATCATCATAGTTTGACTATTTTTTTATAGAAAGTATACCAAGAAAAGGCAATCGACACATAGATGCAATGGCAAGTGTTACATCTTTAATTATTATCAGCATTAATGATGAATCTATTTTCACAATTAAACAATTATAATCACCATTAATATTGAATGAAAATTTAATTGCACCATCCATCTTAGCCACTACATGTAGTTTTGTAACACCATAATGGTTCTCTGATATATATAACTTTCTAAACAAATCTATTACATCAGACACTTTATCATGAAATGACAAATGCAAGTTACACAAATAATCACTCTGTTATGTAATCATTGATAGAGACATTTTTAAATGATCCTTTGATGGACAATTACTTATATGCTTGACTTTAGTAGAAGCCAAATTTGCTCTTACATAGATACATGATAGTGAGTGTGGTGGTCACTTTAGTGGAAAGGCCATGTCACACAAATTGCTTTAACAAGGGTACTACTATCCCACCATGGAAGATGAATGTTTAAATTATGCAAACCTATGTGATAAATATCAATGACATAGTAACCTACAACATGTACTATCACAATAATTACAACCTCTTATATCTCCATGGCCATTTATGTTATGGGGATTTGATCTTATTGGAAAGATTAACCTTAAATCCATTGATGGGCATAAGTTCATCATCATAGTTATATAATACTTTACCAAGTGTGTGGAAGCCATTCCATTTCAATCTATCATAGGGGAGGACATTTGTAGCTTCCTCATGACTCACATTATTTCACACTTTGGTCTATCCATAGGTATCATTTTTGATAATGGAACCTCATTCAAGAATAAAATTGTCAAGAAATTTTGCACAAAATATAAGATAAATCACACCTTCTCCACTTTGTATTACCCATAAGGAAATGGTCAAGCATAAGCTACCAATAAAAACATCAATAATATTTTGAGTAAAATAGTGACCAAACTCAAAGATAATTGGCACAATCAGCTAGTCTTTGCAATATGGGCCTATCACATGAGTATTTATATGCCTATAAGATCCACTCCTTATTCATTTGTTTATGGAATAGAAGAAATTTTACCATTGGAATTATAAATCCCATCTCTTCATGTCTCCCTTAAAGGTATTCTCACTAATGACCAATATCATGAAAAATGTCTACACCAACTCAAGCAGTTAGACCATACATGTATTCAAGCAGTAGAACATCTCAGAACCTACTAGTAATGTATATAATGATCATACAATAAATGAGTTCATAGCAAATAATTTGAAGTTAATGACCTCATTCTTAAATAAAAACTTCATAATGTCAATGCCAAAGAAGAAATCAAATGAAAAGTCAAACTGAATTTGGCTAAGTCCATACATTATCACCAAAAAGCTTAGCCCTAAAGTGTATCATCTAGCCTCAATTGAAGGAAAGAAACTCAAAAATACAATGAATATTATGCATCTACATAGATTCCATGTATAGTATTTCATTTCACACATTATATTGTACAATGTTTTCAATTACTTACATATATTCTCAACATTTTTTGTACATAGTCTTCTTATGATTGATTGTACATAACTCAAATATTCCAAAAATATAAAAACATTCAAATATTCCAAAAATACAAAAACATTAAAATAAATCCAAAACCCAAAAACATTTCAATTGTATACATTATCCATGTTTTACATATCTAATACCATGCTAGACTTACATTTGGTGTTTTATGCTATTGTTTGTCGATCTATCTACACTTCCATGCTTCACTTGATCTTCTTTGAGTGTGTGTAGTGACTTCCAGATCCTTTATTACTTCACTCTACCCATTGAGGGGGCATCTTATTTCTACATTTGAGATACACATCGATATACACACCCATTGGAGGCATCTTCTACATGACTTCACCATCTAGGTTATGTCATTCCTACACCACACACTCTAGTTATCATGATGATGTACATTATTTACTAGATTACATAGATTACTTCATCAACACTCACTAATATATATCACTTGTGTATTTCTTAGCATATACATAGTCTTGTACTCCATGTCTTACATACTTTCACTTCTTTCTTTGATTATTTAGATGTGTTTACATTTATAGTATTTTTCATGCTTTCCTTTCTCACTTTACATAGCTATATGTGATTACATTTCTTAGTTCATGTTTGTCTCCTATGTGTGCTTTAGGACATTTTCCAATGTCCTTTGATTCTATTTTTGTGTATGCCTTAGGAAATTTCCCAATGTCTTTTTCTCATACTCTTTTATGGGATTGTGGCTTTCATGCCAACCTTGCTTGTTTTCAATTGTATGTGTATGTGGCATTCAAATAGTCTTTGTATGCTTATTTTCTAGTATGAGTGACATGTGTCTATGTCCCTTGTTTGCTTGGTCCCTTGGCCACTTGTATACTTCTTGGTTCTTGCCTTATATGCTTGTTTGTTGATTTATTTTTGACTATTTTTAATGCCATGATCCACATCATGTATTTTCTTACTTTCTTGGATGCCATGATAGACATCATGCTCCATCCCTCCTTGACCACTAACAATTAAAAACTAACAACTAACACTTCTAGTTTCAATTTAGTATATTGCATATGTTATTACATTATTATATCTATCTAGGCATACCCCTATTGATCTAACAATCTCCATTACAAACCATGTTATATTTTGAAATATCTTATCGATTATCATTTCTATATCATGTATTGTAGTATAACACACTTACAGGGCTCTTTATTCTGAGGGAAGTCATTTCATGGTCTTCATACCTACCCTCAAAAAAGGGGGTAACAAATAGGGGTTTTGTCACAAATATTAGAGCTCTTAATGATAAAAAATTTAGATTTTAGAGTACCTAAAACAATAACCAAACTACAAACTAGGTAGAACAGACTAGGAAGATAGTGAAAATCATAGAACAATCATCATATTTAGCCTAGGATAGTATCACTAAAGTTGGACTATAGTGTTAGACAGTAGGGTGTCCATTTTTGATACTCCTATCCAAACAACAACAAAAATAGTTTTTCTAGAAATAGGTAAAAAAATAAGTTCAACTATAGTTTTTCACATTTAGACCAGTTCAAAATTAGTAGTTTCAATACATTTTTTATTAAATAATCTAGATATAGGGGGCATGATGCATGACATGATGGCTCTCACTTTTAGTTTTAGATACAGTAGTTGGTATAACTTCTAGATCAGAATCCATGTTTTAGACACCAATGATTGAGGGTAATGTGTGTAGCATATTTGTCTTCTTTTCTTTCTAAGTTTAGCATATTACCCAGGCATTCTTAGTAGTTGTATTCCTTATTCCATATGTATGTGTTTGGCATCATTTTGGAGTGGATTTCATATAAGCCTAATATCCACCTTTAAAAATGGGCTTCATATAAGCCTAGTGCCTAATTTCAGAGTGACTTTCATGCAAGCCTAATTTCCACCTTTTGGAGTGGCCAAAAGTGGCCTAGTTTCTAGCATATATTTGGCTATCCACACCAACATTATCATATTATAGATCATTCATAAGCTTTAAGATCCATCTCATATGACATACATTTTATACTAGTATTAGTTCATAGCTTCACTTCATAGGGCAATGACAAAGCCAAAGGACTAGCTGGCCTTTGTATTCTTGAGCCACCTATTTAGAAGGATTGGACACAGTCCAAACATTGATTAGCACATACATGATCATGTATCTTCACTTAGTGGGTGATGATGGATCTAAAGGGCCATCCTTTGCATTATTGAGCCACTCTTAGGGAATTAAGCACTTTGCTTTATTCGTAATATTAATTTTGGTACAGCACATACCCATCATATCCAACATCACTCAACACCACAATAGGTTTTGTATTAGTTCATGTACCCGATGATGTGTATTTGTTTCTTTCTCTCCCTCTTTCTCTTACCCAACTTTATACTTTCTTATTTTAGATATAACATATCTATTAAGAATTGATCTACTCTTTGTTTTCTATTTTCATATTTACACTTCACAATGTGCTCTCTCTATGCACACCTAACATCACACAACTTCATGAGCTTCACCATTGTAAGTAATTTCAAGTACACTTTCTATTTTTCCTTTATCCTGTATTTTGCTTTGATACATCATTAGAATAAAGGGGGGGCAAATGTAGTCATATAAAATGTAAAAATTGGTAACTTCAGTGTGGCTTATGAAACCCAACCTTTAGGTCCTTCTTGCTTACTCTTGTGTCCCTTATAGGCACCTTTTCACTATTTCTCAATCACTCATAAACCTTTAGGACCTAATTCCTCCTCCTACAATCTACTTTTACTATGACAAATCCATCCCCGTAGGTCTTGTACCCTTAGGACTGTAGCAACCAACTTGGTCTATAGCATCGAACCCTAGGGTATCCATTTTTGGCACTCCTACCCAAGTGTATTTTTACCCACAATAGTCAAATCCTTCCAATTTTATCCCTTTTTTTGTCAACCTAATATGAGCACATTCAACCCATGACCAATAGATCCCTATAAAATCCCATTCAAAGTTCATTTAGAAATGGTTGGCAAATATCACAAAGCAAGCAAGATTACAAGCAAGATTATTCAAGCACACTTCCCTATTCTCTACATACATCCATCCAATATAGTTTCTAGCTTATTTAAATCCTTACACCAGTTCCTAGGCACCTCAAGCACACCTAGTTTAGCATTTTACATCTTCATACACACTATTACACAAAGCACATCAAGTGGAAGAATTACATATGATTATGTAGGTAGCATGCCCACACAAGGGGTGTGGATACACATTTAGTGCATATTACACACACTAACCCCCCCTCTTTCTCAAATTTGGTTAAATCATAATGGATTCTAGGGTTTGAAGACTAAATTAGCTCTACAAGGAGTTCCATAGACAGCGAGCATCTAAAATTTCATGGGTAGGCTCACATAGACACAATAAACAAAACCTAGAAAGATTAGGTCTTGAATATAATAGTGGTAGAAGAGGAATATAGCATCACACCCCAAGGTGTCCTATTTCAGTGCCCCTATCTAATCATAAAATGAAGGCCATATCTTGATTTATGATAGTGTCCCAATCCTACAGAGTGAATTCCAAACTTTGTCTCAACTGTCTTAGTCAATTTCTAGCTAAGTCTTATTTTCTCTCCTTTATTACTATTTTTAAAAAGGTTAAAATTACAATCAAATTATATAAATTAGTAGCTTTATTTTCCAATATTATTTACTAATTTTCCCTTACTCTAGACCCTTTATTATTTAGTAATAATACTCCAATATTTCCAAAAATAATAAATCAATCCCATTAAACCACTAATCCCACCTCATTTAATAACCACTTAACCCACTTGCTAATTTAAAATAAAAAATATTCTACCTACCCCTTAGCCAACCTATCCATAGCTTTTCCTACATACCTAGTTCTTAAACCCCCCTAAAACCCCTAAATTAATCCCTAATCAAATCTAAAATCCTATAAAATTTAGAGTCTTCTCTAATTTTATGTAATTATCTAAAATTAGAGGGTTCTTATGAATTTAAAATTCATTTTTAATCCTCCCCACCACCCTATAAATAACCAAACATGGAGATTGGTTGAACTAACTAGAATTAGAATTGTGAAAATACACTCAAGCTCTCTTATATCTTCATACTCTCATTACATCCTTATTATCCTTGTATCCAAGAAGCCATTAATCCCTCTAGCATCCATTTTAAATCTTGAATCCACCATTATCAATCAATCCAATAAGAAATCTAATAATCCTTGGACACTCCATTTGAAGATCTTAGAGGGAAGACAAAGAGAAGTAAGGTGATGGTAAGAACCTTCCTATAAATTTGTATTTCTTCTATATTCTCTTCGATTGATGTCTTTGTATATTTGGGTTAAGTTACTATATATAGTATATTTAACCCATAACTCAAATTTTACAAGCATACATTGGTGACCATAATGGGAGCCCTCCTTTAAACTAACCCTTATGTGTGTAAGATGTGTTAAACTCAACTTGTAGGATAGGTTAGGAAGAGATTGAGCTCAATAATCTCAAATTTTTCATGTTCCAAGAGAATTTTGGTTCCTCTCTACAAATAATGGTTTTGCATTGGTGATTTTACAATTCACAGTTGTGATTTTGAGTAATCATGCAGTCTTGACCATTAGCCATTAACTTCCCTGGTAGTTTGGTGACCTTCTTCAAAATCACTTCTCGATAGTTGTGATTTTGAATATCATCTATGATTTTAATTTATCTAGTCATGATTTTGGAATAGGTGTTACATTAAGGTTAATATTAGGAAGTTTGATCTCTTTCTGGTTTTTACTCCTAAGTTAACCTAGCTGTCTTGCAATGATAAAATAAAAAAATTTGTCACTTTCAAATATATATATATATATACACACACACACACACCAAAAAAAAAACTAATTGTCCCTATCAGTGATTTTTCTTCTTCTAATCATAGTTTTGATTTAGACATAATCTCATTAACCAAAAACTATGATTTATATCTTTGATAATTTTATTACTTCTATCTAGCTATGATCTAGTTATAGGGAAGGAGAAACTCTACTCAGACAAAGTCATTGTCCCCAAATACAACCTTTTAGGTGTATTTTGAAATATAACTTATATATATTATCAATTTCAAATCCTAATTATGGTTTTGACATTTGAAAAAGTGGATTTGATAGTAGTAAGATAATAAGTGTTAATAACCTAATTTTTTATCTTTAGTTGTAGATCTGCATATTCTTGTACATAATTAGGTTTTATTCAGCATCATAAGCAATCTTAATAATCCTTGCACATTTTTTATATACCTTAAATTTTATCTTACACAAAATTGCTTCTCGAAAGTAATAGTTTTGAAGCTACATAAATGATTTTGAATATAGTTCATAAATAGCTGTCATTTTTCATCCTTAATAATATAATTTTTTATCATTAATTTAGTATTCAATCTGTAAAAAGTTTAAAATTTATATTCATCATCATATTAATTAATTTTATCACTTCTTTTATATATATATATATATATATATATATATATATTAAAGCAAAATTGCTTCTTGAAAGTAGCGATCTTAATTTATAAAAAGTGATTTTGGAAACTAATCTACAATTTTGATGTAGAAAAATTTGATAATACCCTTTATTTTGTAACATTTAATACAAACTTATATATATATATATATATATATATATATATATACACACACACATATATATATACACATATATATATACATATATACAAAATAAACATTCTAGAAGGTAAAAGATATATATATATATATATGTATGTATGTATATATATGTATGTATATATATATATAGACATATATATACACATATATACACACATATATATATATAAACAAATATATATATGTGTGTGTGTGTGTGTATCTTTTACCTTCTAGAATGTTTATTTTGCATTTCATTATAAAGTTTATTATTTTGCTCACAAGTTACAAAATTGCTTCTTGCATTCTATGATTTTGATTAGTGGTCACAATTTTGACTAACCATAAGCAATTTTGAATATTAACCATATGGTTATTATTAGTTAATCATCTATAAAATCATAGATTGCTTAGTTATGGTTTTGACTTGCTAGTCACAGTTTTGATTCTCTAAAATCAATTTTAAAAAATCTAACCTTGTGCACTGTGCAGAAGTAGTTTTGTAGGAGAAAAAGGTAATTTTGACTTTATTAGAGACTACTAATAGTTTTTGTATAGGACACATAAATGGAAGACCCTAAATTAGACTACTAACTTGTTTACTTATAGGATTGAGACATGATTTAAACTTTAGGCTTTGTAATTTTTATATATCTCTTTATTTTAATGTGCTTTTATATTACATGATAAAATAATCAGTTAAATAAACTTTTTGTCTACCTATTTGTTATCCCAAATTTTGATTTTATAGGATGCAACATGATGTGTAATTCATCCCCATTCACTTGCATGGTCTTTGGGGGTTGGTGATGTAGATTTCATCATTGTGCATTCAACCACACTTCATGTCTTGACAGAGTATAAAAATCAAGGACAACTAATATTAGGCCAAGCAATTAACCCTGTATAGGTCATCCATGAAGGGAAAGAGTTAACTCTCTGATTCAATCATTATATATCACCCTACATGGATTTGGGCTCCATGTACCTTATATATATCGAGGATACCCCTAAAAAACCTTATTTAACCTAGCGTAGGGCCTTTCTACTATAATAGGCAACTTGATGCCAGGGCCAGTATCAACCCCCATAGTGACCATAAAGTTTATTATAAAAAATACATTTCTACATATACAAGTAAAATTAAATTATAGAAATAAAATAAAAGCTATAGTGAAAACATAAATAGGAGAGAACAAACCACTACACAAGATATACATGAAAACCCTACTAAACTAGCTAGGGAAAAACCACAGGGTAAAGGTAGCATCAAAACTTCATTCCATCATCAAAACTCTCTCTTAAAAAATCCTCTTAGCAATTCCTTTCCATGCTAACACCAATCACTCAGGTGAGAAAATCTTACAACCAAGCCTTCCATACTCTAACCAATAAGATGCAACATGCATCTCTAGAATGATAATATCCATAGAATATGAGGGAGATCTAATATAATCTAACTCTATCTCCATGAGTTGAGATAACAAGCCTCCAAACTCCATCTCCAAGGATCCAATCCATGTACCTAGGTGAGACAAGCACAATATCCTTTCAAGATCTAACCTTCAACCATACATGTGATGTTTACAACCTAAGCATCTAGGTGAGACAAGCACAATAGTCTTTCAAGATCTAACCTCCAACCCTGCATGTGATGCTTGCAATCATTACAAACTCCAACCTCCTATCATATAAGCACAAGCTTGTAAGGATCAAAGTGATCCCCAAATGGGATAACCATTACAAAAGGAGTACATAATGCTTTAATACCATTTTACAACAAAGAAATAGAAGAGAGAGAAAATGTGGTGCCATATTTGAGTGGGCTCAATAGTAACCCCACTAGAGCCACTTTCATGCACTCATGTGCATAATCCAAGATCCACCCATGTGCTTTGTAGATAAAATGTGCCACTCTCATAGTGATGGTGTCATGTGGTCTTTAGTATGTATGTCATCATGTGTAAAAGTCTCCAAAGTGGATTCTCCACCAGAAAAGAATAAGTGCCACCTCCATGTGGCTCAAACCATTATCCCCCACTCCACAAGTGAGGATAACAAGCACTAATGCTCTTCTTGTATTCTTTTCCAAGGGTCAACAAAGTAGATGCTCTACTTTAGACAATATCCAAGCCACCTCATGTGACTCAAGAACTTTTCCCTACTCACACATGTGAGGCCAATCACCATTAATGATTTATTGTCTTCTTCTTATATGTGCTCACATAAGTCTAAAAGGTATTGCAATCACCTTTTGACTTTATTTACACATGTGAATCATGGGTCCCCTTATAAATTCAACCCATTTATGACCCTTTGTATTTGCACCTTCTGACAACCCACATGTGACTCACTAAGGACAAAACCCATGTCTTCTAGTGGATTACTATTCCCCACACCTATCACATCATCATGATCACACTTGGAATCCACTATGGGCCCCACCACCATATCACCTTCCTACCACATCTCTACATGCCACATCACCCACATGCCATATCACTATGAATAGTAGTTATGCATAGTGCCCGTGAATAATGACCTATAAATAGTGGCTTCACATCTTACAATCTCCCATTTAAAGTCATATACATAATATTTTAACACATGTATGTCTTCTACCAACTAGATACCATCCAGTTGTAATCTATGTTGTCATCAATTCCCACTATTTCTCACACACAAGCCTAGTAAAAGTTTTTTTCACTACTAAAAATTTTCTACCCTGACCAGATTTTTCAACATATGCTCCTCCATAGCATATTTTTAGCAACCTGGAGTGACTCCCACTTCACCACAGACCCATCCTTTAGGATTTTTTCAAGAATCATTTACTACTCCCACTGATTGGAAGTATGTAGTTAAATGTACACCATCAATTTATTGAGGATTTATTATTATTGATGAATATAATATATAGGAAAATCATCTTCTCCTCCTCTATAGGACTCTCTGGAAGACAACTCAAATATATTGCAAGAATTGGGATACTTTACTTTCTTGTTTTCATGTCCACTATGCATCTCCATCCTTGGTTTGTTTCTACCACCTTCATTATGTCATAATCACCCGAGCCATCACAAAGTGATCATGCTGGGGCCTATATCCAACATTCTATAAAAAATATTATCAACCTCTACTAAACCTTGGCTTTCCATAAAGGTACCACTATATTTCATCCACACATCCACTTCAACTTGTACAGTCTTTAATTCTGTAAACTAACAACTCTTTACCTCAACCTTGTAGCCTCCTAGTTAATCCATATCAATATGATATCACCCTATAGAAATGATGATTTTACATCCCAATACTCTAACCATGAAAAAAAAATAAGTGCACACAACACTCTTGATAATATTCTATAACTAGAGAGAATAACCCACAAAAGTGAACACTTAACTTTTATATGTAGCAAACTACTACCCACCATGATCAACATGTTACCCATCAATAGTTATATGTAATTCATTTAATTACTTACTAAATCACATCATCTACTAAGTTTTTAAGCTTGTAGACAAACTACATCCTACTCTACCACATGTCAAAATAAACTCATGTGTAGAGTTACTTCATGCATTAGTTTACTTGGTTACTCAAATCAGCTACATCGCATCCCTCCTAAATACTCACTTCTACTAAATTAACACCAATGAGAACTTGATTCAATGCATCTCTAAGTCTCTAAAAGATTCAACACTAGCCTTTATCTTCCATAAAACCTTAGGTGTCAAATTGTTCTCCTCCATCCATCAATTACTCTAATAGGTACAGATTTAGATTTTTGGTACCTTCTCTTCTACATAAATTTTCTTCACATCTCATCTTGTATTGTGGTAGTAGGATCCCACAACTTATATCCTCTTCTCCATTCAAGAACTAAAACAAGTTAACTTCCTTTTTATATCCTTCCATCTATACCAATGGAGACTATCTTGTTCCACCTTAAGCTATGTAGTTACTTCATCAGGAACACTATGTTGGTGTTGATTCATCTGGTAAAGCTTGTTAAGATTCTCTTATCCATTCTCTATCTTCCACCAAGAGAGAAATACCTTTCATGCAAACTTTTTGTTTCTTATTTTTTTGTTTATATATTAGTCTATCTACCTATAGCTCCCACTTGCATAAACCATCCAAATAACCATGCCTCTAATACCAGATGTTAGGATCAAAAAAAAACCTAATGTTAAGATGTGTAAGAATAAAATTTTAAATTAAAAACAAGCTAAAAAACACAAAATAGGAGAGAATAAACCACTACATAATATATACATGAAAACCTTGCTAAACTAGCTAGGGAAAAACCATGAGGCAAAGGTAGCATCTAGACTTCATTCCATCATCAAAAATCTCTCTTACATAGTTCCTCTTAGCAACTCCTTTCTAGTGCTAACACAAATAACTCAAGTGAAAAAATATTATAACCAAGCCTTCCATTCTCTAACCAAAAATATGCAACATGCATCTCTACAATACTAATATCCATAACATATGAGGGAGCTCCAATAGCATCTACCTCTATCTCCATGAGATGAGCTAACAAGCCTCCAAGTTCCATCTCCAAAGATCCAATCCATGCACCTAGGTGAGCCAAGCACAACAACCTTTTAGGCTCTAACTCCAACCCTACATGTGATTCTTACAACCTAAGCATCTAGGTGAGTTAGGCTTATAAGCCTTATAAACTCCAACCTCTTATCATGCAAGAATAGGATTTCAAAGATCCAAGTGATCCTCAAATGGGATAACCATTACAAAAAGATTACATAATTCTTTAATACCATTTTACATCAAATAAAGAGAAGAGAGACTAAATGTGGCACCATATTTGAGTGGGCTCAATAGTAATCCCATTAGATCCAATCACATACACTCATGTGCATAAGCTAAAAGCCACCCATGTGATTTAGAGATAAAATATGCCACTCTCATAGTGATGGTGTCATGTGGTCTCCATAATCTTTGTCATAATTTGCAAAAGTCTCCAAAGTGGATTCTATACCAAATAAGAATAAGTTCCACCTCCATGTGGCTCAAACCATTATCCCCCACGCTATAAGTGATGACAACAAGCACTAATGCTCTCCTTGTCTTCTTCTCCAAGGTTTAAAAAAGTAGATGCTCTACTTTATACAATATCTAATCCACCCGATGTGACTCCAATAATTATGCCCCACTCACATATGTGAGGCCAATCAACAATAGTTATTTATTATCTTATTCTTCCATGTGCTTACACAAGTCCAAAAGGTGTTGTAATCACCTTTTGACTTTATCTACACATGTGAATCATGGTTCCCCTTAAAAATTTGACCCATGTATGACCCTTTATATTTTCATCATGTGATAACCCATATGTGACTCACTAAGGACAAAACCCATGTCCTCTAGTGGAGTAATATACCCCACACCTATTACATGATCACACTTGGGACCCACCTGGGCCCCACCATGACATCACCTTCCTCCCACATCACCTATATGCCACATCATTTGCATACCCACATGCCATGTCACTATGAATAGTGAATATGCATAATGCCCATGAATAGTGACCTATAAATAGTGGATTTACACCCAACAAAGTAAAAATGGGGTTGAGAGGATTTGGTTATTCCATAATGGGTCACCATCCTATAGTATCACTTGAAAATCCATTATACAGTATAATAATCAAGTTACACACCCATTGATTTACTTAATATTAGGGTTTGTGATTGGTGTGATTATGTGTGTTATCTTAGACCCATATTATTTTTAATCCAAGTCAACCTTCTCCCTTTATGATAAAACACCTAAAAAACCATTAGGATACATTTTCATCTTAGATCTTAGATTAAATCATTTTCATCTTCATCCCATCCTACACAATCTTGAGTATTAGATTTGTCTTGTAACTAAGTTATAATGGTCACTTACTCCCTATTATAAGTCTTAAAATCATCTTAATTGTCATTATATCCATCCCAAGACATACTACCTTGATTAAATATTACCAAAGTATATAATTATTTTAGGTTTCATCTATCATAATATTGTCTTGTCATCCTACCTATTCATAACTAGCTCTCATCTTATCATCATCTTGTTAGTGTGAATAAAGGCATCTAGTCATCTCATCATCTAGTCTTGTTGATAAGTTAAATATTCATAGATTTGTCACATTGTTAATATTTGATCATCATATTCCTTAATCTCAAAATCCAAATCTCATCACATCCATTTCAAACACCCTCACCATTCTATCCTAAAACCCAAGACAAGTTTATTACTCAAAATCACATTTCTTTTTATCTCATAAAAAATAACACCTAATCATCTTTATATCACCCCATAATATACACCATTCCAATCAAGACATGTGCCCAAGTCCTAAGGTTGGGATAAGGATCAAACTAGGAAGATGATATCTTAAGGACACTAGGTGAATAGAGTAGGGACAATAAAGAAAATCAAAGTGACATACATACTCATAGAGGAGATGAAAGACTTAATAATGACTTTTCAATAGTGATGAATTTAGAGCCCAATTTGACCAATATATATATATATATATATGAAAATCAAGATCAAATCCTATCTCAATTCATTGGAATGGGAGGCAAATTTCCCCTACCTTTAACCCTAATCTTCTAAAACATGTCATTCAACCACCATCTAGATCTAACACTCCACATCCCCATGTCATAAAATAAGAAGAGGGGAACATTGAGCTCATAGATCATGAATAAGAACTAGGTGAAGAAGAATAATAATCCCCTCAAAATAATTGTATTGAGGTTGATATAAGGAGATCTACCTTGCAATATTGCCTAGACTAGATTACCCAAGAAATCAATTCACTAGTATCCTAAATTCATTCTGAACCCTAAAGACCCACATCACCTAGAATAATAACTAGAAACACCAACATTGATATTTTAAAACCAAAATTAATCCAAACAAATAATTCCAATCCCTTAATGGATCCTTTCTTTACCCAAGAGTGGAATATGATGAAGGAAAATATGTAATAGATAGACCTTCACACTCAAGAAATGAAATATAGATATGAATACTTTTACACACCCCCACTAGACTTGAGTATTCTATAGATACCCTTATCGACACATTTTTAAATTCCAAAATTTGATAAATATAAGGGGAGAGTGGAACCTCATGACCATGTTCAATAATTTTATGTAGCATGCCATGAAGTTGCATATAATGATGTTAATTACTTTGAATCTTTCTTAAAAGTCTCATAGTACCCACTCTTAAATGGTTTATGCATTTACCTAAGGGTTCCATTACTAATTTTGAAGAATTAACCAATAAAATTGAGACACTTTTGTTTCAATATAGAACATTAAATTTATATAATTGACCTTTATAATATGAAATAAAGGAATTGAGTGAGTCTCACATCATTTTTAAAATGATGGAGGAGTCTAACCAATCATTTCTAATGTACTATCCTCAAAAAAGAGTTGGCCAAGATCTTCGTTGATAATCTAAATGTAGAATTAAAATATCAATTGAAATTACAATGTGCCAAATCATTTAATGAGGTAATAAAAAGGCTATCTAGATATAAAAGGCCCTTATTGAAAGTGGTACTATAAAGTTATATACCTAGAATGAACAAAGTCAAAATCAAGATAATGTTTTTTAGGTAAACCAAAGGTCTTAAATAAAAACAATAATGTAGATGGGGATGGTGTTATTGATTCCAAACATATACAAATATTACAAAAAACTTCCCCTACTACCAAAAGTTAAAATATCTCCAGCATTTCTATGATTAAAAAAAAGACCTGGAGTGGGGAAACACCATCTTACTAGTCTTGGTGTGCCCATTGAAATGGTCCTAAATAAATTATTTGTTACAAATATGTTATCACTCCCAAAATTAGCCCCTTGGATGATAATAAGCCACACCTTGATTGGTATTGTGAAGATGAGTTTTGTCATTACCATCATGTGAAAGGGAATGATACTAAAAAATACATGCAATTAAGACCTTTCATCCAAGACTTGATAGAAAAATGGGAGATAGAAGTTAAATTTAAAATTCAAACAAGCTAATCTAAAAAGTAGCAATTGGGGATATATTATGACCCTCTACCAAATCATGACCAAAAATAAAAAACTACTAAGGGATCAAGGTCAAGCTTCTAACTTCAAATATATTTATTACAATTCTATCCCATATGACTACATTAACACCATCAAAATCAAAGGCCCCCAAGAGCTCCTAAATCTACCATCCTCAATCCTTAAAATTAGTAGGGCCACTATAGATTATGTATTTACTACAATATATGGCAAAATAATATTTTTTGGAGCACCTTCAAAAGATCCACCCACTTCTTCATCTCAAAAAATCACCATCCCTAAGAAATCTTCAATTCTCCTAATAAAACATGATATTATTTAGTAGATCGAGAATATCCTAGAACAAATATCCCTCATAGATCTTCTCAAAACTTATTCTATACACTAGGAGATATTAAATAAAGTCTTACATGAGTTAAAATTTCCTAGAGACATTGACACGAGTCAATTTCAAGATTTATTGGGTCACTTATATCCATCACAATAGATCACCTTCAGTGCCTAGGGCATGCCACTAATAGGCCCTTATCATATGTACTCTCTATTCATTGAAATATCCATTACAAATCATAAAATCTTATGTGCTCTTATAGAAAGAGGATCTACCCTAAATTTGTGCAATATTGATTTTATTAATAAGTTGGGATATTCATAATCTTCATTAGGGCCTACTATAATGCTATGTACCTAGGGATATGATATATTGATGTATATGGGTTGATGGAGATGCTGACATGTGACACACATCCCCTTAGTTATATGGGTATAATATATTAGGATAATAGAGTAACTTGTGGAAGTAGTACATTGGGTAATGGTTGGCCTACATTGGGATTAGGAGGTTATCCATCCATGGGTTAGATAGATTTATATATATAGGAGATGATTATCATGGTAAAGATATCAAGTAAGCATTGAGTCTTCTATTGTAAGAGGATATTGGAGGTTGTCCCCTCGAAGAGACATTGTGGGGTTATTCCTTCTTAAAGGAGTATTATATGGTGTTTCCCTACCTTAAGGGTATTTCTACATATATTTAATATCAAGATCATATCATATAATAATGATAAAAGCTTATGATAATAATGAAATGCCATCAACTAGAATAATATATCTTCCCATAGCTATGGGGCCTATAGTTCACCAAACACTAATCCATGTAGTGGATGTATATATCCCTTATAACATCATTTTAGGATGCCCTTAGATCCATGAGATGATATCAGTACCTTCCACCCATCATCAATGCCTCAAATTCCCACATCCAAGTATGGAATTTACCATCCTAGGTGAAATCAAACATTTTCATAGATATCAAATGGAACAATCAAATCATGATCTTTATTGTCTAAGTACCCAAATCTCATCTTATAATCCAAAATATATGAAATATGTATACCCTAATAGTTTATCACCCACCTCATCCGAGTCACCAAAAATCACTCACTTGAAAATTATCTCCAATGGGTGTGGGGAATATGAGTATAAGACATTTTATGTAGGTGATCTTCCAATATCCCCTATATCTATGAGTCCTTAGCTATGAGGAAATATAAACCTATCATTTATCAATTCAGGCCAATTGTCATCACTAGTGCTATTAAAAGAATTTTTTTAGGAGTCTAACGATTCTTGGATTATTCATGAAGATGTGGCCCTAGATTTTAAAAAGGAAAAATATCCTAGGATATAAAAAATGCTTTAAAATATGAAATATAAGGTTCTAGGACTAGGATGAGAGGAACAAGGAAGGTTAGAACCTATTGGTATTCAATAACTCCAAGATGACTTGGCCTAGGGTACAAACCACTAGGAATTGACCTCAACTCTATCACCATAGGCTCTTCTTTGATTCCTAAAGAGTCTACCTCTAATGAATAAATAAAGATAGGTTCCATTATAGCCCTTATGAAGACCTGGATTCTATGAACCTATTCTTTGGCATTGCCATTTCCACTATAAATATGTCCTTCCACTACCTTGAACCAATTTATTGGGATCAGAAGAAAGATCCATCCTTTAATATGTTTCAAAGTGATGAAGACATTATTGAGTACATGGAAGCTAGAGGTTTCATGCCATCATGGGATCACAAAAAGGGATTCACTATTAGTTTATATGAGTCCCTGCCTATTTGGAGAGCAACATAAATCATTAAATCAAGAAGAAGAATATGATGAAATTGATTTCACTCTAATAATAAAAGAAATACAAATAAATCTAGATGAGTAAGAGCTTTATCAAGATTTAGGTGTTGAGTTCTTAGCTGAGTTTATTTTAGGATAAGAGATACCACCACCCCTAACATATATTCAAAATCAGCCACCTTCTTTAATTAAGGAGGTCAAGAAGTTAATATTGAAACCAAAGAAAATACTAGAATAATCAAACTAGGGGAAATTATGACCTCTGAAGAACAATAAATTCTTATTAAACTTCTTAAATAGTTTATAGACATATTCACATGGAGCTACTACAAAATTCCTGGATTAGATCCCACTTTAGTGGTACATCACCTAGTAGTACATCCAAATTCAAAACCAATCAAATAAAAGATCTAAAAGATGCACCCTAAAGTGGCATTATTAGTCAAAGAAGAATTATAGAAGTTCTTAGAAGTAAGATTCATTTGGCCAATAGATTTTTCTGAATGGATTTCCAATATCATCCTCATTGTAAAACCACAAAGAGGGATAGGTATCTATACTGAATTCTAATATATAAATAAGTCATGTCCAAAATATAACTTTCCTTTACCAAATATCGACATGAACATGGATTCCACATCATGGTATAAAATTCTTTCCCTCGTGAATGTATTTTCTAGTTATAATCAAATCAAAATTGCTTCAGAAGATTAGCAAAAAAATGTATTCATTACTCTCTAAGGGAATTTAAGATATTAATTGATTCCCTTTGGACTAATAAATGTAGGATCAACCTACTAGAGGGACATGATAGTCATTTTCCATGACATTATGCATGATATTATGGAAGAATATGTGGATGAAATCTTAGTAAAGTCCAAGATAAGATCAGAACATGTAGAATTCCTAATATGGATCTTTGAGAGGCTCAGAGAGTATAAAGTTCAGCTAAACCCCAATAAATGTGTGTTCAAGGTCACTTCAGGAAAAAAATTGGGTTTTATAGTATCTCAATGAGGCATTGAGGTATATCCCACTAAGTTAAAATCCACTATTTAAATGCCTCCACCTAAAAACCTGAAGTAACTACAGAGCCTTCAAGGAAAATTACAAGTGATTCATTGATTCATTTCTCAATTGGTAGTTAAATGCCACACATTTACTCATATATTAAATAAAGGAGCTCCTTTTTACTATAATATGGAATGTTAAAATTCATTTGACAACTTTAATCAATATATATTGAATCCTCCAATGCTCTCACCATCAATATTGAGAAGTCCATTACTTTTGTATATATTTGCTACACCATGTGCTATAGCAGATCTCTTAGTTAAACATAATCACAAAGGAAAGGAATGATATATATATTATATAAGTATAATAATTATCTCATACAAGATAAATTATACTCCTATACATAAATCATGATTTTTCATGGTATTTGCTTCACAAAAACTTAGACATTATATGTTGAATAACCAAGTCAAGTAGATCATAAAAGCTGATCCACTTAAATACATGTTATCCAAAAATAACCTAATAGGAAGAATATCCAAATGTATTATGTTGTTAAGTGAATTTTATCAACCAAATTTTCACCATAAGGAGGGATACTCTAGCATCTTCAAATTTTTAATAAAATTTAAAAACCTCATATGTTGTGGTTGACAATTCTTAGAGGTGAGTCTATAGATTGAAGTGCTAACTCCCTTACACATCACCTACAAATAACCACTAACCTAATTAATTTTAAGCAACATGGATATAATGGGATAAAACACTAATCCAATGTAGGTAATTCACCATGATAAGAAAAACTTAATTTAACCCACACTATGAAAGAACAACTACAAATCTAATTTCAAAACTCAAGGTTTTCCTAACAAAATGCTTCAATATGAAGGTAGAATTCAAATTAATTCTCAATATATATGATTAATAGGTCTGATAATGGACTCTTATAACCCTATTATTCATTTTAAATCATAAAAATATATTATATACACTTCATAAGATCTAATATAAATTATATTACTCACACTAAGCATGAGAGAGATAGATAAGTGCAAGGAAAAAAAACTATCATTTATTACTCATAGATGAAATAATTCACACACTTATGAAATATTTTTAGAAACTAAAACTAGTTTAAATATTTATTTTAGATTCAAAATCAGTATTAAATTTAGCATAGCTTTGCCATACCAACTTGTGGATGTCATACAATGCCAAATGAAGATAGAGAAATGAGGAAGAGAGAGAGGGGCGTAGATGAGGAAGATTTAAAAGTGTCCACATGAATTATAAATAAAAATTGAGTTAGATAATAGTCTCAATATGTTTTCAAGGATATATGTATCTCCTATAAATATGATTCATCTTCTAAGTGGTGTAGGAGTTTCAAACTCAGCTTGACACCTTGCACTACTCTTCAAAACTGCCCTTCTTTGCATAAGAAGAGTTAAAAATGGGATTTTTCATCATCATATCACCATGAATGACTTAAAAAATTATAATTTTACACATTTATTAAATTTATAAACTCCCTTGTTTTGGAATTTTAGTTACAAGTGTATTCCATATCCTTAGTTATCTTGAAACCCCTTCATCTACCATGCCTAGCCTTGTCTAAATGGATCAAAACTTGACTTCAAATTCATAAAGGTGATATCTCTCCATGAAATTAATTTTAATACCTTATCAAACCTGAATATATTCATTTTGGTTCATGTAACAACTCTTAAGACTCCATCTTGCAACTTTTGCTCTCATTAGGCCTCTTTTCCTTGTAGCCCTAAAATCATGTAAACCTCCTTAATCAGGAAATTTTATGGATTTTCCTAGGAAAATAAATATATATTTTAGGACCCAATATTTCTTTACAAATCCATGCTAAGTTTTAGGTCCTGAGAGTTAGTGTAAATATCTTTTTTATTCTATTCTTTTCCCCCAATTAGGCCTTAATTAAGCATCCTTGCCTAGAAGACTAATTTTCTACTATATACCTCTCCCACACATGTAAAACCACCAATAATCATATGATTAAATTTATCTATCCTATCACCAACATCCATTCCAAATTTTAGGTCCTGAAACTTTATGGAAGTGTGAGAACCATGAAATGGTCTCAAAACCTAGTCTCTTTTTAACCCTGTTTAAGACTACCTTGGAAAACAAGTTTTTTTAATAAAATATATAGTTTATTGTACATATTTTTAGGATTTAATATATTTAATACATAAAAAACACCCTCTCTAATATTTTTGAAATGTTCAACTATTCAAAACTCTAAAAAACACCTAAAACCCTTGCAAAATAGGGGATTAAATGCAGTTTGTACAATTTCAAGTATAAAAAATTCATGGTAAGGACCTTAATAAAGTGTTAAAAAAAATTCATAAGGTTTTATAATAAATTTAGGTCATTTAATGTGTTTTGGAGACCATTCTCTCACATCAGGTTCTTGCTAGGGTTTTAGGAGGATTTAGACCTCTTTTGGTTCTTAACAAGCATTCATAAACCCTAGGGCCTTAAAGCCTAAAATAATACCACAATTTTATATTATTCAACTCTCCTTAACTTTCCCCAAGTTCTTAGTTTCCCATTTATATCCTCCATATGGTTCCAAGTGTAATAAGTTGACTCTCAGGTTGCAAATAGGCCATTGAAGAGGGATCTGAGTTCTTAGCCTTTATTCATGCATGTTAGGGACCTAAACCAAAAATTGATGCATGTATATTGAATTTTTGGGGCCTAATTACCATATATAAAATAAAATAAATCCCATTTATAGGTTTAAGGTCTCAACAAGTGAGAGAATACTGGTATAAAGTGGTAGTATTGCACCAAGAGAGCTCAAGGAGGTTTTGGAAGCCTAAATTGTACTTTATTTATATTCCTATAACTTTGTATGATATTATATGGTCTATAACAACATTATATACTTTAAAATTCCTTATAATATTCATTTCACCTTTATCTAATCACTCTTCATATGATTGTGTATATAGGCCTATGTTCTTGGTTTTAAGCCCGTTAGGCCTAAATAGAGTTTTCAACATTCTCCCCCTTTCTCACTTACTATGAGGACTGAATTAAGCCCAATTATAATTATAGGGCATACCCATGTTTAATTTATTCCTTATGTATACCTCAATGTCTCAACTTACCAAGCATGTATTTTCACTTGACAAGGCAAGTTTATGAGTGTCATGTTGGTTATATCTACAGAGTATGAGTAAATCTAACTTAACCAATCTCTTTGATCATTTTTACAAGTCTCATTTTGGCTAAAAATGTTATTTTTAACTTTTATATCTATTTACATTCTAATGTTCCTTATGTGCACTCTGCCTTCTCTTCAAAAACTAAAACAACCTGATTCACCTAGACTAACTTGTAGGTGGTCATGAAGGTTGATTATGTTTTTGGGGTTTCAATACAAATCATTGGGATTTTAAGAACCTTAAAACTATACTAATAACTATATACTTTATTTGGAAACTTTTTCACCTTTTTAATGACCTTTTATCTTCAAAAATACCATTCATGTGTTTCATGTTCACTCAAGAGATGGTTGTAGGTGACTATTAGGAAAGAGTCTGAACATTGAGTCTTGAACTTGACCTTATCAACTATACCATTGAAACCTTGATAGTGTAAAAAAATAATTTTAAATTATTTATCACTATATGACAAAGTCCATTTGACCTTATATATCACTTTCAAACTTGTGCCTTCTTATTTTTGTATGAAGACCTGTGTATGAGTATTAGGCTTGTGAACTCAACTAGTGACTATGAGACTAGTCATTTCAACCCCTTATGACTCTCAAATATATTATTTCCCTTCAATATTCTATACCTTTTATCATTCCTGTATGGAGTCATGTCTCTAGCCAATTATTATTTGTATGGACAAATTCCTTTTGTCAAAAATAAGGACCTATAGGTTTAGAACTTGTTGGTCTGCCTATTATTTAGATAGACTACTGAAGACAGCTTCCTAAGTCCTAGCACTTGAAAATAAAATCAATTATTGAAATTTTATCATGACATAGACTTAAAAAACTTGTACATCTCCTACTTATAATTATTCCATCTCAAATTTTCTCATTTGTATGTACAAACCTGTGTATACATTCAACTTATATGTAAGTCTTGTGTATGAGAGTTGGATTCTATGTTTGTTTATGCTTTTGATTATTTAAAGGGATCATTTAGTGTCAAATGAGTGTTTATGAGTTATCCCCATGTATTCTTCAATGTTATAATATACTCAACATGGAACTTATGACTTATGAACATCCATCTACAGGTTTGCAGACTTGTGGGTGGATAAGACTATCCAAGTCTTTATTCAAGAGTACATATAAAGATCTTATTCATAACCTTTTATTTCCACCTATTCAATTTCATATTCATATACTATTATTGGTTTCTCATTTCCATTTTATCCTAGTTTGATAGTCAAGCCTATAGAATATTATTCATACATAGACCATGCTTCAAAAGAGCAAGACACCTAGTATCTATTGAAGGATCATCTACAGGAAACTAATTCTCAAGGAGAGGGCACATGAATCATTGAAGAGTGAGGTCTTTTCATGAATACTGAAGCACTTGGAACCTTTTAATAATGACAACATTTCAAACTAACCCAAAAAAACTTATAGTAGGTGTGGTATGTTCTATGTACTTGAGAAACTTTTCTCCTTTTTGAAGACACCTCAACAGGTTGAATTGATTGATTAAATAAATATTTAAAGGATTCATTTTATCTCTAAAAACATCTCAAAAAATCCATTCTCCTCCATTGAGCTTTGAATTTAAGAAACAAGAGCAAAAATAGACCATACTTAGATGAACAAGACGTAGTGACCTCTTGTCACTCTTAATGATTGTTGATAAAGGATAGTGGATGAATATACCAACTAATACACTAAATTTAATCTTACTATGACCCCTAATATTTCCAAAAAAATTAGCCTCCAACATTCTCTCTCCTGGCCATAACATGCATTGTAATTTTGTCTTTTGAAGCTTGTGAAGGTATTGATGGAGGATAGAGAAATTTATCTGCATCTCTAAGACTTAAAACTTGATCCCAAGATTTAATCTAACCTTTGGAAGCTAAAGACACTCTCTAAAACCTACAACTAGATCTTCCAAGGCCATAAAAGTGCCCATAACTACCTAAAAAGGATTATTTTCCTTAATTTAGGCATTAAACTACATAATTTTTAGGATTTGACCATTCTCTAACCCTTATCTGACATCAAATACATTATGATACTTATTTATATGTTTATCCTTGAGAGTGATACATACAATTCCTCCAAATTAGCTCTAAAGGTGACTTAAATGACTTTGGGATGTATAACAACATGATAAGAAGTTAATACATGATAATATGAATTTAAAGACACAAACACAACCTCATTTAATGACTCATTACCATGTCATGACGTTGACGACACTTGAAAACACCATGACTCATAAATGATGCTCAGGACTATACAAGTACATATGAGACCAAACCTCAAACAAATCTAGTCAAGTACCAATATGACCACATGAAGATTATTAAATTATATTTATAGGACTATTACAAGACCATATAAAATATTTAATAACCATATGAAATCTTTAAACCTATAGGGATTGACCATTTTGACTTGGGAGTCAAAATTGGTCAAAAAATTAACGATTCTTAGGGGTAGGATGCCTAGAATGATGATAGATCAATGGATTTATCCTCTCATTTGGAAATGGATTAAATATTATGATATAAAATGAAATTAACATGCCTCTTAAAGACCAAAACTCACACCAAACCACACAAAAATAATCAAACACACTATGCCCAAAGCATCAATGGAAAATAAATAACACCAAACTCACACCAAAATAATGTGTTGAGCACTAATGGAAAATAAACACACCTAACATATGTAGAAAACATTAAACTAACATTAGTAGCAATGTATCAATTGTATCCCATTAATTGTGATATTTATCACTTCTCCATTGAGTCTTGATAGCTAAAAGGCATTGTGTTCCTTGTAGCCAATGATCAAATAGGGCCCACTCCACAATGTATCAAATTTTGTGTACTTACTAGGCTTGACCCTATATTCATCCCAATTTAAAACAATATCACCATCTTGTAACTTTATTTCACTAGATATTCTATCAAAAAAAATCTTAATTTAGGATTCATTCCTCTTCTCTTCTAGTTCCATCAATTTTTCCATCCTTACCTCCATAGGATTATTTTCTATTAGTTCTAGCTGATTTTCTAACTCTAAAGCAAGAAATTCAATATAAATAGGCATTTTGGCTTCTCTACCATAAACAATCATGTATGGTGAGTTACCTACATCTCTCTTAGGAGTGACTCTATCAGCCCATAAGGATGTCTTTAATTTTGTATGTCAATATCTCTGATTGTCATCAACCATCCTCTTGATGATCGTAATCAAACTCTTATTTAAAGATTCTACAATCTCATTCCCTTAGGGATAGTAATTATATGAGGTACTTAGATATATGACATGCTCATTTTCCCATTCACTTATCTTTTTACCCATGAATTCCAATGCATTATCAAATATAATGGTTGATGGTGTTCTAAACCTATACATTATACCCTCATAGAAATCAAGGACTAATTTTTCATTAGCTTCTTTAAGGGATACTACCTCTACCCACATTTTAAATAAATGCATGGATATTAGTATCCATTTATGACCTACACTTGAGGGAGGATTAATCATGCCTATAAAATCAAGCCCCCATTACATTAATGGTTGGTCAACTTGGATGGTATTTATGGGTAAGGTTTCCAACCTTTAATTTCTAATGAAGAAAGCACACTTTGCACACCTTCTTACCCATGCATAGGAATCCTTGAAAATTCTAGGCCAATATTAGCCTACTCTCCTGATATTTTATGTTGTCTTGTGAGGAGAAAAATGACCACCTAGAGGCCCATCATGGAATTGTTCTAAAATTCTACCTTTTGCTTAATTTTGACACATCTAAATAACATACCATTAATATATTTTTTTAAAAATACCCCATCTACAAGGACATAGGGTATATATTTAATTCTAAAGTATCTCCTCTTTGACCTATCTAAGCTCATTGGATACTCATTTATTTTCAATGACCTTGTCATGTCTTGTATCCAACTTGTAGCATATGAAGGTGATGTTTAGGAATCATCTTATAGTACTAAAGCTTCCTCTTTATTCCCTTGGAGATCCCATGCTATATTTTCACATAGGCCTCTCCCTCTTACTCTTTTGGTGATCCTAATCTCTACATCATATTCCATCACTTTAGTAATCCAACCTACCCTATTCTCTTTCAAGTCTTTATTAAGAAGGAGGCCTTTGAAACTTGGATGAGATACCATGATGTTTATCTTATTGTTTGAGACCATATGTCTAAAACTTTTCAAGCGTATTATCACTACCAAAACTTACTTTTCTACAAAAGTATACCTCTCTTCATAGTCTCCAAGCCCTTGACTAAATAAGGCAATGGTTTGTTCATCTCCTTCATTTTTGTTTGCATTAACATGGTAGATATGGTGTCAATATCAAATAAAGAATACAAAAAAAGTCCTTGGAGAAGTTGGGGTTCATCAAGGTAGGTGCTCATGTTATATCTTGATATAGAGCTTCAAAGTTACTTCTCCCTTATTTATTCTAGTTGAATGTTTGATGTTTCTTTAGCATGGTTGTTAAAGGTTTTACAAGGTCGACATAACTAGGTATGAACTTTCTTATGAAATTTATTTTTCCAAGGAAACTTTGCATTCCCTTCTTATGCAATAGTAGAGACAAAGCCAAGACAACTTTAACTCTTTTAGGGTCTATGGTCAACCCTTCCTTTGAGATAATGTGTCTAATTAGTTTGCCCTCATGGACTATAAAAACACATTTTTTATGATTCAAGTTTATCATAAATTGCCTGCACCTCTCAAAAATTAGTCTTAAAGAAATCCAAGTGATCACTAGAATCTTTTGAAAAAATAGTGATATCATTAAGGTACACTACACCATATTATTAATAAAACCTTATAATTCCATGACCATTGATTTTTAAAAGGTAGACCCTACATTAGGTATTCTAAAATGCATCTTTTTGTAGGTATAGGTGCCCCATTTCATTGTAAATGCAATTTTATATTGATCATCCTCCTTAACCAATACTTGGTTATAACTTGAATATCCATCCAAGAGTGAGAAGCGTTCATACTCTATAACCATTTGAAGTATTTATTCCATTGAAGGTAGAGGGTGATGATCCTTCAAAGATGCCCTATTTAAATCTCTAAAATCAACACACAATCTAATTTTCCTACTCTTCTTCCTCACATGCACTAGATTAGTAACCCATGAGGAGTGCTTAATAGGGAAGATAATGTTTGATTCAATCAACTTGATTAGTTCCTTGTTCATCAAAACCTCAACTTTAAGATTTATGGGTATTTTATTTTGTCTTACCATTTTTTTACTTGGATCTAACTCAATGGTTTTTTGAGATAGACTAGGGTCAAAACCTTTGAGGTCACCATATTCCCATGCAAAGACATCTAAAACTTCCCTACATAATTCAACAAAGGTATCCTTCTCATTATTATTACATACATTTCCTAATTTTAGGAGTTTGTCTTTGAAGATATTAAGTCTTTCAAAATGTTCCTCACTTACAGACATGCCTACTTTTTATTCTATCACTTGATCTTCTTCATTGAAGATACTTTCAAGGGTCACCAATCCTTTAGGGAATTTTTTGGATTGTAGTTATAGTATTTGGTCACCATATTGTTATTGTAACTTATATTGATTATTTAAGGAGGACTCAACCTCCTCACATAGAAAATATTCAATATGCATATCACTATCAAAGATGTGTCAACTAACATTTTTATTTGGAATGGATGGCCTTACTAATACCTTGGCATGTGGTTGATGTTTCCCACTTTCACATCATTTGGAATATCAAAATGATCTCCTAGTTTTTTTAACCTATCATCATAATGATTATTATCTCTTGGGATTGATTTTAAGTTGAAAGCTTCAAAGTCTTTAATGAGGTCCCAAATCCTATGTTTTATGGCTTCAATAATGGATTTTTGGTAGCATTCTACCCTCTAACCTATTATACCAATAACTCACTATCCCCATATGATTGTAATGGTTTTATACCCTTCTTACTTTCCCATTGGAGGCCATGAATAAGTCCCTCATACTCTACTACACTAGAAGAGTAGCCAAATTGGAACCTAATGGTAGAATAATAATTATCTTTGGAAGGAGAAACAAGCATATACTTACCCCTACTCCATTTTTACTCCTTGATCCATCAAATAATAATTGTCACATTCCATCTTCATCTTCATCAAGTTTTTAAAGGGATAGATTATATGCTCCTTCCTCATGCATACAATAGAATCTTAGATCAATTTCCTCAATATGCTTGAAAGGGTCAAACTCATGATTCTCCTTACCCCATACATTTATAAAAATAATAGGTATGTCATCTAGAGATGCAGATCATTCTTAGTCATTGACTTGATCTCCATCATCAATAATAATGAAATTCATGTTAGATTATTTTGACACATAAGTCTCCACATGAAAATTTGTCAAAGGTTCAAATTTAATTGAAATTTTAGTACTATACCTAGTCCTAAATGCCATATAATAGCAATCTAAAATCAAGTACCCCCCAATCTTAGCATTAAATTCCCTTGACAAGTAAAGATCAAAGTGAGGTGGCACATCTACAATCAACACATTTTGAGAGATAGAGAAATTAGGAAAATCATGAAGAGTTAGTTGCAAACCTTTGATGATGCCAACCATTTTTATAGCTAATCCATCTAGTTGTAATACCCTTTTTGAGTTTAGTTCATTCTTCAATTTTATCCTTTCAGCTACTTGTTTTGGCATGATTGAACTACGTGTTTCACTATCAATTAGACAATTATGAAGCAATGAGTCTCTAATGATAAAAAAAAGGTATAAGGGAAGAGTTTTATCAATCCTTTTAGTTTTATTTTCTTTCTCATCTTTAGTCTTCAAATCATTTTCCAAAATTACCCTTCTTTCACTAGGTTGTATAGGTGTTTCATTAATCTTGGAGAGCTCATCTTGGAATAGGTTTTTCTTTTCATGGATGGAAAATGTATCCCACATTGGGATGATTACATTAACCTTATTCATTTTATTCATAATGTTCATAGGAGGGCTACCAACCTTGTCATGTCCTCTAGTAGCCATGGTAGTGCCACTAACTTATGTCACTTGATGTATAGGAGAAGGCATAAAAGTATATTTAGAATTCTAAAATATATTATTTACTGGAGCCATAGGGATTGTATTTTCCATGCCTATTCCTTGAGATGTTTGAGGGTTCATGCTTATACCACCACTTATCCCTTGTGCCTTTTCAATTGCTCTCATTTTTTACCTTGTTTTTACATCTATATAATTTGATCTTATATTCAAGTTACCTTGGTATTTGACTACAAATGATTCCTCTTTATATTAGTTCATGAAGGTAGAATTTGATTAAAAAACCCCTTCATTTCTCTCTCTTTCACTAGGCATCTCTTCTTGAGTCATGGTAGGCATTGTAGTCTATTATGTCATATAAGCTTGATTGAATGTTCCATTTGCATAAATTGAAGAGTCATTAGGCTAGTCCCATGAATGGTACTCTTTATCATCTTGTAAAATATTTTTTTGGATAGGTATAAGTGATTTTGAGGTAGAAGGAACATTATAATTTTGGCCATTGTATTATTTCACTTGAGTTACCTATCCTTGTCCTTAATAGTGATGTTAAAAAGGTGGTCTAGGAGCTTGATAAGATTGATAGTGTTGAAAAGGACCTTGATTTTACCTCCATTGTTGTTATTATTGTTGCCTCTTGAGGATTTAATTCTATTTTTGATCTTTTTTAAGATCCTTCATCAAATCTTCCTCTTATTACTCGCTTGGTTGATTAGAGTCAACTTGCTTATGCTTGGGTATGGGGATGGGATCAATGGAAGGTATAAGAGTTTATACATTAGGAAAAAGAGGCATGGGTGGTCTGGGATCTATCTTCCTAGTCTGTATAAGGAAATTATTATCCCTTATAGCAATCCCATAGTCATCAGGTATAGTATCCCCTCCCATAGATTGAATCATCATGGATATTTCACTATTGAAAGCTTTGAGATAATAGAGAAAATATTGATGTGCAATAGGCCTTACCAAGATTGGGATACTATCCCTAGTTTTTTTAAATATTCTATTGAATTATTTTATGGCCTCTTTAGGTTCTCTCTGTATGGTAGTCACCTGCTCAATCAAAGATAAGTGATCGAATTTATCTTCAAATCTCATTCTCAAAGAGTCCCCTAATTCATCACATGTAGTGATAGAGTTAGGAGCCAAAGTACCATACTAATCAATGGCCTTCCCCTTGAAATAAATATCCAAAAACTTGATGGAAACATTTTCTTCAGTGATGTTATGTATGTTTCAAAAGTTGGCAATGTTTCTTATGTGTTCAATAGGAGTAGTGGCAGCTTTTCTTGTGTATGAAGGCACACTTTTAAGGGATGACATAGGAATGTAATAATAGTGTTAAATGAGAATGTTCATTGAAAATAAAAAAGGTTATATTCCTTGGGGCTATCATCTTGTAAATTGTACCCAAAAAAAGTCTTTTAATAGGTATGTGAGTAGCAAAAGACTTTTTTGAATATGGATGGGTGTTAGCAAACCTCGTTACTTTAAATAAATAGTAGGAAAATCTGAAAATTCAATTATAATACCTTTATTAGAAGATATTTTCCTTAATTTAGGCATTAAAATGAATCACTAATCTGCATCCAAGAGCCAATGATTTTTGGAGTCACTAGATATTGTATGAAGGAAGATTTACAACTTCAGAATAACCAAGATGAGCATCTACCTTTGACAACTTCTTGGACCATGAGGTCCCACCAAGCATGCCAAAATTATTATCAACCAAATTTTCACCCTAATGATGTGTAATATATCCTCCTCAAATTTATAATAACATTAAAACACCTTATATGTTTTGGGTGATAATTCTTAGAGGTGAGTCTCTAGATTGAAGGGCTAGCTCCTTTACACAACACCTACAACTAACCACTAGCCTACTTAATTTGAAGTAAAATAGATAGAATGAAATGAAAAAATAACGTAATGGAGATTATGTACCATGATAAGCTCCAAAACTTACTTTAAACTACACTATGAAATAACAACTACAAATCTAATTCAAAACTCAAGGTTTTCCTAACATAATGCTTCAATATGAAGATAGAATGCAAAGTAATTCTCAAGATATATGATTAATAGGTCTTATCATGGAATATATTAACATTATTATTCATTTTAAATCATAAAAATCTATCAATTAAACTTTATAAGACCTTATATAAAGTATATTACTCACACTAAGCATAAGAGAGATAGATAAGTGCAAGGAAAGAGAACTATCACTTGTTACTTATCAATGAACTAATTCACACACTTATGAAATAATTTTAGAAACTAAAACTAATTTGAATATTTATTTTCAATTAAAAATCAATATTAAATTCATTATGGATTCATGATACTAACTTGTGTATGCCATACAGTTCCAAAAGAGGTAGCTTATATAGAGAAATGAGGAAGAGAGAGAGGGGCGTAGAGGAGGAAGATTTCCAAGTGTCCACATGAGTTAAAAACAATAATGTAGTTATATAATAGTATAAATATGTTTCCAATTACATATGTCTCTCCTCTGAAGATGTTTCATAATCCAAGTGGCATAAGAGTTTCAAACTCAGCTTGGCACCTTGCACTAGTCTTCAAAATTGCCCTTCTTTGCACAAGAAGAGTGATAAATGGGATTTTTCATCATAATATTTCCATTAATGAATTTGTAAATTATAATTTTACACCTTTATTAAATTTATAAATTCCCTTTCTTTGATATTTTGGTGGCAATCATCATCTATATCCATAGGTGTCTTGAAACCCCTTCATCTATCATGCCTAGCCTTGTCCAAATGGCTCAAAAATTGACTTAAAATTCATCAAGGGAATATATATTCTTTAAATTAATTAAGAAAACTTATTATAACTTAATAAATTAATTTTTTCTCCTGTAATAAATTCCAAGACTCCATATTTCACCTTTTGCTCTCATTAGGCCTCTTTTTCTTGTAACCCTAAAATTAAGTAAACCTCCTTGTGTACGATAATGTAAAGATGACACTAGGAAAATGAAAACATATTTTAGGACCTAGTATGTCTTTACAACTCCATGTAATTTTTTAAGTCCTGAGAGTGAGTGGAAATATCTTATTTATGCTACTCTTTTCCCCTAATTAGGCCTCAATTAGGCCTCCTTGCCTAGAAGACTGATTTTCTACTCCAGACCTCTCCAAGACATGTGAAAACACAAATAAGGATTTTATTCACTTTATCTATCCTATCACCAACATCCATGCCAAATTTGAGTTTATAAGACCTTGTGAAAGTGTGATAATCATGAAATGGTCTCAAAACCTAGTCTCTTATCAAGCATGTTTAAGACTGCCTTGAAAAACTAGCTTTGTTTGAGAATCTCCAAGATATATTATACATATATTTAAGCTTTAATATATTTAATACATCCAAAAACACCATCTATAATATTTTTCAAGTTTTCAACTGTTCAAAACTCTAAAAACACCTTTAAACCTTGTAAAATAGGGCATTAAATGTAGTTTGTATAGTTTCAAGTATATAAAAATTTATGGTGAGGACCTTCAGAGAGTGTTAAAAAAAATTCATAAGGTTTTAGAATCAATTCAGGTCATTTAATTTTCTTTGGAGACCATTCTCTCACATCATGTTCTTACTAGGGTTTTAAGAGGGTTTAGATCTATTTTGGTTCTTAACAATTGTTCATAAACCCTATGGCCTTAACTTATAAAAAAATGCCATTATTTTATATTATAAAACCATCCTAAAATTTCCATAGGTTTTTAGGTTCCCATGCATATCCTTTTTATAATTCCAAGTTCAAGAAGTTGGTTCTCGGGTTACAAATAGGACATTGAAGAAGGGTCTGAGCTCTTAGCCTTTGTTCATGCATGTCAGGGACCTAAAAAACTAATTTATAACATTATATTTAATTTTTTAGTACTCATTACCATCTATTAAATCCACTTTATCCCATGCATAGGGTCAAGGTCTCAACAACTGAGATAAGATTGGTATTAAGTTGTAGTATTGCACCAAGAGAGCTCGAGGAGGTCTTGGAAGCCTAAATTATACTTTCCTTGCCTTCCTATAACTTTGGATGATATTATATGGTCTATGACAACCTTATACACTTTTTTAATAAAATATGTCTTCATTTCACCTTCATTTGATCACTCTTCATATGACTGTGTATATAGGACTATAATCTTGGTTTTAAGCTTGTTAGGCCTGAACATTTTCAACATTATCCCCCTTTCTCACTGATTATGAGGACTAAATGAATCCAAATTATAATTATAGTACATCCCCATATTTAAATACTTTAATTTTTATACCTCTATGTCTCAACTTACCAAGCATGTGTTTTTACTTGATAAGGCAGGTTATGAGTGTCATGTTGGTTGTATCTGCAAAGTTCAAGCAAATTTGCATTGACTAATCTCTTTGATAATTTTGTCAAGTCTCCTTTTGGTCTCAAATGTTATTTTTGACTTTTATTTCTCTTTACATTCCAATTTCCTTATGTTCACTTTGTCCTTTCTTCAAAACTTGAAATAGCTTGATTCACCTAGACCAACCTATAGGTGGTCATGAAGGTTGACTATGTTCTTGGGGTTTCAATATAAATCATTAGTATTTTAAGAACATTTTCCATTGTACTAAGAACTATCACTTTATTTTTAAATTAATTCACCTTTTCAATGATTTTGTACCTTCAAAAATACCATTCATGGGTTTTATGTTCACTCGAGAGATGGTTGTAGGTGTATATTAGGAAAGACTATAAACATTGAGTCTTGAACCTGACCTTCTCAAGTATACCATTGAAACCTTGATAATATCCAAACTTAATTTTAAGTTATTTCTCACTACATTACAAATTCCATTTGACCTTTTATATAATTTTCAAACATGTGCCTTCTTATCTTTGTATGTAGACCTATGTATGAGTATTAGGCTTGTGAACTCAACTAGTGACTATGACACTAGTCACTTCAACCCCTTATGACTCTCAAATAGATTAGGTACCTTTAACAGTCTATACCTTATCTCATCCTATATGGATTCATGTTTCTAACCAATTATTTTTTTTATGGACAAATGTCTTTTATCAAAAATAAGCACCTATAGGTTTAGAACTTGTAGGTCTGCCTTTTACTTAGATATACTACTGAAGATAGATTTATGAGTCTTATCACTTAAAAATTGAATCAAATATTTCCTTTTCTCATTTCATCTACTTCAAAAACTTGTGTCTCTCTTTCTTATCATTATTCCATCTCAAATTTTCTTATTTTTACGTATAGGCATGTGTATATAGTCAGCTTATATGTAAGGCTTGTGTATGAGAGTTGGAGTCTATGTTTATTCATGCCTTTGATGATTCAAAGGGATTATTAAGTGTCAAATTATTGTTTGGTATGTAAAATTATGTCTTCTTCAATTTTTGGATATACTCAACATGGAACTTATGACTTATGCATGTCCACCTACAAGTCTGCAAACCTATGGGTGGATAAGACTACTAAATTATTTGTTCAAGAGTGCATCTAAAGCTCATATTCATAACCTTGGCCTCACACCTATTCAATTCCATGTTCATATCCTATTATTAGTTTCTCATTGACATTTTATCCTAGTTTGATATTCATGTCTATAAAAGACTACTCATGCGCAGACCATGCTTCAAAAAAGCAAGACACCTGGTATCTCTCAAAGTATCATCTACATGAAGATACTTCTCAAGGATAGGGCACATTAATCATGGAATATGGGTTTTCATGAATAATGAATCACTTATAACCTTCTAAGAATCACAACATTTCAAACCAACCCAAAAAACTTGCAATATGGGTGGTATGTTCTATGTACTTGAGACACTTTTATCCTTATTGAAGACACCTCATGAGGTTAAATAGATTAATAAAACACCAAAATTTAAACGATTCATTTGATCTCTAAAAACATCTCCCAAAATCCATTATCCTCCATCAAGCTCTAAAGTGAAGAAATAGGAGAAAAAGTAGACCATGCTTGGATGAACAAGACATAGGGACCTCATGTCACTCCTAATTATTGTTCATAAGGAGATGAGATGAATATGATAAATAATTACACTAAAATGAAGCTTATATGACCCCTAAAATTTCCCAAAATTTCATCCTCCAACTTTCTCTCATGGTCATACCATGTATTTAAATTTTGTCGTTATGATCTTGTGAAGGTAGTGATGGAGGAGAGAAAGAGTTATCTAGATCTTGAAGACCTAAAACTTGATCCCAAGCTTAAATTTCACTTGTGAAAGTTGTATAGACTCTCTAAAACCATTTTAATCTTCAATTAGATCATCCAAATATATACAAGTGCCCATAACTACCTATCAAGGATTATTTTCCTCAATTTAAGCGTTGAACTATGGAATTTCTAGGATTTGACTCTTCTCTAACATCAGATATGTTATGACACTTCTTGACATATTTTTTCATGAGAGTGGTATGTAAAATTCCTCCAAATTAGCCCAAAATATGACTTAAATGACTTTGGGATGTATAACAACATGATAAGAAGTTAATACATGATAATATGACTTTCAAGACACAAATAAAACCTCATATAATGAATCATTACCATGTCATGACCTTGACCACACTTGACAACACCATGACTCATAAATGACCCTTAGGACTATATGAGTACATATGAGACCAAACCTCAAACAAAGCTAGTCAAGGACCAATATGACCACATGAATACCAGTACATGACTTTTATAAGACCATTACAAGACCATATACAATCTTGAATAACCCTATGAAAAGTTTCAACCTATAGGGATTGACCATTTTGACTTGGGATTCAAATTGGTTAATGATGAATTTGACATCAAGTATATAAATCAAAAAGATATCAAAGGAGATCATCATAGATCAACTAGTAGAAGCACCCATAATAAACATGAAACCATTGATAACAACCTTCCCTGATGAATCCATATTAACAGCTGAAGAATCACTAGGATGGAAATTATATCTTGATGGATCTTTTACTATGCATGGGTTGGGAGTGGGAATCCATTTGGTAACACCACAAGGATACCTAATCCCTGAAGCTTTTAAAATATATTTTCCATGCGCTAATAATATTTTTTAGTATGAGGCATTAATTTTTGAATTTTAATTTGGCATCAAATGGAATATTTAACATCTTTAGGTCTTTAAGGATTCTCAATTGATTATCAAATAGGTTAGTGAAGATTTACAAACAAAAGATGAAAAGTTACTTCCATGCAATCAAATGGTCAATAATATTTAAAATCAAAACTTTTAGTTTATAACTTTTGAATAAGTGTCAAGAGAAAGTAACAAAGCTAAAAATGTAATGGCCATTATTAGGTCTCTAATAGATATCCTAGAGGATGTCCTTGAAGGCAATTTTCTAGTTGAAGAATTATTATTGCATGCACAACAAGCTTCATGTCATTATCAAATCTATGAAACACCTTATCCTAGTTAACCATGGTATCATGACATTTATGCCTACCTCCATAATAATGCCATTATAATAGATCTCAATTATCATCAATGTAAATCCTTTAACCAATGTGTATCCCATTATTCTATCCTCAGTAGCACGCTCTATCGGTGAGGCTATGATGGGACTTTGTTAAGATGCATAAATTCAAAAGAAGCTCTTTTGGAAATCAAGGAGGTACATGATGGTATTTTTGGAGGCCATGTCAATGGAATGGCCCTAGCCAAGAAGTTAATCTAGACTATATATTATTAGCCAATAATGGATCATGATGCTTGTTAGTATGTGCACGAGTGTGTAGCCTATCAGAAACATGGGAATCTTATGCATGCCCTAGCTCAAGAGATGCAACCTATTATGAACCCATGGACTTTTTCAATATGGATATTATATATCACTGGAAAAATTAATCCACTTCATCAGATGGAGAAAAGTTCATTATTACAGCCACAAAGTATTTTACTAAATGGGTGGAAGCTATGTATCTCATATACACCATAGGCCTTCAGATATCTATTTTCATTTTCAATCAAATAATTTATCATTTTAGAATCCCATCCAAAATAATATTAGATAATGGAAAATCAATTAAAAATTAGTAAGTAAAAGACCTATGTAATAGATATCATATTAAGCAGCATTTTTCCACACCTTATTACCCCTAAGGCAATGGACAAGCAGGAGAAATGAACAAAATGATTATAAAAATACTCAAAAATATTGTCAATGATGCTAGAATAAATTGGCATCTACAGTTATATCCTAAACTTTGGTAATATAGAACCAACATCCAAACACCTATTGGGGCCACTCCATATTCTTTTATATATGGAATGAAATCCATCTTACCAGTCAAAGTTGAACTCCCCTCATTACATATATCTTTGTGGGGCATGATCATAGACAATAAGTATAGAAATGAGTAGCTAGAAGAACTAGAATTATTTGATGAAAAGCATAATAATACTCTTGATCACCATAAAGCATATCAAAATAAGCTCAAAAGCCAATATTGTAAGAAAATTCAGTCCCAAGAATTCAAAATTGGTGACCTAGTTTTTAAAGAAAATCAAAAAACACTAATGCCAAACGTGAAAATAAAGCAAATTTTGAGGCAAATTGGCTTAGGCCTTATGTTATTATTTCCAAATTTGGATAAGGGTAATATAAATTGGCCACTCTAGATAGAGACAACCTTGATGAGCCAATGAATATTATGCATCTTAAATTATTCCATACCTAGAATGCCTAAAATATTTGATCCTTCATCAATAATAACCCATACTTGGGGGCACTCCTATCCATCATTATTTCATCTCCCATTATTCTTATTCATTTCCCATCATTCTTCAATCCCATCTCATCCACTCATTTCCCATATGACCCTGATCCCAATGGTGGATGGAAGATTTATGCTTCAAAAATAAGAAGATATAAATATCAAAAATGGGGAATATTGATGCTAAAAGTGTGAAGGGGTAACTATTGAAGAGACATATGCAACATCTAATCCACTCCAAACTCAATATTTATTCCCAATATCCCAATCAAAATTGATTCTCCTAGATGGCTCTTCTTCCTATCAGCCTCAATAACACCTATATTTACTTGTTTCATTCATTATGTAGTCATACATCCACTCATACCTACTTATTTTATCATTAGAGAAGGGTCATTAATTACCCCTCCTCCAATCCATATACTACATTTTGTAAAAATTTAAATAGAACCTTGAAAATTTTATGTAGTTATTGGGAATATAATATACCTAGTTTGATCTAGTCTCAATCATCACCAACCACTATAATATGCCTAGTTTACTCCTGTAAATATTATTCATCATTTTGATATATTAGATCACTTTGTAAATATTTGTTTTCTTGTAAAAATTCATATTTACCTATTAGGCCATCATGTACATATTTAAGTTAGGATTGATTTGTAATAAGGTCCTTTTATTAATGACTCTAATTCATCTTTCTTGTATCCTTATTGTTTTATAAAAATATTTGTTTTTGAATCCTTTTAGGTCATAATTTATCTTCATATCATTTTATAGACTTTAAGTCATCCTATCAATGTTTATAGTCACTTTATTCACAATGTTAAGATATTTTTTACAAATTTTTTAAAAGCCCACATATTAGGTTAAAATTATAATTAGGTCATTTATCCTTCTTATAAGTCATTTTTACCTAGGTTATATTTGTAAATACCTTACAAATACTATTAAATTATATTTTATTAAATAAACTCTTTTAGTCTTTTATCCAAATATAAATATTTTTATTAAGAACTTACATAATTAATTGTATTGTAAATCTTTATGCCATGTACATATTTATAGCAATACTTTAATGTTAGGTTATCATTATTTGTCTTTTAAAATCCTTTTCCATCGTTTTAATCATTTTTCCTTATATTAGATAAGTATGTAAATACTTGTGTAAAATTTTATCTTTTGATTTTATGTCTTCCTATTTTCATATTTAGGGAATGAGGATGGTAACAAATGACTACCCATTATGAATTGGGAATGTTACTAGTGGAGTTCCCTCTTAAAGTCCCTACACACTATAAATCAATGTGACCTCAACTATCTAAATGCCACTGGTACATTTTTAATTAAGTGAAAAAGTAAAACTGGATGGCCAACATTTCTATGGCTTCAAGACATCCTAAATATTGTACCCCCTAATCATCAAACCATCCCATATGACTTCCTTAACCTACTAATTAAGCCATCCACCTCCCATGTATAGGAGGATTTACCCATTATCAATTTATGAGACATTTAATTATATTCACTAAAGGATAGTCTATCAAAAATCTTGGCACATGTCACAAGTTACAACACATTCCATTTCATTATAATGTCACATTATATCCTTTTTTATTATCTATTAATATAACATAAAATTAAATCATAACATCACATCATATATCTAAATCCAATTCATCCATGTCATTACTATGTCATCACCATCATATACATCAAATTAAATAACATCTATAAGACATAATCATAAATCATTTCAACAAAATGAGAAGAGGTGTTGGCCTTGTATGAGGGTGTTCATTGGTCAACTAGAACCACACCCTCATAAAAGGTTCATATAATACTAGGCCTTTATAGTCAATCATGATATGTGTCAAGTCACATCACCTGAGCCTTGTCTCTATAGTAGAGTAGACCCCTCATCCCTAGCCCATTCTATTATCTATAACTCAAAGTCTCATTGCCTTAGTCTAACCTAAATATAAGATATCTAGCCCTATAATGCTATTATCTATGTATCCCTAACCTTAATCAACCCCAATAAGGTGGTCAAATGAGATAATATTGGGCCCATCTAAATGTCCAATTGAGTTATCTACCTCTATATATCTATAACTTCTAGTTGATATCTATCTGTCTATAATAATATTAGATATCTAAGCTACCCTAGCTCTCATATACTATAGGCTATCAATCCATGCCTAATCCTCTACCTTCATATGTGTTCTATAAGGTCACATAATGTTATGACTTGACCCTACCACTCCTTGATCACCCCATACACCTCTATCAATCACCATCAAGGCCTGACTAGCCCCATCATCCACACCATCCCTCCCTACCTATGGTTTTTTCCTATGTGGCCATCATCTCCTCAATCATTTTTGAACCTAAAATATCCTTTAAAGTACCCCTCTCCTCCTATCCCCCCAAATGAACCTTAAAATTCTCTTCAGTCATATCTACTACCACCATCCTATATTAGTTATGGTAACCCCAAGATCTACCAACACTATCTAAAAATACCATGAGATAATAACTATACTATCATAGTCCACACATGCCAAATCCCTATCAATTGTATGGCCCCACTACGACCTCTCCCTATTACTTTGAACAAATAAGTGCTCCTTTCTAAGGACATCTTGTTGATGCCCAAACTACCTCTACACTCTATCTAGCCAGTATCTATCTATAATATAATCTTGGTGCCTTATCAAGTAACACTATGTTAACATATTGTTGGTGTACTCTACATCCTCTATCCATTCCCATTGTACTTATTTATATGGCATCCAAGTAATCTAACCATTTGTCAAACTATCAGATGCATGTCTATAAAACCTCATGTCACCAACATGAGTTATTTAAACCCCTAAGATAATATACCATCCAAAAACCAATGGCTAGAAAAGATCATGATCTACTCTAGTACTTAGTGGCCTTTTTATCTCCATGTGTTCTCATCACTAGATCTGTAACAATAGCAAGGGTCCAAAACTTATTAGCCCCTGTATGCCCCCATATGTATCTCTCAATATAGGTGACCCAACATAATTGGTCCCCACACAAATACCCTATAATCCTATACCATGTCAACAACTACATCCCATAACCCCGATTGGAACCACTATCTGTTCTTGTTTAGAAATAATATTCCAATAAAAAGAGACATGAACACTAGGGTCAATCTATTTATAGTCCCATCTCTAAATGCTCTATCAATATCAATTTATGAGTCATGAACCCCAACTTATAAGTACCCACATAACCATTATACATTTGTACTCAAAGACTATGACCTATAGGAAATCACATATCCTCTCATGAATAGGTATAAAATCCACCACACATCTTCCAAGTTCACTATCATCTGCCTCATGACAAAGTGGAAGGTGCTCATCTTCGAGTGCCACCTCTCCACCAATGCAGTGATAAGGGCTTGATCTATCCTAATAGAGGGCATCATGTCAATTTAATAAATCCCTATCATCTCTAATACACCAAAATCATCTGGTCTCAAGTGATGCATCTCATGTAACACCGTGGGTCAATATAATCTAAACATTAGAACACCTAAATCCTCTTACACCAAAAAGCCTATTAGTCACTAATTATTACAAACCTCCTATATTTTTCTATTATATCCCTACCCTTTCTACCCAACTACACATTCCCTTACTTTTACCCTTACCAAATAAACCCTAACAATAACCCTAAATAAAATCACTCTTATCTCTTAGCTTTAAACTATGATTTTGTAAAATCGCTAATCACTTCTTGTCATTTTGAAAAAATGTAAGTCCCTTGTTACAACTTTGCAAAATAGCAAGTCATCACTTGTAGTTTTTCAAAATTGTAGGTCACCCACTATGGTTTTTCAAAGCTACATTTTTCCACAAGTTATTTTTCAAAATTGTAGGTCATGAGTGCATTATCTCCGTTTACACATGTAAAACTACAACTCAAGGCAATGCCCCCAATTGTGATTTTACACTCATTTTTTTCCCTAATAAATTCTACAATAAATATAATAAATAAATAAAATGACAATTTAGGGAGAGGAACTTAGCTCTGGTCTAGCCTCCATAAGTCTCTAAAACTCTTGAAACCTCTCACCGCAATGTGAAGCACATAGAATCTTGTCCATCATTGTTAACTTCAGAGAAAGAATTTGATAATAACCAAGAGTCAAAATTAATTCTTTTTACCCTATTTTCTATTTTACCCCCAATAACCTTATATTTTTTTCCAACTAAACCTCGTTTAAACCCATTAACCCTACCCTTTTACCTTAAAAACTAATTATGATTCTCAAAATCATTTATCAATCCTTTAATCCTTTTTAATCACATTTCCCATAACCATTATCAATCCCTCAAGTCATTTAAATAATTTTTAGGGGCATGGTCTTCCATATTCCTACTCCCTATCTAACACCTTTAGTCATAACTACATTGGCTTGAGGTCTTTTCAGACTATGTAGGTAGCACTTGTCCACTTTTTTATGCTAAAGGATAGCTCGATTCCTAATTTCCCTTCATTTCCCCTCGTGGTCACTGAAATTTATCAAATCATGTTGAATTACAATCATCATATCAAATCTACTTCTTTTCATAAATCACTTATCTTATCAGCCCATAGCTCTCCCTTGCATGTGTCCTTACCTAGGATTTGTTAACATCTTGTGGCCTTATTTATCCTATTCTATCCATTCCCCAAACATATATCTTTATCTCAAGATTATTTGTATTATCTAATGAATCTATTTGCCTCTCTCTTCAACATTGGTCTTTGCCTAAGACTCATCTTAAGAGGCTAATCATCATTGCTAAGGTGTATTCCCCTTTAGGGATTAGTCTTACACCTACAACTTCATTCCCTCACATTTCCACTTAGGCCACTCTATTATTCATATCTCAACTATCATCTAGGGCATCTTGACCCCTTATCATCTTACCTCTATACCCACCCCATGATCTATTTTTGAGTGGCCATTTATTTTGTTCCTCCACATATGCCCCCTTGAGGGGGCATCATACAACCTCATTTTTTATTAACTCATCCATGTAATGATTTTTATTTCAAAGATAATTAATTCCCACTTCATCAGTCGTAATTCCCTTTTCAAGAGGGGGAAAATGTATACATCTAAATCTACTCACCTTAATTATTTCATTAATCTCATTATTTAGCATAATTAATTTTTTAACCATTATCCTAATTAAATAAATGAATCTCATACCCCATTATATATTTCCTACATCATGATAACCTTCTTACACACCCCATGTTATATTATTCCTTTGATTATCCCACTAACATCCCATTAAACCATTAATCCCACCTCATTTAATAACCACTTGCCCCACTTTCTAATTTAAAATGTAAAATATTCTACCTATCCCCTAGCCAAACTATCCATAGCTTCTCCTACATACCTAGTTTCTTAAACCCCCCTAAACCCCCTAAAATAATCCCTATTAATCCTTAATTAAATATATGAACCTCTAAAATCTAGAGTCTTCTCTAATTTTCTAGAATTCTTTAAAACTAGAGGGTTCTTATGAATTTAAAATTTATTTTTAATCCTCCCCACTACCCTATAAATAACCAAGCATGGAGTTTGGTTAAACTAACTTGAATTAGAATTGTGAATATACATTCATGATCTCTTATAGCCTTAATAATCTCATTGCATCCATATTAGCCTTGCGTTCAAGAAACCATTGATCCCTCTTGCATCAATTTTAAATCTTGAATCCATCATTATCAATCAATCCAACACGTAATCCAATAATCCTTGGATAATCCATTTGAATATCTTAGAGGGAAGATAAAAAGAATCAAGGTGATGGTAAGAGACTTCTTATAAATTATTATTGCTTTTATATTCTCTTCTATTGATTTTTTTTTATATTTTAGGTTAAGTTACTATATACAATATATTAAATCCATAGAAGCCTCTGAACATCCCTCAATAGTTTCCATAATCATCACTACCACCACCACACTATGTATGTTATAGAATCTCCATGATCATCTATCACTATCTAAAAGTCCCAAATGATAAGAGTTATGTTATCATAATCCACATGAGCTAGCATCCTATCCATCGTGTGACCCTATTGTGACCTCTCCCTATCACTCTAAGCAAATAGGTGTTCCTCTCCAAGGACATCCTATTATCATCCAAACTATCATTACACTTTGTCTAGCTAATATCTCTCTATAATGTAATCATGACATCCTATCAATTAGCACTCAATTAACATATAGCTAGTGTAATCCACCTCCTCTAGCCATCCCCATTATGCCTTTATATATATAATCAAACTAATTTATGCATCTATCAAACTATCAAATGCCTATCTATAAAATCTCATATCACCAGTATGTGTCCTATGAAATCCTAGGATAATACTCCATCTAAATACCAATGGTTGGTCAGGCTCATAATTCACTCGAGTATCTAGTGGCCTCCGTATAGCCACATGCTCCCAAGACTAGATTTTTAACAATAGTGATGGCCTAAAACTCATCATCCCTCTATATGCTCCCATTTTTAGCTCCTTGTGTAGATGCCCCAATATAATCAACCCCTAAGAAAATACCCTATAGTCCTATACCATATCCTCAACCACATCTCCTAAGCCTAAATGAAACCATTACTATGACATGAAAACTAAATTCAACCTATTTGTAGTCCCATCCCCAAAATCTCTATTGATATCAATGTGTGAGTCTCGAACCTAAACCTATAAGTGACCACACAACCTATGTACAATAGCACTCAATGATTGATACCTCTATTAAATCACCACTCACCTCATCAGTAATTAGAATATCTTCTAGACATCCTTGAGGGTCATTATCATCTCCCCCATGATAAAATTAAAGGTGCTAATCTCCAAGTACCAACTCTCTACTAGCATAGGTATCAGGGACCAATCTATCTAATAGATGGCATGGTCACAATGTAATATATCCCTCATATCTAAAACCCTAAAATTGGTCAATTTTATGTGATGTATCTCATGTAATACCATAGTTCATCATAATGTGAATGTCAAAACCCCTAAATCCTCCTACACCAAATACCTTATTAGCCACTAATCACTACAAACCTATACCTTAACCTATATTTTTCTTATTCTATCCCTACCATATCTATCTAATTACCTATTTCTTTACTTATCCCCTTACCCAATTAGCTCCCACAATCACCCTAAGTAAAATTGCTACTAAATCTTTACCCTAAACTATGATTTCACAAAATTTATAGTTGTTTGTTATGGTTTTACAAAACTACAAGTTCTTTAATTATGACTTTCCAAAATCACAACTAAAAAATTATAGTTTTATAAAACCATAAATCACCTATTACAAAATCACTTTTCTCTAGAAGAAATTTTATAAAACCTTTGATCATAAGTAAAATATCATGGTTCACAAGTGTAAAATTACAACCAAGGGAAATGCCCCCAGTTGTATTTTTACACTCATTGCCTTTTCCCCTAATAAATATGATAATTAATGAGCTAAATGCATCAAATAACAAGCTAGGGAGAGGCACTTACCATTGGTCTAGCCTCTACAAGTCTCTTAAACTCATGAACCCTCTCATTATGGTGTGAATCATGAGGAATGTGATCCATAGTCTTGAACTTAGAACAAGACTTTGCTAATAACCAAGAGTAAAAATGAACTCTTTTTAACCCTCTTTTTTAATTTTACCCCCATAACCCTATCTTTTTCCCCCAACTAACCTCATTTAATTTGCATTAACAACATCGTTCCACCTAAACATTAAATTATGATTCTCATGATCATTTATCAATCCCTTAATCATTTTAAATCACATTTCCTGTAACCATTATCAAATTATTAATCATTTTTAGGGCATGGTCTTCTATTTCCCCGCTCCTTGTTCAACATCTCAAGTCAACACTACATTGGCATGAGGTCTATTGAAACTATGTAAGTCATACTTGGCCACTTTTTAGTGCCCAAGGATAGCTCAGATACTAATTTCCTTTTTCATCCCCTTATGGTCACTCATCATGTTGAGCTACAATCATTGTATCAAATCCACTTATTATCTCAGATCACTTATATCATTCTATTATTGGCTCGTAGCTCTCCCTTGTATGTGTCTTTACTTGGGAATTGTATGAAGATCATGTCCTTATTTATCTTAGACTACATATCCCTTGACCTATGTCTTTGTCTCAGGATTACTTATTTTATTTATTGAATTTGCTTGGCTCCCTCTTTAGTATTATTATTTGCCTATGACTCATCATAAGAGACTAGTCATCATTTTTGAGGTACATTCCCCCTTGGGACTAGTCTTACACCTACAACTTCATTCCCTCATATTTTCTCTTGGGGAATCCTATCACTCATAGCTCAACTATCAATCTAGGGCATCCCAACCCCTCATCATCTTACCTATATACCCACCCCATGATCTTTTTTTGATTGGCCATATGGTTTATTACTCATTACATGCCCTCTCGAGGGGGCATCATGCAACCTCATTTTTATTTAACCCATACACAATAGTTTTTATTTTAAGGACCATTACTCCCCACTTATTCACTTGAAATTCCCTTTCAAAGAGGGGCAAAATGTATACATCTAATCTGTTTGCCTTAACCATTCCATTAATCCTACTATTAATTTCATTTAAAATAAATAACCATTATCTTAATTAAATATATAAATATTATTTCCCAGTATATGTTTCCTACATCATATTAACCTTCCTACACATCCCACACTATATTAATCCACTGATTATCCCACTAAAAATTCCATTAAACCATTAATCCCACCTCATTTAATAACCACTTGCAATTTAAAATTCCAAATATTCTACCTACCCGCTAGCCAACCTATCCATAGCTTATTATACATCCCTAGTTTCTTAAACCTGCCTAAAACCCCTACATTAATCCTATTAATCCCTATTAAAATCTAGAAACCTCTAAAATCTAGAGTCTTCTCTAATTCTCTAGAATTCTCTAAAACTAGAAGGTTCTTATGAATTTAAAATTCATTTTTAATTCTAGCACCACCCTATAAATAACCAAGCAAGGAGCTTGATTAGACTAATTAGAATGGGAATTGAATTTTTAAAATATATACAAGCTCTCATATATCCTTCATACTTTTATTGCATTTATATTATCCTTGCATTCAAGAAGCAATTAATCTCTCTTGCATCCATTTAAAGTCTTGAAGCCACTATTGTCTAGAAATCCAATTATCCTTGGAGAATCTATTTGAAGATCTTAGAGGGAGGGAAGATAAAGAGAATAAAGGTGATGGTAAGAGCCTCTTAACTAAGTTTTGATTACCTCTATAATCTCTCCCATTGATGGTTTTGTATATTTTGGGTTAAGTTACTATATTTAATATATTTAAATCCATTTCTAAAATTTTAAAAGCATATAATTACATAATGTATATATGGTGTTTTAATCCATCAAACATATGATCAGTGTGTTTAAAAGGTCTTGACAAGTCATGCTTGAATAATCTCATAAGTTTGCATGGTTACTATGAGAACAAGTGTTAAACCTTACACTAGGTGTAGTATTAATGTAAGAGCATCCAAGTTCACAAGAAATATTGCATCACTCAAAACTATTAGTGTAAAAATAATCATTTTTTTAGTTTTTTCATCATTTTTTTTGCACACAAGTCTCTTAAAGTTATTTTGTGTAGAATTTTTATGTTTGTACCTTTCGGTGCACACAACTTGAAACATTAGATGATAACAAGGCTTGTGATTTGTGTAACTTAAAAATTCTTGCACAAGTATCATTGAATATCTATATGATAATTAATTGAGAATCCCCATGTCTATGTGTGAAAATAAGATTCTTTCAAATAAGAGGTTTTGCATAACAATTATATTTTGTGATGGCATTGTGAATTTTAAGACCCATGTGTAAAAATGTGGTTAGGACTTTTCCTCTAAATTTATATTTACATATACAACTATTTCAACTTAAAATTGTGACTTTGAAGATCCACACATCATCCTTTGTACACAACATACCTAAGAACCTTTACAGATTCACCATGAACTTGTATGACCAGTAAGTGTTGACTATATTCATAAGTTAATATTTATAGAAAGTGACATAATAAATATGTGTTTAACCTTAATTTGGATAAGAGGGATTATCCTATCCTTTATGGTGTAAGGGTTAATAATATATAAATGATAATGCACAAGGGTGATAATCTAATCTATAATAGGACAATTTAGTGCCAAACTCAAATATAAGTATATACTTAGTTTATTATGTTGAGTATAGACTAAATATAGAAAGTAAAACTAAGCTTTAAATGAAAATGACAAATAATTAATATACTTGGTTTTGATACTAACACAGTGTTATATCTAAACTATTAAGAAATAGGCCAGAAGACAATTCTAAAACAATCATCAGATTCTAGATCTGACATTTTTGGCACTCTAGACACTAACATCAGCCTAGGATGGTTGCATCAATGCTAATTTCTATGTTTTATGAAAGTGTCCTATATGGAATAATTGATAAAAAGAGATTCAAACACTTGGATTCTTATATTTTAACTTTGCCTTCACTATAGTGAATTTTGATTTGGATCATAGATTGTCACTCCTCATGAATTTGTAAAACTCTATTTATTCATCTTCATGGTGATCTTGGAGAAAATGGGTTAGTGGTCACAAGGTGTCGATATGACCCTAAAGACCCCATTATTAGATGAAATTACCTACATAGCTAATACTATGAATAGGGACTCAGACTGATGTAGTAATCCCCTATGTGTTGGCTTGTGTTTGAATCATGTAATATGTGTAAAGCAAGTACAATAGTGACCTAGCTTGTAAATTGGAAAATTAGGCTCTTGGGATACTCCTTTAGTACTTAAAATATGTAGATGTGTTTTACATATGAATGGTATGGAAATAAGGAATCTTTATTTAATTAAATTTTTGATATAGTCCTTTAAGAAGTTACTTTGGTCTCTTTAGTCTTTTATGAGGGGAAGAATGAATGAGGGTTGATATTATATTTATATCAATCCTTTTGGAGTAATAAATTTCTTAAAACACTTTTTTTAAATAAAAACAGGGGTAAAAACTTTATTAATACTTAGAAAAACAAAGTACAAGGCCCAAAACAGCCAGAGTTTGGAAAAATAGCAAATACAACAAACACCAACACAGAACCTCCATCACTCTTCTATACCATACCTATCCTCATATAAAATTCTCTCCAAATTTTCCTTAACCTCTGATGGTAACAAAGTTTCCTCCATCACCGTCCATTCTCCTGTCCCTTCTAAAGCCCACCTAGCTAGGCAGTCAGCCACCCAGTTCCACTCTCTTGGAACATGGGAAAAAATCATCGACTCCATGAGCATACTAATCTGCAAAATCTGCTGAACAATCAAAGATAACTGCCAACTCACCTCAGTAGTTTGTCTTTCCCAGATCATATTAATCAAAATAAGTGAATCTGCCTCACATATCACTTTACGCCATTCAAGCTTGTAAGCTCTCCATAAAGCAAATAAAATGGCCATGCCCTCCATCTTGTTAACCGTCTGTACTCCCCTGTGAGCTGAAAACACAAAAATAACTGAATTCGAGGCATCCCTCATAATCCCTCCAATACCTGCCAGACCTAGGTTGCCTCTAGAAGATCCATCAATATTGATCTTCAAATAATCTCTAGGAGGAGGCGTCCACCTCCCATCTCTCTGCACTCTCTACTTTCTTTCTCCACTCCTAACACATGCTGCACTTGGAGACAAGTCTTTCATTCCTAATCTGTTGGCCAGCTCAGCATCCCTTCTATCCATCAGCAATGCTACCTCACTTTTGGCTTCAACATATTCCTAAATCATCCTGATGACTTTATTACACACTTGGTAAACTTTGATCCTTTCCTCCTTAAAAATGCATCTATTTCATTCCAGCCAAACCTGCCAGAGCAAAAAGATCAGCCCAACGAACCAAACTTCTTGTAAGAAGCAGGCAGTAGGGGGCAGCCTATCAATTTTCTTCCAAAATTTATCTAGTGTGGGGGCGTGTATACAATTGCCTCCACACACACCTCACCAAGCATGCCACAGCCTATTAGTATACTGGCAACTAAAAAAAATGTGGGACAAGCTCTCCTCCTGAGTGCCACACAAAACACACCTAGATGGTCCCTCAAATCCTCTTTTCCTGATGTTGTCCCATGTTAAGCAGTGATTCCATGCAAGCATCCATACAAAATAGTTACACTTAGGCCATGAAAAGCTGCTCCATGTCCATCTCCACCAAGTAACCTCCCTGTCTTCCCCAAACTTCTGCATTACAAGTTCCTAGTACCCTGCCAAAACAGAGTATTTCCCTTTGGGGTGTGGAAACCAGGCCAGCTCATCAACACCAACAAGGGTGTAATAGGTTCACCTAGCTAGAATCTCCTTTAACTCTGTACACTCCACCTCCATTCCCCTGATTGGCCATTCTTCCTGACTTTTCCATCTTGCTTCCAAAAGCTGATTTAGGTGTCTGAAAGTTTTGAAGTCACTTAACTTCCACCAGCTGGCCTCATAGAATCTTTGTGCCAAATTTTGTAAATGAGGGTACTACAACACAATGGGAGGAAATCCATCCCATGAGTTGTACCAAAATTGTGCCTCCATCCCGCTTTTGCAAATCCAGAATAAGCCTCTTTTTATTAAATCTACCCCCTTCTTTAGCATTTCCCAAATCACCGACCCACTTCCCATCAAGAAAAATATTGGAATATCCTTATGGTTATTCCCTAGAAAATACTTATGCACCATAATTTTAGCCTAGCCCTGGTCCTGTTCAATGCGCATTCTCCAATATAGCTTGGCCACCAGCACCGTACCATCCATCATGGATTGTCTCAATCCCAACCCTCCGAATTTCTTCAATTTGTAAACCACCTCCCATCTAATAAGACTCCACTTTGTAGCTGATAAATTACCAGCCCATAAGAACTATCTTGTCAGTGAGTCCAGATCCTTCACAAAACTAGCTGGTGCCACTTGTAGCATACATCTATAAAGGGGTAGGGCTTGGACCACTGATTGGATCAATAGAACCCTACCTATAAATGATAACCACCTATGAGTCCAGTGGTTAACCTTGACCCTAAATTTATTCAGAATCCCCTTCCAAGACTCCTTAGAGTGTCTACCCAAAGTGACAGGCATTCCCAGATACATCACTGAAAGGCTGCCAATTTGAAACTAGAGAACATCAGCCACTCTCCTTTGAATAGCCAGAGGTGTATTAAAGAAAAAAATGGAAGATTTCTCCTCATTGATAACCTCTTAGAGGCCGCTAAGTAAGCATCCAGGCACCTACAGACATTATTCGCTTCTCTCATGGATGCCACTCCCATCATAGCCATGTCATCCATGAACTGTAGGTGAGAGAAAATAGGCAGGCTACCACCCCATTTCCACCCTTAAATCTCCCCACTTCTAGTATATTCTCTGATCCTCCACCCTAAACCCTTAGCCAGGAGAAGAAACATATAGGGGGACAATGGGTCTCCCTGCCGTAATCCCTTAGCTACCCCAAAAAGGTCAGAGTGTTCCCCATTGACCAGCACAGAGAATGAGGTTGAGGTAACACAACTCATGACCCACTCAATCCATCCCTTCTCAAAGCCAAAAGCCTCCCTCACCTTCTGCAGGAAGGTCCACCAAACCCTATCATAAGCCTTGGACATGTCTAACTTCATGAACATTGCCTTCTCTTTAGATTTGGACATCGAATGAACCACTTTCGTAACCATCACAATACCATCCAAGATCTGCCTTCCCTCCACAAAACCACTTTGCTCTTCTGAGATCAGCTCCTTCAAGCACTTCTTCAACCTTTCGACAATCAACTTCGAAAGAATTTTGTAAATGATATTACAAAGAGATATGGGGTGAAATTGGCTGAAGCAGTCAGCCCCCTCCCCCTTCAAAATGAGGGCCAAAAAGGTAGAATTCAGTGCCCGCAACATCTGCCTATTGGTCTAAGACTCTTGAACCACTGCTAGCAAATCACCTTTAATAATTTCCCAGAACTCCTGATAGAACTCTATCAAAAATCCATCCGGTCCTGGAGCCTTACCTTTCTTCATCAAAAAGACTACTTTATTTAGTTCTTCCTCTGAAATAGGTCTTCTCAACTTCTCCTTCATGTCTTGAGTCACAATGGAGGGAATACAAGATAAGATCAAATCCTCTGCCTCCTCATCCCTCAGCCCTTCTTCCTGGAAGAAGGCACTGAAATACTATTCTGCCTCATCACAGATTTCTCTAGTTAAAGAGACTATCTCACCTCTTTTCGTAACCAGAGAATTAATAACATTTCCATGGTGCCTGGCTTTAACCGTATTAAAGAAGAACGTAGTGTTTCTATCCCCTTCTTGCAGCCAGTCGATCCTAGATTTCTATTTCCAAAAAAATTCCTCTCTCAATTCCCACTCCTCCAAGGTTTTAACTACCCTTGCTTCCTCTTTCAACAAAGACCCTGTCAGGCCCTCCTCCCTAATTAATCTGGTAATGTCATTTAACTCTTCTTGCACCCTCTTCTTCTCCTAGAAGATATTCTTGAAGTTGTGCCTGTTCCATCTCTGAAGCTGGTATTTAATGAATTAGAGGAGTTTAGCAAACACATGCATGACTGTCCCAACCATTGGTCAGCCTTCTCTCCACCATTCAGTGATCTGGCCATACAATTCTTGGTCCCGCAGCCACATAATCTGAAATTTAAATGGAGGCTTCTATTTTTGAATAGTAGAAGAAATGTTTGGTTTGATTGGCCAGTGATCCAAACTCTACCAATCTAGAATCTCAAATCTGAGCGTCCACCTACCACCCACCCAAAAATAGGATGCCAAAAATCTGTCTATACACTCTGTAATGTAGCTGTTACCTAGCCTTCTGTTATTCCAAGTGAATTGGCCATTACTCGGTTTGATGTCCACCAAATTTAATTCTGAAATCTTGTCCCTGAGGAGACAAGAAGATGGCTCCAATCTGGCATTCCCACCCATTTTTTTTGAGCTGTCTAGAATCACATTGAAATCTCCTGCAACAATCCATGGCAAATAAGAAAACTCTTTATAGACCAGCTTAATGTTATTCCAAACAAAAATCTTACCTTGCATATCATTGGGGGCATAGACATTTGATAGAAGTGCATACTCTCCTGAATCCATACATAAGGCAACCACTGATAATACTGACTTGAATGCCATCCACGCCACCGATTTAACCTTACTTGGATTCCATAGGCACGTCAAGCCTCCTGCTATCCCTTGGGCCCCAATGCATTGGCATGACCCTTGTCCCCATATCCTCGAGGTAATGTCCATCATGTACTCCACTGTCACTTTGGCCTCTTGAAGAAAAAGAATATTTGGATGTTGACTTCTGACTAATTCATGAATAGCTTTTTGTCTGGGCCCGCTATTTAGGCCCCTCACATTCCATGATATCACAATCATTTTGAGGGAGGCAAAAAATGTGCATCTAAGGTCCTGACCGACCCTAATTCAACTAAATTCTCTCCAATCATCTTGATTCTATCCATATCCTTTCTTCTTCCCACCTTGACATTTTTATCTGAAGCTCCCTTCTTGCTTTCTTTTTGAAGAATCCCCAGGCAAGGCAGAGCTTTCCCTTACTTTTCCACCTTCTCCCCCTACCTGTGATGCTTTCTCCCCAGCTTCTCCGCCTTGTATCCTTTCCTCTATTCCTTTTGCCGAATTCATCCCTCCCCCCTGACTATCCAAGTTCATTAGAAAGGGCTCTTCTGTTGTTTTCCCTAGAGAAAGTGGCATGACATTTACAGCCCCCTCACATTCCTCCATCCATTCCTCTCCAATAATTAGACCCAGAATTACCTCTTGTTGTCCCAATTCTTCTAGCATCTCAAATCTATTGTAGGAGTCCTCCCCTTGTCACTCCATAAATGTTCTCTTAAGTCCTTTATTTCTGCCCCTAGATTTCACTTGCATGAAACCCTCTGAATCCTTTCCGCCCCCACTTCCCATCTTCTTACCTTTATCCTCAGCCACTGCCCTATTCAAGGGAGGCACAGGAGATGGTTGTTGATCCTCCATTTTATTCTTCGGGTACCTTCTAACCAAATTTCCATACTCGTGACATAGATCGCATCTAAATGGTAAGGTCTCATAATCTAATTATTGTACCCATGAGTGTGATCCTGCACACATTTCTACCAGGTCAGGCAGCGGTCTACTCAGGTCAATTTCTACACAAATTCTTGCATATGTCATGATTCTCTTCCCAAGCATTTGTGAAGATTCTCCCACTGATTTTCCTATTAGCAAAGCAATCATTAGCAGAACATCCTCTCGATAGCATTCAATCAACATTCATGGTAGGCATACCCACACTGGAACTCTGTTAAGAAGCTCTTCTGTGGGGTTAAAACCAGCTTGCCATGGTTTCATGAAGAGACTAGCATGGTTATAAAAGTATGGACCTCATTCAAACACCCAGTTTCTATCCTTGAGATAATTGAAAGTAACCATAAAAAATCTGTTTGCTAGCAACATCATTTCCATCTCTCCTATCGGCTCCCATACCCTCCTGGCCCAATTCTCCAAGAAAGGGAGAGATACTTTCATCCCCAAGAATTTACAATACAAAGAGTGTTTGAATTAATACTCCACATCTTCCGCTATCATGTCAAATGGAATTACTAGCTTTGGCCTTTCATTACAGCATTCCAGGCATCCATTCACCTTATTAATTCTTGAACCACCAGTCGAGCCACTGCCCTTCACCCTTGTAAACTGAATGGCTTCTGATACCTCCTTCAGTCTAGCTTCCTTTCCTTGATATCCTTTGCCTACCACATCTCTAAAACTTCTATCTCCCTTCAATTTATTTTGTTCCACCTGTTCCATTGCAATGCCTCCTTTCGCTTCTCTCCCCCTTATGTATGTTCAGTTCTAGCTGCTCACACAAATTTCTCTAAAACTACGGCCTCCCTATGCTTCCTTCTTGTGCCCCTGTCCTACTCTACCTCTACACATCAATAGCCAAGGCGTCTCAAAGCTAGGGCACGGCTGCCCTAGCTTCTCAGTGAGCTGCAACTCTCGCCCTTCTTCTTCATCATCTGCCTTGGACTTATTCTATTGGAAAATTTCTTAAAACACTTAGGCTTAGCATTAGGATACATTTTATTTCTAAACTAGATGACTTTAGGGCATTAGACACTTACATCAGGTTAGGACACTAACATCGATACTAGTGTCTATCTTGGACATTAGCATATAGGGAGTAGGAAACCAAGTATAGGTTCATAACTCTTAGAGATGGAAAAAAGTACATTTCAAGCATTCTAGACAAGATAAAAGTCCTGGTTCATCAATATAATATTGGTTGGACTAAGAGATATAGGTCAAGGGGAATAATATAGAGCTAATGTGAGACTTATGGAAGTGGGAAAGATCCATAACTAGGAGGAACAACCAAGGTCTAATTTGTCTAGGTGTAAAAGATTGAGGTGCCACTTAATCCATAAATATCATCTGCATTTACTCACCATTTAATCTAGTAATGAAATTGTTAGTTTAAAATAAATGAATGCATACGTAGGTGTGTATAACACACCTTATCTTTACATGTGCCCAACTTGAGTGCTTTACTAATGACTGACCTACAACCAAGATCATGTTATAGTAAATAATTAGTGTATATAATATAGGTTGAAATTACTTGAAATAGATTGAAATTTAAATATCAAGGTTTAGGATTACACCTGTGTGTTGATGTAACCACCTTGCTTATTGGCAAGTTGATTTGAAAAAGATGTATCATTTTGAGGCTCTAAAACTAATATTAGGAAAAATATGGATAAATATTTAAAATCACATATATCCAAGGAGATAGAGAGAGAGAAAGAGAGAGATTTGAAGTCACATTCCCCCAATCTTGAAGCAAAAGTGAGTTTCCACCTTGCAGTTGAGATTAGTTAGATCATGCAACCCAATGATACTTGTAACCTAGTGAGGTTGGATTATACAATCAAGTCCAACCTAAAATTTGGAAATATTGAGTGATTTAATCACCTCAACCATACCAAATATCAAACCAACTATTGTATTAAATTGGCTCAATAAAGTCCATTAAAAGTATATAGGTTATTAATACAAAAAAGTCTATGATGTGGTATCAATCCATAAAAGAGTTTTGAAATTTTAAATTTATTTTTATTTTAAAATATTAGGCACACATTTCATAGCATATTCACCTTATATATATCATGCTAAAATTGTGTATAAAAATGGTACCAAAGTATAGAATTATGTCACAACTATGAATTTAAATCATATAACCATGTGCTTTGGCCAATTTAAAATACTATGTAAGTGTAGAGAACATGATTCCAAATAATTCCCACACTATATATGGAGATATTTGAAAACTTATATAAGCACCATTGTGGAGAGGATACTTCCAAAACATACCCCAACTATAATTTGGAGATGTTGAATACTGGATAGGTGTAGAGAACATGCTTTTAAAGCATGCCCCCACTAAATCTGAGAACTATGAATGTGTAGAATCCATGCCCATATGGTATTCCCCCATTGAATATAAGATCTAATATAAATACCACATATTGAATAAGTGTGGATAATGTGCTTCCATATCATGCCCCTAGTGAATCTAAAAATTGTGTCAAATGTGGAGAACATGCCTCTATGATATTCTCCCACTAATATGCCCCCCTTTGAGGTGATGGAAAGATATGAAATGGTATTTAACTAACCTCAAATGGATACAATTATATAATATAAGATTTTAATTATGTAGCATATAGAAGCAACATGCCTAGGTAAATATATCATTGAAGCACATAAAACCCATGTGATCACATAAAGGCCTAAGATGTATGATAAGGATCAAGGCAATGTCTATATATTAATAATACAATATAAATAATCAAATAAATCACACATATAAGAGTACTCAAAATAAACTCAAAAGGTAATGGTCAAAGGAGACTAAAAACAAGGGGTATGTTCAAATGTTACACAATTGAAGGGACATCACTTAGTCAAATGTCCATAGAAGTAAGAATGACATATTAAAATTTCCATACAACAAAAAATAACATATTCAAATGTAAAATAAATCATACATAGGCACAGGGTTCACAAATAAAATATCATATTCAAATGCTCAAATAAAGAATACACTTTCTAGGTAAGACACTTAAGGAAGTGCATAAAGTAAATCATAAGAAACCAACATAAACATGTCAAAGCATCCCATGGATCATGTGTGTTAGGAAAAAAATTTCAAGTGTATAGAATATTAAGTAGCTTATTTAAGATATAATCATGGAAAAAGGCGTGTGTAATTACATATGTAATCTCAAACATGACAATGTAGAGTGAGATCATCGAATCATATAATCTTTGTGTATCAAGATCAGAGAAGTGGATGCCCCAAATGTCCATATGACATGAGTATAAGGAAGGCTCAACATCTAAAAATATGAGATCATGGATATGTGTATGTCTATTAACACACTCAAGTATAAGTGTGACACACATGTGTATGTGAGAGTAATTAAATATGCCATCCATCAACATGGAAATAACACATATATGCCAAGGAGCAAATAGAACATGTAGTGCCAAAACTATTTTTGTATTTTTGAAATTTTTTTTTTTTTTTTGGTTTTTTTATAATATTTGAAGAGACTACTCTATGATCTCATCCAATATATTTCCATATGTATCTCCCTTACTTGGTGCCTGACAACCTTAAGTTAGATCTTTGACATTATTTGCCTCATGATTAGATAGGTTCAAAAGGTACATAACATGTTATTCCTCACATTTTGCATGTGTAGTAAAAGAGATAATGCTATCATTTGGAGTATGTATTAATTAGCCTTCATGAAGAAAGGCTTATTTAGATCAATGTTTGCTTCCATTTGGTATGGCCAAAGATTTCATAGTGTAAGTTCATATGGAGATGTGGTGGGCATAACCCCAACTTGTGTTTGAATTACTTTAGGATCACAAACAATTGTTATTAGTATGTTTCCCAAGGATTCTTTCCAACTGACCTTATTTTGTAAGTCTTGTAGACCCAAACCAATCTAATTAAAATGTTTTATATGGCAAGTGGTTTTTATTTGTGTAGGATCAATATGGTTACGCCAAAAATAAGCACCACCCATGTATAATGTAATTGTTAAATCTTGTTTGTGTGGATTTTTTGATTTGTTGTGAATGTAAATCTTTTTGAGGATCCTTAAATATAAGCTTTTGATCATTGATAAGGTCTTAGATATTGTGCTTCAAAGTAAAGAAATGGTTTGTAGAATTCCTAGGTCTCTGATGATAACGACAATAATCATTTACATTATATCCTTTGGGTAGAGGTCAACGCATATCAACATCAATAGGATAAGGGAGATATAGAAGCCTACAATCTATTATCTATAGGAGATGAAGTTGAGGACTCAAGTAAACATGAGAACTATATCTTTGGTACCTTAGATAACATAGTTTGAATAGGTTCTTTAATTTATGTATCAATTTTGGACTCATATTTAGAGTGTTGTTGTTTAGGATTATCTATTTATTAGACCATTACATAATGTTTGAAGGGATTAGGATCTATTGGATATGTGTAAAGGAGTCCTTGATGATAAAATTTTAAGCATGCATGTAATGAAGAGGTAATTACAAATATTTCATGTATCCAAGGCCATCCCAAGAGAATATTATAGTTTATAGCATTTATCATTATTTATCACAAAGTGGGTTATGTATGGGGACCCATGGTAATATTCAATATAATTTGACCAATTGAAGAGCTATGTGAATTTTCAAACCCTTTGATGTGCATAATTGTATTTTTCATAGGGTTTGTGTTAATACCCATGGTGGTTAGAAATTGTATGCTACAAATGTTTAGGCTCGATCCATTATCAATGAGCACTCTTTTGATACCTTTACTTTATATTGTCACTTATATAAACAAAGGCAAATTTTGGACAACAATATCTTTGGATGGAAAATTTGTTGGATCAAATGTGATGAGCTTGTTATTGATCTTGAGATCTTTCATAATATACAAAAATAAGCAAGCTCAATATTACTTAGAATTTGTGGCCCACGCGATGCCTCATATAGGATATCCTTATAGAAATTGCCTTAGGATCTCAAGGATTGAAATTTTTACGTGTGTATTACTCAATTGGTAAATAATGTCATATCCCTTAGATTTGATTACAAGATTAGGTTTAAGAGGAACATGTATATTAAAAGGTGTAGGAATAAGTTGATAACATACATTTTGGTGTCTAGATACTGGCCCTATAATATTTTAAAAAGAATTTTGAAGAGAGCTCAAGTGTTGTTTTCACTTTAAAACCATCTCATTATAAACATTAGAATAAGGAGGATGTCGATACGCATATTTTCAAGCTCTTATGGATTAGATCACTCAAACTAGGAAACTAATGTAGCAAACATTAGCAACTTTAAGGTATTGGGCCATGAAATAATTTATAGAGATGTCCATGGCAAACATAACTTTAAAATTATAGTTATTAGTAATGAGTGACAAAAATCATAAAACCCTGATTGTCTTAAGGTTTGATGTTCAAAGATCAAGTTTACCTATTTTTTAACCCTAATTTAGATGAAAGGGATTATCCTAACCTTTTTATTATAATGATTAATAACATATAAATTAGAATGCACAAGGGTGATAATCAGGTCTACAATAGGCCAATTGAGTGCTAAAATTAGATATAAGCATACACTAAATTTATTATGTTGAGTATAGACTAAATGTACAAATTACAACTAAGTTATGCATGCAAATGACAAAGAAGTAATATATTTAGTTGGTTCTAATGCTAACATAGTGTTTGATCTAGAACAAGTAGGAAATAGGATGGAATATAGTTCTTAAATAGTCATCAGATTCTAGATCTAACATTCTAGTACTCTAGACACTAATGTTAGCCTAGGATGGTTGTGTTGATGCTACCATATATGCTTGATGTAAGTGTTTTGTATGCAATACCTACTGAAAAGAGATGTGACCACCTATATTTTTATGGGGTTTACTTCACCTTCACTCTAGTGCATTCAAATTTAGGTCATGGACTATCATTCCTCATGAATTTTCAAAATCCTAGTTCTTCATCTTCATAGTGACCTTGGGGGAAAATGGGTTAGTGGGCACATAGTGTTCAGATAACCACAAATACCATACTATAAAAGGTGATACTTACATATCTAATACACTAAAGAGTGCCTCATATTGATGTAGTTCTCTTGTACATGTTGGCTTATGTGTGAATCATGAAATATGTGCAAAGCAAGTACAATAATAACCTAGCTGTAACATGTCAAATAAGGCTCTTGGACTACTCCTTTATTAATTTATACCTATAAATGTGTTGTACATATTAATTTTATGGAAATAGGGATTATTGATAGAGTGATTTGGATAAGTTACCTTAGTCTCTTTGGTATTTTTCTAGGTGAGGAATTAATGGGGATTCATCTTGTATTTATATCAATCACTTTGGAGTAATAACTAGCATTAAAGCACTTAGACTGGCCATTAGGATACATTTCACTTTAAGGTAGGATGACTTTAGGTCACTTGACACTTGTGGTGGGTTAGGACATTAACATCAATGCTAGTGTTTGTCCTGATCATTAGTGTCCAAGGAGTAGGAAAGTAGATATAGGTTCTTAACTTGTAGAGATGGAAGATAAGTACATTTTAATCATTATAGGCAAGATAGGATACTTGAGTCATCAACATAAGACTAGTTATACTAATATATATATGCTAAAAGGCACAAGATAGAGTAGATGCAAGACTTATAGATGAAGGAAAGGTCCAGAACTAGGAAGAATAGCCAAGATCTAAGTTTGCCAAATGTACAAGAATAAGGTGTTATATAATACATAAATATCATCTATAATAGGATATGCATTGCCTTGATTTGTGTTTAATTTAAATTTTAAAGTGTCACACATAATGGATAATAAATACCATGATATCCTTTTAATTATAATTGAAATGAAATCAAAGAATCACATGTTTATGATCATTATCTGATAACTAGGAGATGGAATTTTCCTAATGTTCAGAACAACTTCTTATTTGCATTCCTATATCAGGGTTAAGCATTATTATATGGAGGAATAGGGGAGGTTAGTGATTGGTTGGAGAGAGTTTTAAATAATATACATTAAGGAAGAACTCTTCATCTTCATAGTGACCGGGGGGGGGAAATGGGTTAGTGGGAACATAGTGTTGAGATAACCACAAATACCTTACTATCAAAGGTTCTACTTACATATCTAATACTCCAAAGAGGGCCTCATATTTATTTATTTCTCTCGTACATGTTGGCTTATGTGTGAATCATGAAATATGTGCAAAGCAAGTACAATAATAACCTAGATGTAACATGTCAAATCAAGCTCTTGGACTACTCATTTATTAATTTATACCTATAAATGTGTTGTACCTATGAATTTTATGGAAATAGGGAATTTTTTTTAATTTAATTATTGATAGAGTGATTTGGATAAGTTACCTTAGTCTCTTTGGTATTTTTCTAGGTGAGGAATTAATGGGGATTCATCTTGTATTTATATCAATCACTTTGGAGTAATAACTAGCATTAAAGCACTTAGACTGACCATTAGGATACATTTCATTTGAAGGTAGGATGACTTTAGGTCACTTGACACTTGTGTTGGGTTAGGACATTAACATCAATGCTAGTGTTTGTCCTAATCATTAGTGTTCGAGGAGTAGGAAAGTAGATACAGGTTCTTAACTTGTAGACATGGAAGATAAGTACATTTTAATCAATATAGGCAAGATAAGAGACTTGGGTCATCAAAATAAGACTAGTTATACTAATATATATATTCTAAAAGGCACAATATAGAGTAGATGCAAGACTTATAGATGTAGGAAAGGTCCAGAACTATATAGAATAGACAAGATCTAAGTTTGCCAAATGTACAAGAATAAGGTGTTATATAGTCCATAAATATCATCTACAATAGGATATGCATTGCCTTGATTTGTGTTTGATTTAAATTTTAAAGTGTCACACATAATGGATAATAAATACCATGATATCCTTTTAATTATATTTGAAATGAAATCAAAGCATCACATGTTTATGATCATTATCTGATAACTAGGAGATGGAATTTTCCTAATGTTCAGAACAACTTCTTATTTGCATTCATATATCAAGGTTAAACATTATTATATGGAGTAATATGGGAGGTTAGTGATTGGTTGGAGAGAGTTTTAAATAATATACATTAAGGAAGAACTCTTCATCTTCATAGTGACCTTGGGGGAAAATGGGTTAGTGAGCACATAGTGTTGAGATAACCACAAATACCTTACTATCAAAGAATCTACTTACATATCTAATACTCCAAAGAGGGCCTCATATTGATGTAGTTCTCTCGTACATGTTGGCTTATGTGTGAATCATGAAATATGTGCAAAGCAAGTACAATAATAACCTAGTTGTAACATGTCAAATCAAGCTCTTGGACTAATCCTTTATTAATTTATACCTTTAAATGTGTTGTACCTATGAATTTTATGGAAATAGGGAATATTTTTTTAATTTAATTATTGATAGAGTGATTTGGATAATTTACCTTAGTCTCTTTGGTATTTTTCTAGGTGAGGAATTAATGGGGATTCATCTTGTATTTATATCAATCACTTTGGAGTAATAACTATCATTAAAACACTTAGATTGACCATTAGGATACATTTCATTTTAAGATAGGATGACTTTAGGTCACTTGACACTTGTGTTGGGTTAGAACATTAACATCAATGCTAGTGTTTGTCCTGATCATTAGTGTCTAAGGAGTAGGAAAGTAGATACAGGTTCTTAACTTGTAGAGATGGAAGATAATTACATTTTAATCATTATGGGCAACATAGGAGACTTGGATCATCAATATAAGACTATTTATACTAATATATATATATTCTAAAAGGCACAATATAGAGTAGATGCAAGACTTATAGATGTAGGAAAGGTCTAGAACTGGGAAGAATAGCCAAGATCTAAGTTTGCCAAATGTACAAGACTAAGGTGTTATATAATCCATAAATATCATCTACAACAGGATATGCATTGCCTTGATTTGTGTTTGATTTAAATTTTAAAGTGTCACACATAATGGATAATAAATACCATGATATCCTTTTAATTATAATTTAAATGAAATCAAAGCATCACATGTTTATGATCATTATCTGATAACTAGGAGATGGAATTTTCCTAATTTTCATAACAACTTCTTCTTTGCATTCCTATATCAGGGTTAAGCATTATTATATGGAGGAATATGGGAGGTTAGTGATTGGTTGGAGAGAGTTTTAAATAATATACATTAAGGAAGAACTATAAAAATACAAGTTAGCAAGATCTACAAGAAATGAGTTAAACCAAATAGAACCAAGTGTGGTTTAAACAAATATTTATGTGAGTCATAAGTATGAGAGTGAGTTAGGGTTTAGCACATATAAAATTATATTTTATATGAATGTTTAGTTAATTTTTGAATCCTATAATCAGACTCTAGGTGTGTGAATTTTTTAACTCCTCCATTGAAATCAATAAAGCTATAATTATTTCATATTGCTTCTACATGAAAGTTTTTAAGTCAATCCATTGTTTGTGTTTAATTTATGGGTTGTATGGTCTAAGTTATCCTCCATTAGATCCCCTAGTTATAACTGCATTACTTTGTATTAGATATAGTCATCCTTATAGGTGATTGTATGATACTATTGTTGATCCCAATCATTTTTCCACATTTATGAGTGTGGGTACATATAAATGAAGACATATGGTAACTAGGAGAGTGTTTTATAGAAGGTGTATTAGTTCTTGATTATGAGGATAAAAATGGCATACAAAGGAAAATTCACTATAAAAATTTGAAGAGCACCTATAGCACCAATAAATTCAAATCTAGCTAAGTTAATGAGAGTAATGCAAACCTGTTTAGAAGCTATGAAGACCACACAATGGAGAGGAGTTATGGTGAATGATGAAAGTGATAATGAATTCATTTAATAAGTACATGAAGTCTATGAATAATAATTGGTTAATGAATAGAAGGATAAATTTTTGTGATTTTTTTTGAGAGTGAGAAATAAGTTGAGGATGGACACCCCTAGCTATTTAGGTATCTTGTATCATAAATAACTCATTCCTTAGATCATCGAGATAGAGAAATATTTTTATTATGATCATTTATAAGATCCTAAGAGAGATGTGTTTTCATCTATGAAGTTAAAAAGACACATGTCCTTATGGTGTCAACATGCGTAGATAAAGAGAGAAGTTTTTTCCTTTTTATTACTATTTAAGTGTATTCAATAAAATATAGAACTTGAGATAAAATGAGATGTGTGTAAAATTTTGTGTTGAATAATTATATAGATCCACTATTATATCAATTCATATTAAATATGACACAAATAATGTCTCAATATATTATTGGACATGGTCATTGGTGTCTTAAGTTGTCATTGATGTCAAAGAGAGCATGTGGTACTAATGCATGAATGACAAAGTGATCAGATTGAGAGCTTGAAGAGATATGGCACATGTACTAGTCTATAAGGATAAAAATGAGGTTTTGAAACATACATAGATGTATTTGAGGATATCTATTATGATTTTTGATCATTTTGAATGATAAAATTGCATCTTCTAGCTTACGAGAATCCAAACCATCACTACACATCATTTAGATGTAAAAGATCCAAAAATTTTGAGCATTTATTTTAGGTACACAAAAATTCAATATTGGTCTTAGTATTACATGAAGATTTTTTCTATAGTTCTAATAAGCTACCCTAAAAATTTGGAGTCTTGAAGTGTTGTCTAGCTCAAGTTATAAAGCTTCAAAGTTGCTCTAGCAGACTATGATGGGTCAAAGACCATCAAATTTAACCACGTCAAAGACTAAGGTCATTGGTCTAGAAGATCCAATGATGAGAGCTTAATTATATATATTGAAATCAATGGTGTGCATAAATTCAAAATGTCAAAGGTTTCACACATAGTTGATAAGTGTCACAAGCTCACTAGTCTAATAGAAGATCAATAGTGAATGGTAGTTTGTACTGAAGAAGATTAATAGTGCAAGACAAGTCAAAGAGTCAATAATGCATGTGAGACTGCCAAGTTACACAAACACAAGATACTATCATTAAAGTGCTTATAGGCATACAAGGGTTCCAAGTTTCATAATATTAATATTTCAAAGCAAGATCTAATGGTGAGCACTACAAGATAAAGACCAGGCTACTCAATAGAGATCGATAGTGTGTATGTGGTCAAGATTACCAAAAAGCATGAGATGAGGTCAACATGTTCAAGGTTTAACATTTGGATAGTGGAGCACTGTGAGTTAAATTTTGAGATAATTCTGAAGAAGATGGATGGTGGGAGTTGAGTGAGCTAAGTGAAGAGCATGAGATGTGTTCTAAGTGAACAAGGTCTAACTATGACCATTTGGATTTAAATATTTGTATTTAACGAAAGAAAGACCAATGTTTGGTTTTCAAGCCATAACTTTTGATCTATTTAGAATTTTATGTTGAATTAAAAAGAAAAGTTACAGAATACTTCAAGGTGCATAAGGAAATATTCATTTAAAGGTCTAAATATTTGTACAGTCAAAGTTATTGAGATCTAAATTTGATTATATGTTTGTTCATACTCTGCAAGTAACCTGATAAGGGTAATTGAGTTGTTTTTTATGGTATTTCAATGTTTAAAGATGAGATAATTATTGGAGAGAGTTTTAGACTCCATGAGGAACATATTTTTGGATTATAAATTTTTGATCAATCATAATTAGTATGATGAAACACTTATAAGGTGATTGTGTGTTCATTTATGGTAGTTGTGTGAATAGAATGTTGTTTGAGCAAATTTGAGCTTTAGTATAAGGGTGTTGTGATGTTTTTTATACCTTAAGGAGGACTTATAGATCATGTTTCATGGGTCCATGTATTTAAAAGTGTTCTTTTTTCTTAGATTGTTTGAAGAAGTGTCAAAGAGGTGAATGAGTCTTCATAGGACCTAAAAGGTGACTTAGCCTATTTGAAAGAGGGTTGTGCTTAAAGGTGACCCATGTTAGATGACTTAAGGGTGAATTCATGTGTTTTTGAAAAAAAAAATATTGTGATCATAATAATAATGAATACTCTATAAAATTTGAAACCAAATGTGATGGTTTCTAGGCTTGTTGAATAGACTTGTGTAGACTCTAGGAATATGTGTTGAGAGACAGATAGAGACTTGTATGAGCTAAGTAAAGAGAAGGTGTATGCTATATGGATGATTTAAAAGGAATTTCAGAGAGAGTAATGTGTGGATGACCTTTTGGTCATGTCTTTTTTATGATTACAAAGTTTTTTTAGGTTTGTGTTTGAGGATAAGCGAAGAAGCTTATAGAGATCCAAAAGGGTGTTTTGGATGAATTGCCTATGTGAAATAGGGTTGAGAGAGTGTTTAGGATTTAAAAGTGGTGTTATAACTTATGAATCCATTATATTGATATTCAATTATAATTCTAGAGCTGTTGATTTCATAGGTGTTGTGTGAGTGCTCAACATCTAGATCAAGTGGGATATTGTTCATACTTAAGTGTGGGTGATCCTTGTGAAGTGGGTACTTCACTAAAAGGGTCTATTATTTTTTATCATATTATAGGACAATTATTCCTTCTATTTTTATGCTTGAGAGTGGGTTTTATTCCCCATAAGGGTTTCCCATAATAACTATGTGTTTTCTATTTGATCTTGTGTATACATTGAATAAATGAGCTCTCTTGTTAATATTGCTTGATCAAGTTGATAAATGATGATTTATTAATAGTCTAAAATATTTTTAATTAAATTTAAATATATACCATCACTGATTCACCCCCCCTCTTAGTTATTATACATCCAACAAATTGTATCATAGCATGACCTTCATTGTAAGTTTAACCACTTGAAGTTGATCCAATGTACAATATGGCAAGTCAGTAGATGTAGGGTTTCTCTAAAAACTAAGCATCATTTTTCAATAGGTCAACCATTATTTTTGGAGTATAAGGATGAGGACATACATCATGTCTCTAGGGTTTTATATCTAGCAATCTATCATGGATGGATATAATGTACTAGTTGCTCCTCCAAGTAATGATGTTGACAAGAAGTTGAGTGAGAATATCTCAAAAGCTATGAATGCTATCATCTATGTTCTATCTAAGGTTTAGTTCACCAAAGTGATCCATTTCAAGTCTGCTAAGAAAATTTGGGTCAAATTATAGACTATCTATGAAGGAGACTCAAAGGTAAAATTGGCCAATTTTTAGACCTACCAAAGGCAACTTGGGAGTCTCAAGATGAAGGAAGAAGACACTATGGCATCCTATTTTATAAAGGTTGATGAGGTAGTAAAAATTATCAGGGGTCTTGGAAAGATGATTGATGAAGCTACTATAGTTCAGAAGGTATTGAGGACCCTTACACTCAATTTTGATTCAAAGTTTTTTTCTATAGAAGAAAGTCATGATCTCACTCAGATGAAGATGGATGAACTACATGGGATTATTGTTGCCTATGAGATGAGACTTGATGACGATAGACCTCCTAAGAAATAAGTTGCCTTCAAAGTGATCAAGGAGATAAAATCCAAGAAGATAAAGTTAAGTCTTAAATATTTTGATCTTAATAAAGATCAACTTGAAGCCCTAATTGTAAGAAAATTGAATGTAGGATCATGTAAGTAGGAAGGAAGACTTCCTTTTAAATGTTTTTCATGTGGTAAAGTTGGTAAATTTCTAGCTAGATGTCTTGGTAGAGACAATCCTAGACACAAATAAGCTTCTAAGGAATCACATTAGGTTGAACACAAGAAATATAAGGGTCCTAAGAAGTATAGAAAGTTATTCAATAATAAAAATGAAAAGAAGGAATCAAACAAAGGAAGCAATATCCTTTACCATGAAGAGGATAGTAACTCATCTATAGAAGAAGAAGTGACCACATCTGACAGTGATGATTCTTTGCATAATGAGGACAAAGAGACATTGTTCATGGTTTTCAATGATGATGAAGGTGAATGTTCCTTAAGCAAAGATTTATTTAGTAGAGATAGCTTAGAGGAAGAAGATGAGAAATTCACCCTTGAAGACAAATATCTAGACATTATGGAAGAAATGAAGTTACTATAAAATAAGAAGAAAAACAAGATTTCTTGATCAAATCCTATGAGGAGCAAATTGGAATGTTTGAAATAAAGTTGAGTATTGAAGTCAAGGATCATGATGAGACCACACAAGAAATAAAAACTTAGGTTTGTACTCTTGATGAAGAAGTAAAGATTAAAAATGAGGAATGTATCATGTATCAAATAGAGATAGAGTCTTTGCAAATGAAACTAAATCAAGTTATGAGCAGAGATACAGATGATGAAAAAGAAAAGGACTATGAGAATGAATTGAGGAGTGCACTTAAAGATATAAATATTGAGAATAAAAAATAATAAGAATATGATGTCACAAATCAAGGACTATGAAGAGAAATTTAGTGTGTCTGAGATAAGACTAATTAAAGACACCAAGGAGCATGAAGATATAGTCAAGCATTTCAATTATCAATTGAAAATCCTATCTACAAGCCTGAAAGCTAAAGAAGATAAGTTATCAAGGTATGTGATTGAAATGAGTCTTTAAAAGTTGAATTAGAGAAGACTTCAAGATAGGTGAAGTCATTTATGAAGTTTGAAAAGAGATCAAATGATCTTGATAATATTTTGAGTAATCAAAAGCATGCTAGTGATAGATATGGTCTTAGATACAAAGAAGAATAAGAGCATGTAACTCAAGACAAGATAAAGGCTGATATGAACAAAGACAATCAGACCTTGAAGATCAATCATCAGTCAAAGAATGAAGGTATTAGCACAATTAGAACAAATCAGATTAGACAACCAAATTCCATGAGGTATGTAAAGTTTAATGGCTACTAATATACTTGGAATCAATTTGGTCATAGGGTTAGAGAGTGTAAAATATCCTCAAAGAATGAGTTTGTATGGAATTATGATCAATACAATGGCAACCATAAATAACATCATGTTTCAAGATAGTAAACAAGTTTGCAAGGGAAGAATGACATCATTTGTTACAAGTGTCAAGGTTTTGGTCATATTGCAAAATTTTGTAATACCCTCATCAAGAGACCAAATGATCAGGTGCATGAATGAATTAATGAAAATTCAATGAATAATCATATATCTCAAGGTATGTACAATCCGAGAAACCCCATTTTTTTCAAATGTCATGAGAGAGGTCACATAGTAAGGTTTTGTAGGAATGATCAGTGCTCTTCTTCAAAAATTGTCAATCCTATCATAAAGAGAAAGAGCCATAATAAATGGAGGCATAAGAAGGTAAATGAAAAATAGGCTCAAGGTGGACTATTTTCCATGATAGAAAAGGAAATAAGGTATAGGATCAAGTAGAAAACGTTGTCTTCCCAAATGGACAAGGAAATCAAGCTGGATCTTAAGATAAAAGAAAAGAAGAAAGTTGAGAACTCATTCAAAATCAATATAAAGATGAGGAAGGACTACATGCCAAAAAAAGACATGGAGATATGTGAATCTCCTAATTTTTCAGATCTTTAGTCCTTATGTGACAAGTGGGTGTCTATACCTATTCTTCTTAAGAGACATCTTTCATATGTGGAAGCATGTATGTGTGCAAGGTTTGCAGGCTGGGTATGGAGTTTTTTTCTAGATGTCATTTAAAGAATTCAAAGTTTTTAAGGTGTATTAATGGCATAAAAATGTATGATGACTTAACTCAAATGAGATCCATTTAATTTCAATCTTTTAAGGTCTTTTGTGTGTAATTGGATATTTTTTATTGCTCTCAGGTTTCCTAGTTTATGCTTAAGGGTATGCAGGTCAAAAACCATAGTATAGGAAGTATGGGATCCTAAAGGATTTTGAGCTTAGAAGTTGGTCTAGAAGTGTGTATTGATGAAATCTAGGTGTGAGAAATGTTTCATAGGTGGTATTTGACAATAAGGTGATGTGTTGACCAAGTTTCTCTTGTAAACCTAAGTATTTTGGTCTTTGTTGAAAAGTGGTTTTCTGAATGAATTGAGGTCTAATTATAATTAATTAATTGAAATGGCTAAATGGGTACTCAAAAATTATTTCACAGTCTTCTGAAAGTACATGGTTGGTTCCATAGATAAGGATTTATGCAAATAGAGGGTTAATTAGCTAGTAGGTTTATGAAGGAAGTATGTTACAAAGGAAGAGCTGAGTGTTGATTTCTAACATGTTTAAGGGTTCATGTGAGTGTACTATAGATACAAAATTTCAAGACATGAAATATCATACATAGAAATTTATGGACTCTACAAGTCTAGGTAGGGATATAAGGCCTCTAAGCAAGGCTATTATGAAGAAGTGGACTTTTTGGTCATTTAATCCAAAATACCAAGATGATCTAAAGATCCTCAAGGAGTGCCTAAGTTGATAGGACCTAGGGGGAGTCCCTCTCAATGTTCTCAAGGTGAGTTTAAGTAGTTTTTGATGTTTTAGTGTGTTTTGTCTTCATAGAGCAGAGTATGATAAAAAAGAGTGTAGTCCTGGATCATGCTTAAGAAGTTAAAGGTAAGAAGTGGTATGTACAATTTTATGGGGAGTTTGTATCATCTATAAGAGGTGGTCCTTTCCTATTTTTTGGTCTTGAAATCTTTGTTCATATTGGTGTATATCAAAGACAAGATGACATGAGATGGAACATGGAGTTAGGAGGAGTTTTCTAAGCTTTGTGGGTAGCTTCTCAAGTCTAAGGATTCGAGAAGTCCCAATTTAGATGTATGCATGTCAAATGGGGAGCCATTGGTTCATTTTCCTAAAATTATGTAAATATGTTGAGCATCTTAAAATAGTATTTTGATTTCATACATGATGTTAAGGAATGATTGTTGGCATGTTGAGGAAGAGATCCTTTGTCATTAATGTCAAAGGGGGAGAAATATTAGAATGGAGAATTGTTCAGTATGAGAGAAGACTTCTGAGTTTGGTTTTATATCAATGATAAATGGGGAGATTTTAGGACATGGTCATTGGTGTCTTAAGTTGTCATTGAGGTCAAAGAGAGCATGTGATACTAATGCATGAATGTTAAAGTAATCAAACTGAGAGCTTGAATAGATATGGCACATTACAGGTCTATAAGGATAAAGAAGAGGTTATGATGCATCCATAGATATCTTGGAGCAGCTTTGGTATGTTTTTTGATCATTTAGAATGATAAAAATGCATCTTCTAGATTAACAGAAGCCAGACTATCACTACACATCATACAGATATAAAAGATCTAGAAATTTTAATAATTTATTTTAGGTACATATAAATTTAATATTAGTCAAAGGATTTCATGGAGATATTTTCTATAGTGCTAAGAAGCTACCCTAAAAATTTGGAGTCGTCTAGCTCAAGTTATAAAGCTTCAAAGTTACTCTAATAGACTGTGATGGGTCAGAGATTGTCAAGTTTAACCACATTGAAGACTAAGATCATTGGTATAGAAGATACAATGATGACCACTTAATCATACATATTGATATCAATGGTGTGTATGAAGTCAACATGTCAAAGGTTGTATGCACAGTTGACAAGTGTCACAAGCTCACTAGTTTGACAAGAGAGCAACGGTGAGCGGTGGTTCATACTGATGAAGATCAATGGTGCAGGACAAGTCAAAGAGTCAACAATGCACATGAGACTACCAAGTGGAATAAGCATAAGTTACTATTATTAAATTAATTAGAAGGCATATGAGGGTGCCAAGTGTCATAATCTCAAGAGTTTTAAGCAAGATCTAATGATGAGCGTTGTAAGATAAAGATCAGGCTACTCAGTAAAGATTGACAGTGCATATGTGGTCAGGATTGCCAGAAATCACGAGATGAGTTCAACATATTTGAGGTTTAACATTTGGATAGTGGAGCATTATGAGTTAAAATTTCCAAAACATACCCCAACTATAATCTGGAGATGTTGAATATTGCATAGGTGTGGAGAACATGTTTCCAAAGCATGCCCCCACTGAATTTGAGAACTATGAATGTGTAAAATATATGACTGTATGGCATTCCCCCACTGAATCTAAGAACTTATATAACTACCACATACTGAATAAGTGTGGAGAACATGTTTCCAAATCATGCCCTTAGTGAATCTAAAAATTGTGCCAAATGTGGAGAACATGACTTTATGATATTCCCCCACTGATATGCCCCCATTTGAGGTGATGTAAAGATAGGAAATGGTATTTACCTCACCTCAAAGGGATAATACAATTTTATAATCTATGAGTGTAATTATGTATCATATATAAGTAACATCATTAGGTAGATATAACATTAAAGCACATAGAACCAATGTGATCACATGAAGGCCTAAGATGCATGATAAGGATCAAGGCAAAGTCCAGATAGTAATAGTACATGATCAAAAATAAAATAAATCACACACATAAGAGCACTCAAAATAAATTTGAAAGGTAATGGTCAAAGGAGACTAAAAATAAGGGGTATGTTCAAATGTTGCACAATTAAAGGGACATGACTTAGTCAAATTTCCACAAAAGTAAGAATGACATACTAAAATGTCCATACAAAAAAAATGACATATTCAAATGTAAAATAAATCATACATAGGCATAGGAGCCACAAATAAAAGAACGTATTCAAATGATCAAACAAGGAATGTACTAGCTAGGTAAGACCCTTAAGGAAGTGCATAAAATAAATCATAAGCAACCAGAATAAACATGTCATAGTAGCCCATGGATCATGTGTGTTATGAAAAAAATGTCAAGTGTATAGAATATAATGTACCCTATGTAATATATAATCATGGACAAAGGCATGTGTAATTACATATGTAAGCTTGAACATGATAATATAGAGTGAGATCATCGAATCATATAATCTCTGCATATCAAGATCAAAGAAGTAGATGCCCCCCATGTTTATATGACATGAGTATAAGGAAGGCTCAACATCTAAAAATATGAGTAAATAATGTATCAGCATATGTTTTTTATCTCACTCAAGTATAAGTGTGGCATACATGTGTATGTATGAGTAATTGAATATGCCATCCATCGACATAGAACTAACACATAGATGCCAAGGAGCTAATAGAACACGTAGGTGCCAAAAATACTTTTTAATTTTTTGGGATTTTTTGTTTTTTTAGATTATTTGAAGAGACTACTCTATGATCTCATCCAAAATATGGCCATATATATCTCCCTTACTTGGTGTCTGGAAACCTTAAGTTAGATCTTTTACATTATTTACATCATGATTGGATAGGTTCAAAAGGTACATAACATTTTATTCCTCATGTTTGGAATATGTATTAATTTGCCTTTGTGAGGAAAGGAAATACCTTGCTCATTTAGATCAATGTTTACTTCCATTTAGTATAGCCAAAGAGTTCATAGTGTGAGTGCATATGGAGATGTGGTGGGCATAACCCAAACCTATGTTTGAATTACTTTAGGGTCACAAGGAATTGGTATTAGTATGTTGCCTAAGGAGTCTTGGGGTTACCTAACCCTAATCATAGCCCATAGTCAACCCCCCCTTAGATATAGATATATATGCCTATCCCTATCACCCATCAGTTTACAATGATAAGATATAGGGTGCTTCTAGATAGAGATATGGTGATACTTTATATATAGATAGACATGTTCCTCCCCCCTTAGAGTTATATATATGTCCTGACACTCAGCAAAGGAATTCTATCAGAATGACCCTCATCTGCTTTATCGTGTCTAATAGCTGGACAATGGCGAGTGGTTGGGGGTTATATGAATGGCACCTATGTGACCTTATTTTGTAAGCCTTGTAAACTAAAACCAAGCTAATTAAAATGTTTTATATGTCAAGTGGATTTTTTTGTGTAGGATCAATATGGTTATGCCAAAAGTAAGTACCACCCATATATAATGTAATTATTAAATCTTGTTTGTGTGGATGTTTTTTGATTTGTTGTGAATGTAAATCTTTTGGAGGATCCTTAAATGTAATAATTTGGTCATTAATAAGATCTTGGATCTTGTGCTTCAAAGTAAATCAATGGTTCATATAATTCTTGGGTCCCTAATGATAGTGACAATAATCATTTGCATTATATCCTTTGGGTAGAGGCTAATGCATATTAACATCAATAGGATGAGGGAGATATATAAACCTACAATCTATTATCTATAGGAGATGAAGTTGGGGACTTGGGTAAACATGAGAACTATATATTTGGTACCTTAGATAACATAGTTTGATTAGGTTCTTGCATTTATGTATTAATTTTGGACTCATATTTAGAGTGTTATTGTTTAGGATTATCTATTTATTAGACCATTACATAATGTTTGAAGGGATTAGGATCTATTGGATATGTGTAAAGGAGTCCTTGATGATAAAATTTTAAACATGCATGTAATGTAGAGGGAACCACATATATTTCATGTATCCAAGGACATCCCAAGATAATATTATAATTAAAATAATTTGGCATTAGTTAGCACAAAGTGGGTATATATGGGGTCCCATGGTAACATTTAAAGTAATTTAACCAATTGGAGAGCTATGTGAATTTTCAAACCCTTTGATGTGCATAATTGTTTTTTGCATAAGGTTTGTGTTAATACCCATGGTGGTTAAGAATTGTATGCTACAAATTTTTAGGCTCAATCCATTATCAACAAGCACTCTTTTGATACCTTTACTTTGTATTGTCACTTATATAAACAAAGGCAAATTTTGGTCAATAATATCTTTGGATGGTAAATTTTTTGGATCAAATGTGATGATCTTGTTATTGATCTTGAGATCTTTCATAATATCAAAAATAAGCAAGCTCAATATTACTTATAAGTTTTGTCCCATGCAATGCTTCATATAGGATATCCTTATGGACATTAAATTGCCTTAGGATCTCAAGGATTGAAATTTTTACATGTGTATTGCTCAATTGGTCAATAATGTCATATCCTTTGGATTTTTTTATAAGATTAGGTTTAAGAGGAACATGTTTTATATTAAAATATGTAGAAATAGGTTGATAACATGCATGTTGGTGTCTAGATAATGGCCCTATAATATTGAAAAAGGAATTTTGAAGAGAGATCAAGTGTTTTTTATACTTTAAAACCATCTCATTGTAAACATTAGAATAAGGAGGATGTCAAAACACATATTTTCAAGCTCTTGTGGATTGGATTTCTCAAATTAGGAAACCAATGTAGAAAACCATAGCAACTATAAGGAATTAGACAATGAAATAATTTACAAAGATGTCCATGGCAAACATAATTTTAAAATTATAGCAATTAGTAATGAGGGATATAAAAATCATCAAACCCCAATTATCCTAGGGTTTGATTTTCAAAGATCAAGTTTATGAAATTTTTAACCCTATTTTAGATAAGAGGGATTGTCCTATCCTTTTTAGTGTAATGGTTAATAATATATAAATGAGAATGCACATGGGTGATAATCAGATCTATAACAAGCCAATTGAGTGTTAAAATTAGATATAAGCATACACTAAATTTATTATGTTGAGTATAGAATAAATATATAAATTAAAATTAAGTTATGCATAGAAATGACAAATAATTAATATACTTAGTTATTTCTAATGCTAGCATAGTTTTAGATCTAGAACAAGTAGGAAATAGGCTGGAAGATAGTTCTAAAGTAGTCATCAGATTCTGGATCTGACACTTGTGGTACTGTGGACACTAATGTCAGCCTAGGATGATTGTGTTGATGTTATTATATTTGTTCAATACAAGTGTCTTGTATGTAATACCTACTAAAAATAGATGTGACCACCTATATTTTTATGGTTTTTAATTCACCTTCACTCTCGTGCATTCAAATTTGGGTCATAGACTGTCGCTCCTCATGCTTTTTCAAAACCCTAGTTCTTCATCTTCATAGTGATCTTGGGGGAAAATGGGTTAGTGGGCACACAGTGTTCAGATAACCCTAAATACCCTACTATTGAAGGGTGATACCTAAAAAGATAATACTCCAAAGAGGGCCTCATATTGATGTAGTTCTCCCATACATGTTGACTTGTGTGTGAATCATGAAATATGTGCAAAGTAAGTATAATAATGACCTATCTTGTAACATGTCAAATTAGGATCTTGGGCTACTTCTTTATTACTTTATACCTATAAATGTGTTGTACCTATGACTTTTATGGAAATAGGAAATATTTTTTTAAATTAATGATTGATAGAGTGCTTTTGATTTAGCTACCTTAGTCTCTTTGGTCTTTTTCTAGGTGAGAAATGAATGGGGATTCATCTTGTATTTATATCAATCACTTTAGAGTAATAACTAGCATTAAATCACTTAGACTGACTATTAGATTATGTTTCATTTGAAGGTAAGATGACTTTAGGGTAATTTACACTTGTGTTGGGTTAGGACACTAACATCAATCCTAGTGTTTATCTTGATCATTAGTGTCTAAGGAGTAGGAAAGTAGGTACAAGTTCCTAACTTGTAGAGATGGAAGATAAGTACATTTTAATCATTCTAAGCAAGATAGAAGACTTGGGTCATCAACATAAGACTAGTTATAATAATATATATATTCCAAGGGGCACAAGATAGAGTAGATGCAAGACTTATAGAAGCAAGAAAAGTCTAAAATTGGGAAGAATAGCCAAGGTCTGAGTTTGCCAAATGTACAAGACTAAGGTGCTATATAATCCATAAATATCATCTACAATAGGATATGGATTGCCTTGATTTGTGTTTAATTTAAATTTTCAAGTTTCACACATAATGTATAATAAATTACATGATATCCTTTTAATTTTAATTGAAATGAAATTAAAGCGTCACATGTTTATAATCATTATTTGATAACTAGGAGATGGAATTTTCCAAATGTTCATAACAAATTCTTGTTTACATTCCTATATTATGGTTAAGCATTATTATATGGATAAATATGGAAGGTTAGTGATTGGTTGGAGAGTTTTTTAAATAATATACATTAAGGAAGAACTCTAAAAATACAAGTTAGCAAGATCTACAAGAAATGAGTTAAACCAAAGAGAACCAAGTTTGGTTCAAACAAATATTTATGTGAGTCATAAGTATGAGAATGAGGTCGGGTGTAGCATATATAAAATTAGATTTTATATGAAATTTAACATAATTTTTTAATTCTATAATCAAACTATAGGTGTGTGAATTCTTTAACTCCATTGAAATCAATAAAGCTACAGTTATTTCATATTGCTTCTACATGAAAGTTTTTAAGTCAATCCATTATTTATGTTTAATATGTGGGTTGTGTGGTCTAAGGCTATCCTTCATTAATCCCCTACTTATGATTGCATTAATTTATATTATATATAGTCATCCTTATATGTGATTTCATGATATTATTATTGATCCTAGTCTTTTTTCCACATTTATGACTGTGGGTACATAGCAATGAAGACATATTGCAATTAGGAGAGTGTTTTATATAAAGTGTATTACTTCTTGATTATGAGGAGTAAAATGGCATACAAAGGAGCATTCACTATAAAAATTTAAGAGCACCTATAACACCAATAAATTTAGATCTGGTTGAGTTAATGAGAGTAATGCAAACCTGTTTAGAGGCTATGGAGACCACACAATGGAAAGGAGTTATGGTGGATGATGAAATTGACAATGAAGTCATATAATAGTACATGAAGTCCAATATGAATAATTTCTTAATTAATAAGAGTTTAAATTCTTGTGATTTTTTGTGAGAATGATAAATACGTTGAGGATGGACACCCTTAGCTATTCAAATATCTTGTATCATAAATAACTCATTCATTGGATCATTGAGCTAGAGAAATATTCTAATTATGATCATTTGGAAGATCCTAAGAGAGATGTGTTTTCCTCTATGAAGTTAAAAGGACACATGTCCTTATGGTGTCAACATGTGTAGATAGAGAGAGAAGTTTTTTCCTTTTTATTACTAGTTATGTGTATTCAATAAAATATATATCTTGAGATAAAATGAGATGTGTGTAAAATTTTACACTAAATAATTATGTAGATCCACTATTATATCAAGTAATATTGAATATGACACTAATAAGTTCTCAATATATTTTTGGAAATGGACATTGGTGTCTTAAGTTGTCATTGATGTCAATGAGAGCATGTGGTACTAATGCATGAATGACAAAGTTATCAGATTGAGAGATTGAAGAGATATGGCACATGTACAGGTCTATAAGGACAAAGAGGAGGCTGTGAGGCATCCATAAATGTCTTGAAGGATCTCTATTATGTTTTTTTATCATTTTTAATTATAAAAATTCAACTTCTTGCTTAAGAGAAGCCAGACTATCACTGTACATCATGCAAATATGAAAGATCTAATAAGTTTGAGTATTTATTTAAGGTACACAAAAATTCAATATTTGTCAAATGATTACATGAAGATTCTATCTATAGTTCCAAAAAGTTACCCTAAAAATTTGGATTCTTGAAGTTTTTTTAGCTCAATTTATGAATCTTCAAAGTTTCTCTATCAAATTGTAATGTGTTAGAGACTATCAATTTTAACCATGTCGAAGTATGAGGTCATTGGTATAGAAGATCCAATGATGAGCACTTAATCATACATATTGAGATCAATGGTGTGTATGAATTCAACATGTCAAAGTTTATATGCACAAGTGACAAGTGTCACAAGCTCACTAGTCTGATAGAAGATCAATAATGAGTGGTGGTTTAACTGATGAAGATCAATGGTGCAAGGCAAGTCAAAGAGTCAATAATGCACATGAGATTTCCAAGTTACACAAGCATAAGAGACTATCAATAAAGTGATTAGAAGGCACATGAGGTTGCCAAGTGTCATAATCTTAAGATTTTTGAGTAAGATCTAATGGCGAGCACTACAAAATAAATACCAAGATACTCAATAGAGATCGATAGTGCATATGTGGTCAAGATTGCCAAAAAGCATGAGATGAGGTCAACATGTTCAAGGTTTAACATCTGGCCAATGGAGAACTGTGAGTTCAATTTTGAGCTACTTATGAATAAGATAGATGGTTTGAGTTGAACAATCTGAGCAAAAATCATGAGATGTGTTCTAAGTGACTGAGGCTTAACTGTGACTATTTGGATTTAAATATTTTAATTTAATGAAGGAAAGACCAATGCTTGGTTTTTGAGCCATAAATTTTGATCGATATAGAATTTTATATTATGGTAAAAATAAAAGTTGCATAGGACTTCAAGTTACATCATTAAATATTCATTTTAAGGTCTATTTTTTTGTAAAATCAAATTTATTGAGCTCCAAAACTGATTGTGTTCATTCATACTCTACAAGTAACCCGAGAAGGGTAATTAAGTTGTTCTTGATGGTATTTTGATGTTTATAGATGAGATAATTGTTAAAGAGTGTTTTAGGCTCCATGATAACCATCTGTGTGGATTAAAAAGGTTTAATCAATCATATTTAGTATGATCAAATTATTATAAGGTTATTATGTGTTCATTCATGGTGGTTGTGTCATAGAGTGTTGATTGAGTGAATTGAGATTTAACATAAGGATGTTGTGATGGTTTTTATCCCTTAAGGGGGACGTATAGATTGTGTGTCATGGTTCCATGTATTTAAAAGTGTTCCTATGTTCTTATTTTGGTTGAAGATGTGTCAAATAGGTGAATGGGTCTTCATAGGACATAAAAGGTGACTTAGGCCTATTTGAAAGAGGGTTATGCCTAAAGGTGACCCATGTTATATGCCTTAAGGGTGAAGGCATGTGTTATGGCTGATAAGGAAGGTTGTTATCATATTAATAATGAATACTCTATAAAAGGTGAAACCAAATGTGATGGTTTTTAGGCTTATTGAATAGACTTGTGTAGACTTGAGGAATATGTGTTGAGAGATAGATAGAGACTTCTATGAGTTGAGTGAAGAGAAGGTGTATGTTATGTTGATGATTTAAGAGGCATTTTAGAGAGAGGAATATGTGTATGACCTTTTGGTCATGTCTATGTTGTTATTACAAATTTATATAGTTTGTGGTTGAGGATGAGTGAAGAAGCTTAGAGAGATCCAAAAGGGTGCTTTGGATGAATTGCCTATGTGAAGCAGGGTTGAGAGAGTGTTGAGGATTGAAGAGATGTGTTATACATTATGATTCCATTATATTGATATTCAATCAAAATTCTAGAGTTGTTGATTTCTTAGGTATTGTGTGGGTGATCAACATCTAGAGCAAGTGGGTGATTGTTCATACTTAGAGGTGGGTTATCCTTGTGAAGTGGGAGCTTCGCTAAAATGTTCTCTTGTTTGTAATAAACTTATAGTACAAGTATTCCATGTGTTTTTAGGCTTGAGAGTGGGTTTCATTCCCCATGAGGGTTTCCCATATGAACTATGTGTTATGTGTTTGATCTTGTGTATGCATTGAATGAATGATCTCTCTTGTTAATATTGCTTAATCAAGTTGATTATATGATGATTGATTAACACTCTCAAATATTTGTAATTAAATTTAAATATATACAATCATTGATTCACCCCCCTCAGTGATTTTACCTCCAATAATTGGCATCATAGCAAGACATTTGTTACAAGTTTAACCACTTAAAGTTGATCCAAGGTATAATATGGCAAGTCAATAGATGAAATATTTCTCTAAAAAGTAAGCATCATTGTTCCATGGGTCAAACTATGCTTTCTATAGTGTAAGAATGAGGACATCATCATGTCTCTAGGGTTTGATATCTAGAAATCTATCATGGATGGATATACTGCACCAGTTGTTCCTCTAACTAGTGATGTTGATAAGAAGTTGAGTGAGAATATCTCAGAAGATATGAATGATATCATTTTTGGTCTATTTGAGGTTGAGTTTACCAAAGTGATCCATTACAAGTTTACTAAGAAAATTTGGGTCAAATTATAGACTATCTATGAAGGAGACTCAAAGGTAATATTGGCTAAGTTACAAACCTACCAAAGGCAACTTGAGAGTCTCAAAATGAAGGAAGAAGACATTGTGTCATTCTATATTCTAAATGTTGATGAGGTAGTAAACATGATCAGGGGTCTTGGAGAGATGATTGATAAAGCTATTATAGTTTTGAAGGTATTGAGGACCCTTACACTCAAGTTTAATTCAAAGGTTTTTTCTATATAATAAAGTCATGATCTCACTCGGATGAAGATGGATGAACTACATGGGATTCTTGTTGCCTATGAGATAAGCCTTGATGAGGATATACCTCCTAAGAAATAAGTTGCATTCAATATGATCAAGGAAAAAATATACAAGAAGAGAAAGTTAAGTCTTGAATATTTTGGTCTTAATGAAGATCAACTTGAAGCCCTGATTGCAAGAAAAATTGAATGTAGGATTAGGTAAGTATAAAGGAATACTTCCTTTCAAATGTTTTTCATGTGGTAAAGTTGGTCACTTTATAGCTAGATGTCCTGGTACAGATAAGCCTAGACACAAATAAGCTTCTAAGTAATCACATGAGGTTGAACACATGAAATCTGAGGGTCCTAACAAGTATAGAAAGTTATTCAATAAGAAAAATGAAAAGAAGTAATCATACAAAGGAAGTAAGAGCCTTTATCATGAAGAATATAGTAACTCATTTATAGAAGAAGAAGTGACCACATTTGATAGTGATGATTCTTTGCATAATGAGGACAAAGATTAATTATTCATGGCTTTTAATGATGATGAAGGTGAATGTTCCTTAAGTAGATATTTATTTTGCATAGATAGCTTAGAGGAAGAACATAATAAATTCACTCTTGAAGACACATATTTGGACATTGTGGAAGAAATGATATTACTACAAAATAATAACAAAAAATAAGATGTCTTGATTAAATCCTATGAGGAGAAAATTGGACTATTTAAAGGAAGGTTAAGTATTGAAGTCAAGGAGCATGATGAAACCACATAGTAAATGGAAACGCAAGTTTGTACTCTTGATGAAGAAGCAAAGAGTAAAAATGAGCAATGTATCATGTATCAAATAGAGATAGAGTCTTTGAAAATGAAACTAAGTCAATATATGAGCAGAGATATAGATGATGAAAAAGACAAGGAGGATTGTGAGACTGAATTGAGGAGTGCTCTTGAAGATCTAAAGATTGAGAATAAAAAAAACAAGAATATGATGTCACAAATCAAGGACTATGAAGAGCAATTAAGTGTGTTTGAGGCAAGATTGATTGAAGACACTAAGGAACATGAAGATATAGTCAAGAATTCTAGTTATCAATTCGAAATCCTATCTAAAAGCTTGAAAGCTAAAAATGATGAGTTATCAAGGGATGTGATCAAAAATTATTCTTTAAAATCTAAATTAGAGAAGACTTCATGATAGATGAAGTCATTTATGAAGTATGAAAAGAGATCAAATGATATTGATAATATTCTAAGTAATCAAAAGCATGCTAGTGATAGATATGGTCTTGGATATAAAGAAGAACAAGAACATGTAACTCAAGATAAGATAAAGGATGATATGAAAAAATACAATTGTAGCTTGAAGATCAATCATCAATCAAGAAATGAAGGTGTTGGCAGAATAAAAATAAATCAAATTAGACAACTAAATGCCATGAGGTATGCAAAGTTTAATGGTTACTGATATACTTGTAATCAATTTGGTCATAGGGATAGAGTGTGTAAAATATCCTCAAAGAATGAGCTTGCATGGAATTATGAGTAAGCCAATATCAAGCATAAAGAACATCATTTCTCAAGACAGTCAACAAGTTCACAAGGGAATAATGACATCATTTTGACAAGTGTCAAGGTTTTGGTCATATTACAAAATTTTGTAATACCCTCATCAGGAGACCAAATGATCAGGTGAATGAATGAATTCATGAGAATTCAAGGAATAATCATATATCTCAAGGTATGTATAGTCTAAGAAACCTCATTTTTTTCAAATTTCATGAGAGAGGTCACATAGTAAGGTTCTATAGGAATGATTAGTGCTCTACTTCAAAAATTATCAATCTTGTCTTAAAGAGAAAGAGCCATAATTAATGGAGACCTAAGAAGGTAAATGAAAAATAGGCTCAAGGTGGACTACTTTTCATGATAGAAAAGGAAAAAAGGTCTAAGATCAAGGAACAAACCTTGTCTACCCAAATAGACAAGGAAATCAAGCTAGATCCTGAGATAAAAGAAGAGAAGAAAGTTGAGAACTCGTTCAAAATCAATATAAATATGAGGAAGGACTGCAAGAAAAGAAAAGACATGGATATATGGAAGTCTCTTGAGTTTTTTGATATTTATTCCCTATGTGATAAGTGGGTGTCTCTACCTATGCTTCTTAAGAGACATCTTTCATGTGTGGAAGCATGTATGTATGCAAGATCTACAGGCTAGGTATGGAGTTTTTTTTCAGATGTCATTTGAAGAATTTGAAGTTGTCAAGGTGTCTTAATGGCATAAAAAGGTATAATGACTTTATTCAAATGAGATCTAGGTGATTTCAAGATTTTAAGGTCTTTTGTGTGCAATTGGATATTTTTTGTTTCCTCTTAGGTTTCCTAATTTGTGTTTAAGGGTATGCAAGTCAAAAACCATGGTATAGGAAGTATGGACTCCCAAAACATTTTGAGCTCAAATTTTGGTCTAGAAGTGTGTACTGATGACCTCTAAGTGTGAGAAATGTTTTAGAGGTGGGAGTTGACTATAAGGTGATGTGTTGACCAATTTTCTCTTGTGAACCTAAGTGTTTTCACCTTTGTTGAAAAGTGATTTTCCTAACGAATTGAGGTATGATTCTATTAAATTAATTAAAATGGAAAAATGGGTACTCAAAAAGTCTTTTATATTCTTCTAAAAGTATAGGGTTGGTTCTACAAATGAGGATTTGTGTAAATAGAGGGTTAATTGGCTAGTAGGTTTATGAAAAAAGTATGTTATAGAGGAATATTTGAGTGTTAATATCTAACATGTTTAAGGGGGCATGTGATTTTACTCTAGATATGAAATTCCAATCCATAAAATCTCATACATATAAAGTTATGGATTTTACAAGGTCCACGTAGGGCTACAAAGCCTCTTAACAAGGCTAGTATGAAGAAGTGGACTTTTTGGCCATTTTATCTAAAATACCAAGATGATCTAAATATGATCAATGGGTGCCTAATTTTAGATTATCTAATGGGAGTCCCTCTTAGTTTTATCAAGGTGAGTTAAAGAATTTTTTGATGTTCTAGTGTGTTTTGTCTTCATAGAGCAGAGTATGATCAAAAAAGAGTGTAGTCTTGGAGCATGTTTAGGAAGTTCAAGGTAAGAAGTCATATGTACTATGTCAAGGGGAGTTTGTATCATCTCTTAGAGGTGGTCCTTTCCTATTTTTGGTTTTAAAATATTTGTTCAAATTGGTGTATATAAAAGACAAGATTACATGAGATAGAGCATGGATTTAGGGTTAGTTTTCTAAGCTCTGTGGGTAGCTTCTCAGGTCCAGGGATCAGATAAGTCCTAGTTTAGATGGATGCATATCAAAGGGGGGGCCATTGGTTCATTTTATTAAAATTATGTAAGTATCTTTAGCATCTTAAAAAAGTATTTTGATTGTATAAATGATGTTAAGGAATGATTGTTTGCATGTTTAGGAGGAAATCCTTTGTCATTAATGTCAAAGGGGAAGAAATATTAGAATGGAAATTGTTAAATATAAGAGAAGACATTCTGAGTGTGGTTTTCCATCAATTACAAATGGGGAGATTATTTTACATGATCATTGGTGTCTTAAGTTGGCATTGATGTCAAAGTGAGCATGTGGTACTAATGTATGATTGACAAAGTGATCAGATTGAGAGATTGAAGAGATATGACACATGTACAAGTCTATAAGGACAAAGAAGAGGTTATGAGGCATCCATATATGTCTTTTAATATATTTGATATGTTTTGTGATCATTTTTAATGATCAAAATGCATCTTCTAGCTTAAGAGAAGCTAGAATGTCACTGTAAATCATGTAGTTATAAAAGATCTAGCAAGTTTTAGCATTTATTTCAAGTACATAGAAATTAAATATTGGTCAAAGGATTACATGTAGATGTTATATATAGTGACAAGAAGCTACCCTAAAAATTTTGAGTGTTGAAGTGTTGTCTAGCTCAAGTTATAAATCATCAAAGTTTCTCTAACAGACTATGATGGGTCAGAGACCATTAAGTTTAACCATGTCGAAGATTAAGGTCATTGGTCTAAGAGATCCAATAGTGAGTATTTGATCATACATATTAAGATAAATGGTGTGTATTAATTTAACATGTCAAAGGTTTAATTCATAGGTGACAAGTGTCATAAGCTCACTAGTCTGACAAAAGATCAACGGTGAGTTGTAGTTTGTACTGATGAAGATCAATGGTGTGGGACAAGTCAAAGAGTCAACAATACACGTGAGACTACCAAGTAGAACAAGCACAAAAGACTATAAATAAAGTGCTCAAAATTCAAATGAGGCTGAAAAGTGTCATAATCTTAGGAGTTTTGAGCAAGATTTAATGATGAGCATTTCAAGATAAAGACTAAACTACTCAACAAATACTGACAGTGCATATGTGGTCAAGATTGCCAAAAAGCATGAGATGAGGTCAACATGTTTGAGGTTTAACATTTAGATAGTGGAACACTATGAGTTAAAGTTTGAGATACTTTTGAAGAAGATAGACGATGCGAGTTGAGCAAGTTGAGTGAAGAGCATGAGATATGTTCTATGTGACCAAGGTTTAATTGTGATCGTTTGGATTTAAATATTTGAATTTAATGAAGGAAAGACCAATGCTTAGTTTTTGAGCCATAACTTTTGATCTATGTAAAATTTATTGTTATAGTAAAAAAAAATATATATATATAACTTAAATTTAAATCTATAAATATTAATTCTAAATTTTTGTATAGTCAAAGTTATTGAGCTCTAATATTGATTGTGTGTTTGTTCATAATTTGCAAGTAAACCCTGAAGGGTAATTGAGTTATTCTTGATGATATTTCAATGTTTAAAGATGAGATAACTATCATAGCATGTTTTATACTCCATGAGGACCATATTTATGGATTATTAAGGTTTGATCAATCATATTCAGTATGATCAAAGGCTTAGAATGTGACTTGGTGGCAGTGTGCATAGAATGTTGTTTGAGTGAATTGAGCTTTAGCAGAAGGGTGTTGTGATGGTTTTTATCACTTAAATAGATTATTTGTCATGGGTCCATGTATTTTAAAGTGTTCTTGTGTTCTTATTTTTCTTGGAGAAGTCTCAAAGAGGTAAATGGGTCTTCATAAGACCTAAAGGTGACTTAGGCCTATTTGAAAGAGGTTTGTGCTTAAAGGTGACCCATGTTAGAAGCTTTAAGGATGAATGCATGTGTTTTGTTTGATAAATAAGGTTGTGATCATAATACTCATGAATAATATATAAAATGTGAAACCAAATATGATGGTTTCTAGGCTTGTTGGATAGACCTGTGTAGACTTGAGGAATATGTGCTGAGAGACAAATAGAGACTTGTATGAGCTAAGTGAAGAGAAGGTGTATGTTGTGTGGATGAGTTAAGAGGTATTTTAGAGATAGTACTATGTATATGACCTTTTTTTCATGTCTATATTGTGATTACAGAGTTATTTTAGGTTTGTGGCTGAGGATGAGCGAAGAAGCATAGAGAGATCCAAAAGGGCATTTTAGATGAATTCCCTATTTGAAGCAAGGTTGAGAGAGTGTTGAGAATTTAGGAGAGGTGTTATACATTGTGACTCCATAAGATTTATATGCAATCAAAATTATGGAACTATTGATTTCATAGGTGTTGTCTGGGTACTTAACATCTAGAGCATTGGGTGCTTGTTTGTACTTAGGGGTGGGTACTCCTTGTGAAGTGGATGATTCACTAAAAGGGTCTCTTATTTTTAATCATCTTATAGGTCAAGTACTCTATGTGTTTTTAATATTGAGAATGGGTTTTATTCCTCATAAGGGTTTCCCACAGTAACTATGTCTTGTGTGTTTGATCTTATGTATGCATTGAATGAATGATCTCTCTTGTTAATGTTAATTGATCAAGTTGATATATGATGATTGATTAATAGTCTGAAATATTTGGAATTAAAGTTAAATATCTACCTTCACTAATGCACCCCTCTCTTAGTTATTATACCTCCAAGATATATGTGAATGCATTGTGCATTTTGATCCAGAATGAGTTTGGTACAATTCAATTGCATTCAATAATGAAGCTTATCAATGTGCATTAAATTATGAGGATAAGTTTTATTTTAGACAACAAGGTGTAGCAAGAGTAAAAGGATATTTATCATGCATGCATTATTACAAGGAGGTATTAGTATAGGTCACTATACATGAGGATAAACGATAGCTTCTCAAAGTAAAAATATTGCACAAAGAGGCAGAGGTACCTTACTAGAGTTAGAGAAATATTATTCATGGGCATATGCATCATATGTGGTGAAACAAGGCATAGAGCATTTGAGTGCCCACATATTCATAATGATATAATCAAAAGAAATGGTGTGAATGTGCATATTTTTAAATCAAAAGAGGCAATTATTATGTCAATGAATCATGTAGAGGCATCACAAAATTATAGAAGTTATAATGGTGAAAAAGGTGTTGTTAAAAGAAAAAAAAGAAGAGAATGTTCCTAAATAGAGAATAATCTATTCATAACCATTTTCATTTTTGGGTTTAAGTGTTTCAAATTGATTTTTGAAAGTGGTATAATGAATAATTTTTTTTTCTAATTAAATGGTATCAAAGCTTAGTCTAAAGAGGATTATACATTCAAATAACTATAGGGTATATTGGTTATTTAAGGGACATAAAATTCTAGTGAATGAACAATTTTTGGTAAGTTTCTAGATCAGTGCATTCAAAGGTGAATTCATATGTGACATAATGCCAATTAACATAGTTCATATATTACCAGGAATAAAATGACAATTTGATAGGAAAGCAAAGCATGATAGCTACACAATACATACTCTTTGGTATATAATGAAAAGACATACACACTAAATCCATTAAATTAAAAGAGTGAATAAGTGCACAACAGTCTAAGGATTTTGATGGTTTCAAGAAATTAATTATGTAAATAAGTGAGGAAGGATAAGGAATTATAAGAATGTATTCTTGAGGCTACATAAGTTGGAATCATAGGAGAAGAATAAGCACTTCCATGGAAATTGAAAGAGTTATTGAGTAAGTTTATAGAGATCATTTCCAATGATCTACTAGATGGATATCCACTCATGTGTAACATAATTAATAACTTATATATTATTGTAGGATCTAATATAATAAATAAAATAGCATATAGGTTAATTCCTAAGGAAAATGTAAAGGTGCAAAGGTGAGTATTGGAGCCATTATATAAACGGTTGATAAGAGAAAGTTTGAACCCATGCATAGTTTCAGCATTTTTGGCACCAAATAAATGTGTAGAGTGTATTATGTACATTGATTCTAGATCCATCAACAAGATAACTATCAAGTAAAATTTTATATTATCATAGATGAATGATTTGATGTGTTTTTTAAGTGAATCATAATACTTCAGAAAGATTGAGTTGAAGAGTGGATATAACCAAATCTACATCAACGAAGTTGAGGAAAGGATGATTGCAATCAAAACATAGAAAGGATTATATGAGTGGATAGTCATACCTTTTTGTCTAACACATCAAGTACATAATTTAGACTTGTGAATGAGGTGATCAAACCTTTTCTTAATAAATTTTCCATGTGTATTTAGATGTGTTAGCAATATTTTATGTCATTGTGCTTTCTTGGATTATTTCACTAACTTTCCCAACTGAAAGTGGTATAAATATTTTAACATTGAAGAAATCACTAATTAACCAATGGTTATCAATTACCTTTGAGAGGAGAATCTCCCTTGTATGATGGGTTTATTTAGTTTTTTGGCACTTTTAACTAGAAAGTATGAAAAGACAACAAAAATGAGAAGAAAGGCCAAAAATATAAATGGAGAAATAATGGGAAGAAATCGAATGGATCATGGGAAACCCATAGCGTAATAAACACAAAAAACTATCTATATAACCTAACTTGAATGGAAAATGGGTTAAAATATATATTTCAACAAGAAAATTGAACTGAGTATGGTGATTATTTATGGAGGCAAATGGTTTTGTAAAAATCATAAAATCTTATTCAAAATCTAAAAGGATGTGTTCAGCACAAAGTATACCCATATATGTTTCAACATAGGGTTTAAAAATATAGAGGATTCACACATACAATATTGAAAATATAGAGTTTTAATATGTCAATACATTTTTACACAGTAAAAATGTGTTCCATCAATGAACATTAAAACCCATGAATTTAATATGTACATAACCTAGAAAATGCATAAATTTGAGGAATTACCTTATCTTTGGATAGAAAATATCATTCCATTAAATAATAATACTCCAACCCATAAATCTATAATTACTCCAAGTATGTGTTTGCTCAAAATCCATACATTATTCATTGAAAATAATAGTTATACACAAGATTACAGCTAGCCCTTTTCTAGGGCTAAGAGAAATAAAATCATGAACTTTTAGCCCTTTTCTAGGGCTAAGAGAAATAAAATCATGAACTTTTACAATACATTCTAGGCATTTTATACTTTAATGCCTTAATGTGGTTACACATATATTTTTAATTAACATAATTTAATACCAACATAGTCTTAACTTGAGTTTGCCCCTCTTTTTATTTTTATTTATTCTGGGCAACTCTTTACAATAAAGTAGTATTAATTTTATTTATGACATTTTTACATGATTTATGACTTTGCATTTGTAAAAAAAATAATTAATTCATAATGGGCTAGTTAAATTTACTTTTATAAAGGCATTTGATATTTAACATGGGCATACCACATATATTTGAAACTAGGTTCCACAAAAGAGACTTTTGACTGTAGCTAGGAATTTAAGTCATCTAAAAATATATATGAGGATCAAATACTTCATGAAATCAGACTACTTGTTGAAATAGCTTTCCATTGATTTAAAACATAGAATTAACAGAGTCTAAATGCAAAATTTATGACCAAAATAAGAATGTGCACTTCTAACACATACCATTTCAAGAAATTTATGCCCTAGTAGAACCTTTTAAATATATCTTTAAAACCCCATTATTCTAACTGGGAATTTTAAGAGGTTTAGGCACCATTGGTACTTAGTTATATTTGGATATTTTTCAAATTTAAGGAACCAAAACCTAACCATAATTTTGCAACTCGAAGGAACTTACACCTAATAATAAATTTCATAGGTTTTAGGAACTTGGAGAATAGGAAAAAGTTTTTGAGGTGCCAAAAAAATTTCGTAACTTCTGAATAGGTCTTAGGACTTGGAAATTTTTTGAATTGATTATAGTGAAAATCTATGTCTTTGAATTGGTCTATGCAATGGTGTAAAAAATTACTTTTTTGATGAAGTCAAAATTTGGGTGAAAATTATAGGTGCCTTAAGTACCACAAATTTTTGAAACTATTTTTGAGGCTCACAACGATTTTTTTTGCACAAAGTGTCCATAGTGAAAATTCATCTCTTACACTTAGTCTACACAATAAAACATGAATTTTGGGATTTTTATGAGATCAAAATTTGGTTAGAAATTACAAGTGTTGTACCATGGATCTTCTTCTTGACTTAATTCGAATGTGGATATTAACTCACTAGAGGCCTGATTTCATATTTATTCTTATTTTTATGTTGAAATAGACTAACTCCAAACTCCATCACGACACCTAAAATTATGTTGTTAATACTTTGTTTTATCTTTGAATCAAACAAGTACCTAATAAGATCAAATGAGCATCAGATGAAATAAGGGTTAGATTGGATTAAAAAGAACTGATTGTCAAAAAATCCAAATGTAAATAGGAACTAAAGTGAATGAGCATTTTATGTTACTCTGAATTCTAAGTTATATGGACACCAAGTACAATGAATTCAAGCTGAGTGGGACCTTAATTGAGTAAGCACCAAGCATTGATAACATTAGTGAATGGTTTTGTCATCCTCCATTTGAAAACATTGATTTATTTGTTATCATGACCTTGAATGAAAATCAATGATTCCGTATCACAAAGTGTTTGTTTTAGTTCTTGGTCCACAAACCCAAATTCTTTAAAATTTACTGTGCATAATTTCCCATGTGGATTTGTTTTCAAATGAAAATTTGAATGGGTTATCCGAGCCTTGTCCATTGGGCCATGGAGTTAACATCCGTATTTTGGAAAAAAATTATTGTCCTTATTTTTTATTCAATTCCAATCAATTATTTGGAATGTAATTAGGGGTGTTAAGTAAACTAAAATAATTCATGACAACAGATGGCTCTAACTATGGGACCACATTCCCTAGTGGAATGTAAGACAACTCTAGATTCTTTGGTAACCATTGCCTTCACCCTGTGGATCTTATGTGTAATACATATTTTCATGACTCTATCTAGCCAACTAATATCCAATTTTCCTATCATAATTGTATGATAAATGAACATAAGATTTTAGGATAGATCACTTGCTTTGGCAATCTTGCATATTTACTTTCTCACATATCTTCATTATGAAGTGCACCAAAATATTTTCCTATTAATCCTAACCTATAAATGGAAAACACTACTTACCATGTGGTGGATCATTGAATGATCTCTCCAACACTTCAAATTGGATTCAAAACAAACTCAAAATGTAAAAGATACCATTAAGATAGTGTATTTCACTTAATAGTACCTACACATAAAATTTTATTAAAATATAAAATACATGTCTCAAACTTTAGGATGGAATTTTTGGATATGATTAACATTCACTTCTAGAGATCTTGAATGATATGTCTATACTAACGAGAATTTTTTACTCATTATGATTTTCATAACATGGAGGGTATAACAGTGGAAGTGTGAGAGGTATGACACTTGATTGGCTAAACATTTTCGAAGAAAACACAATTACTATCAAGATTAATACACATTTCAAAGAAATTATATGGATTAATTATAATGGAAATTAGTAAGAAATTTTGATAGACACATCAATGCTTGGAAAAACTCACAAGAAAAATTAGACTTGGCTTGAAGGTGTTTAAAAAGTCTCCTATTATTAGAGCACTTTATTTTGGGACATAAGCACCTACCCACACTCTATGGAAATGAACCAGAATTAAAGAAGTTTTTTTCATGTTCACTGCGTGGATTGAGATCCTGAGGATGGTTTTACTATCCAACATTTCTTATGAGGATTAAAGATGCATATCTCTATTTATTTGAGAGGTGAAATTTTTCAACATATCCTCTTTTTTATACCTTCAAAAATTCTAAAGGTTCTAGCATGCTCATTATAACAATTATCAATTGCTAGGAAAAATATCTTAACAACTTAACTCTTAAGTTTTATGGTTTATCTCCTTTGCCTTTGAAATCCAATTACATATTTATATTTTAAATTAAATTTTAACTACTAACATATTGACTATGGAACATATTTGTTTGTAATTTTAGATGATAAAATTTATCCCTGCATAAGGTAAGTATCAAGGGAAGGTAGCTTGAAAATGCAACTCCATGTTGATACAATTCAATCATGCATATGCAGGATGTTATAAATATATGGTATACCTATGATTATAGGCTTGAACTTAAACAACACTCACAAACTCTATGGGGTCCACACTCTTCATGAATAATAATATCTATATTAAAAAGTGTTAAATATTAAAAAAATTATGATTGGTTCCCAAATAAAATCAAAGAGTTTGTGAGTACTGGATAAAATTATCCTAATCATCATGGCATGCACAATACTCCATATTGGTCCACTACATGTAAACCATTCAAACTCACATTGATTCACATAGAAAACACAAAATCATCATGCTCACTTGTTGAGATTTTTGATGTAGAGGTTACTTATTCTTCATGGTGCAAAACTTGAATTCTCATGTCATTTTCATCAACATGTCTCATCTTCCATGTTTCTCATTTTTGTTAATTTTATTTTCATGTCTCTCACCCATTAAACCCTACTTATTAAATATTTAGTTCAAATATTTTGAATACATTAAGAACAAACGTCTAGATGTATATTTTGAATCCAGATGGCACCTCAAGCACTTTGGAACCTTGTATAAGTTCACATCAAATCTACATCAAAAAAAAATTGATTTAAAACCTCCATAGACTTTAACACCACTTTTGGACATTTGGGTGATCTATGGAGCTGACGGCATTACTTTGGTATCCCTACAAACTCAAAATCCCTGACACAAAACAATTTCATTTTTGAAACCAAGACTTTTTTAGGTTTTGAGAACTGTTGATACTCAAAGCACTCAAGGAACTTCAATCTCAAACAAAATGTTACAATGAAATTTTTGAAGTCTATTGTATTATTATCTTCCTATATTATTCCCTAGCTTCATTTTTTAGATGAATTATAATTTATGTTCCATGACCAAGTGGCTCATCCTCGGTGTCTTCCTTTATGTTTTTCATCATTGTGCTTATTAATAACTTTAATATAATCAACAACTAGGTATAAATATTTTTTTACTCGTTTCGCTAGGCATCACAAGTATCAAACAATGAATCACATCCACTCACACATCCAAACTTTATTTCCATCTCAGGCATATATTAATCATGTATCTTGTGTTTTTTATAATAAATGTATCTAGTTAATAAGCTTTTTCCTTTCATTTTATCTTCAAATTCCTTTTGCTTAATGAAATCTACATCCTATTGGAATGGTCTTGGTCTTTGTAAATGATAGATCCAATTTTACCTTCCTAATTTCAAGTTGTATATTCACCTCATTACATTTATATCTTCATAAATTCAAAAAATCAATCCTTTTAGGATGTATTAATGGTGTGTTACAAAAGGATGTCCATGCTAAAAATTATGTCCTTCAATTTAAGCTCTTAATCTTGAATACCAAATGAACAGTCTACATGGTTTTACTTATACATACAAATAAACCATCATTATTATTCACTCTTAAAATATAAAAAATAAAATCCAACTCCAAATTTACCAAAAAATTTAATATCCCCACTTTTTCATTTGATCCAGAAAAATATTAAGGCCCAAATTTGGCTATTTTACCCAAATTCATGATTAGATCTTCTTTAGTCATCCTAATATCACAGTCCTAAATTAAAATTATCTTATTTTCCTTATCCAAATTGATCTTGATTTCAATTTTGGCATCATCATCCTATCTAAGGACATTCTTTTCTATGAAAGATTAAAAAACTTATTTTATTCAAAGCATAATATGCATTTGAGATCAGTTCTCTTAAAAATATCTTATTACTATGAAGGGATTTTATGATGATGTCCATCAACCTTGAAAATTTGGATGTAAAATATAGATTTTATATGAAAAAATAGTCTTGTACACTTGTAAAATATCACTCATGGATCAACCTTTCAGTTCATGACCTTTATATTGTCGAAAGTATCTCATTTTCCATCTCACTATGCCTAAATGCTTATCTTATAGTCTGACCCATATATTCTAATTACCCATATCACATAAAACCTAAAGTATGATTAAAAATTTATATATCATGCACTTTCAATAACATATATTTAACAACTTCCTAGTTTCCTGAACACTACCATCCATATTATGGCATTAACATCAGTGTTAAGGTCCTAGTTCCAACACTAGTGTTCATACCTCATAAACACTCTAATTTTCAAATATTTTGACATGTATGGGTCAACTTATATTATTATTTTATCCCTCCCATGAGAAAATTTTAGGTGTTACATAAATACAAGTCAAATACCATTAATTATAATCAAGCAATATCAAGTACTTTTTAAGAACATGTGTCTATCTAAAATCACCTTTCAAGCTTGAAAAATGGCCATATTCTTCCCTATTTCCATATCAACCATAATATAAGTATTATTATAGATCTAAATCATGCAAATATTTTCTCATGAGTAATATTTTCCAAGTTACAAACTAGATCACTACATTTACTCTCATATAGCATATTGCACAATTATTCACACACAAGCCCACATAAGGGGGAGAACTACATCAGTCTAATGCACTCTTTGGAGTATTGGATATGTAGGTATAATTCACTCACAAAAGGGTCTTTGAGGTCAACTAGACTTCACTTGAGTTCACTAACCCTATTTTATAAGGTGGCATGACTTAATTGGAGGGCCTAGGGTTTTAAGCTAAACACTAATATCTAGCACTTGTGTATATCATCTAAACATAAAATATGCAATGTGATAGTGAACCCTAATAGGTACAGGTGGAATTTTCATAAAATTTCATCTACTTAACTACAAACAAAAGCATCAGTTTCAAGACACAACCATCAACACTAGTGTCCCTATTTCGATGTAGTGTCTAGCAGATAGAGAGCTAATTTCTAGAATCTAAGAAATCATAGTTGATCTTCATCATAATTGTTTAAAAACTTATACTTCTCAAATATACTTGTTCATCATTCAATAAGATAATTATTGTTCCTTCTTCATAATTAAGTAATTAAATTATTGTTTGGCATTGTACTTTATATATTTAGTATATTTTTATAATTTAGCATTATATTAGAATATATTATGAATCTAAATTATTTAATTGGCCTGATTATAGGAATAGTATTATCCTTAATTGATTAGGATATTCTCTTTACCCTTAATTCCAAAAAGGGTCAAATATTTGGCAAACTTGAACTCTGAGTATTCTTGTGTAATCCTAGCTTACCTTAGGGTTTTTCTGATTTTTTTATTTTTGAATTAGCAAAAAACTTAAAAAATAGATTTGTTTCAAGTATAAAAGAATTGATCATGTTTATTATTGATACATCTAGCAATTATTTCCTTGCACAATACACAATGGTCATCATTGTTTGTTATCTCACATATATTGTTAAATTAATCAAAGAGATAATCTAACAGAGTCAACAAATTGGTAAAGAAATTAATTTAACCTAAGATAAAAATATAGTCTTTTTTTAAAGCTCTGATTAAAATAATATTGAACCCTTGTCTCAGTTCCATCATGTTGTTCCCAACCCTTTATCCCCCTTAGATCATATTCAATTCATATCTACTATATCTCACCCATGGCTTGTCTTGTATTTCATGGTCCATGTTTTACAACTTGAAAATGAAATGGTGCCTAACCTACCTAGCCACCTATTCATATACATGAAGTTATTCATAAGCCCAAACTAGTAATAAAATCTAAAGGGTATGTTATAATTAAACAACTAATTAATACTTATGCTAAGATCCCTATCCTTGAGTGTTAAAATAGTAATTTATCTATCAAGATATCTTATATGAAGCCTTTCATGAAACCCAAGTACCAAGTGACATAGAGTCAGCTTATTTTATAGACAGTATGTAAGATCTCAAAAATAATGCAATGACTCAATATAAACAATGGTGGAAAGAAAATAAGTTGATAGGGCCACCAGGAAATCCTATACCATCCAATTATGATGACTTCTCAAATTAGTTATTTCAATGAAATTATGAAACATTCAAAACATTTCAAAAAATTTAAAAAAAATCAAGAAAATACAAAAACATTCAAATAAATCAAAAATACAAAAATATTTAGTATTCACATGATTACTAGATTTTACATATGTTGTTTACTTTATGTTAGTAAATTTCATGTCATTTTATTTCTATATACACATGTTTCTCAAGTACTTGAGTATGATATAGGCATATATTAGATCCATGATGCATGCTCACACAAAAGTTAGACCTTTCCTCTACCCATGTGTCACACTATGTTGGGGGCATCTACTTTTATTTATTATGATTGACACAAGTTCTATTATTTTATGATCACTTTACATTATCATGTTGAGCTCATATAATTATTTTTACACATGCCTATACCCATGTTTACATCTTATATAGTATATTTAATATTCTATACTATCAAACATTTTACTAACACATGTATGTAGGGACTAGTATGATATTTTTATGCTAGTTATATATATTTCAAATATTCATCTTATCACATGACTTACTTGAGTGTGCTTCTTACTTACTACCTTGTCTTGATTGTGGAACAATTGAACATGTTCCTTGTTTGTTAGATCTAGTGCCCTAAGTGTTGATTTTTTATTTGGTGTGTAGACATTTGAACATGTCTTCCCATTTGAGTGTGAAGCATTTGAACATTCCCCTTGTTTATAGTCCCCTTATACCCCCTTTTAAGGAACATTGAACGCTCTTGTGTGTGTGTTTGATTGTTTGTTGAGCTTGTGCTTATTACTTTTACATATTGCCATGATTCATATCATGCATCTTAGGGCCTATTACATTTTTATATTGTGAGCTTAATCCATATATCTAATTAGACATTATACCACTATTTTCTTCTTTACTACATGATTGTATTAGATATCATATGGTTATCTTATCCTTTTAACATAAGGTGACTATCACGTTGCATTCCACTCACCTAAAAATGGGGTACATGTCATAGATACATGAGTCCACATACACAAATTTGGTATAATTTTCATAATTTTATACAATTTACATGATTCAAATATACACTTGGGTCAAAATATTATCTACTTGGAACTAATTATATAGATTTGGGATAAAAATTTTCAGATTGATGATAGATATTATACATAGTTTATAAAGCAAAGGTTACATTTTGATCGATACTTAAGCTTAAGACACATTATAGATATATATTCCATATAAATTCACCAAATAATAGATGCATATTTTTATTATATACATTGATCTTAACAAGATGCATCGATTGAGATTTATCTATTATAGTAGTGTTACTCCCTTGAGTAGTGTGATATGGCTATAACATTTGACGTAGGTGAGATTATATATATTATGTATAAATTTTATTTGTATGATTGAGATTTAATACACTTGATGGCCTTGGCACTACTCACCTTTGCACCAAATTGGGGACATGATCACCCTCCAATTATTCTATGCACATATCCAAGGTTAATTTGTGAACCTCTATCCAATGCTTTATCTAGGAAGCATCATTACCAAATCAAATCACCAAGGAGAAACATGGTTACATTGAAATAGAGGTGTAATCCTTCCTTACTCTATTTTCTTTCAAGTATATTGATTATTCCAATTTTTAGATTATATGTATTCGTTACACTATAACATGCTCTTAGTTGCATGTAATACACAAATAGAAAATTCAAATAGGGCTCAATTTAGATCAATGTGTGTTATATACACCAAGGTATGCATTTATTTTCCTTTAACCTATTAATTTCATCCTTATACATTACTAGATTAAAAAGGGGCAAATTTAGATGTTAAATCTAAATTTTCTATGATAAACTAGTCTTGTACACTTGGCTAATATCACTCAAGACTCAGCCCTTCAGTTTAGGACCTTCTCACTTTTGAAGGCTATATGTTCACCATCTCATTGTGCATAAATGATTATATTATAACCTAACCCTTATATTTTGATTACCCAAATCACTTGTATCTCGTAGTATGATTAAAACCTAATATATATATCATGCACTATTAGTTACAGATCTTTAACAACTTTCTATTCTCCATAGGCACTACCATCTATATTAAGATACTTTCATCAATGTTAGTGTCCAAGATATAAAATTACTATCCATACCTCATAAAAACTTGATTTTTTTAATATTTCATCATGTGTGATTCAACCTATAGTATTTTTTAACCCTCCCAGGAGAACACTTCAAAAGGTGTTGTATAAATATAAGTAAAAGATCATTCATTATTATCAAGAAACTTTTCAATCACATGTTTATCTAAAATCACCTCTCAAACTTGAAAAAATACCCTATTCTTCACTATTTCCATATCAGTCATAGAATTAGTATTCTTATAGGTATGAAACATCTAAAGATTAGCCCATGAGTACTATTTTCCTAGATACAATCTATATCACTACATGTACTTGCATATATAATATTGCATAATTATTCACACACAAGCCCACACAAGGGGGATAACTACATTGGTTTGAGGTCCTCTTTAGAGTATTAGATATGTAGTCAGTGCTCATTAACATAGGTCTCTTTGAGGTTATCTTAACTTTACTTGAGCCCACTAACCCTTATTTTTTAAGGTGGCATGCCCTACTTGGAAGACTTAGGGTTTTGAGCTACACAATGATAAGCAAAATATGTGTGCATATCCAAATAGATAATATAAAAGGTAATAGGTAACCCTTAAAGGCACATGTGGAATTTATATAAAATGACCTCTACTTCACTATCAATAGAAGTGTTGATTTTAGGATGGAACATTGATGCTAGTGTCTTTATTTTGATGGTAGTGTCTAGGATAATAGTGATCTAATTTATAATATCTGATGAATCATAGTTGAGTATCATCCAAACTATTTATAGATCTACACTTCTTATATCTACCTATGCATCATTCAGTAAGCTAAGTACTATTCCTTGTTCATGATTAAGCAATCAAATTACTATTTGGCATTGTACTTATTGTATCTAGCATATTTTCATAATTCAACACAATATTGGAATATATCATTTATCTGAATTATCTAATTTACCTGCTTATAAGAATAGTCGTATCCTTATTTTATTAGGTTATTCTCTTTACCCTTAATTTCAAAAAGACTCAAATAGAAACCTCATCCTAGAACTTATATTTCTATAATATTATATATGGATGAATCAAAATCAATTTTAGGAGGCATTAAACTAAAAAATTGATTGAAAGACAAATCCAACTCTATCGATCTACTCAATTGTCCAACTAGTGGACTTATGGAGCTATTCATCATGTTCGTACATGTTTAATTTATCTTAGGGAACAATATTATGAGTTTGATTGAAATATAGGTTTAACTATAGAATATTTGAATCAATTTGTGTTCCATGAAATCAATACAAAAAATACCTTTTGGCTAATATTTTCCAAAAGCTCAACCTACAAACTATCTCAAATGACTCTCTTTAAGCATGTACCACGTATGTTTTTGAATGTATACATATCTTTTTTATCTTAATTTTAGGAAAACATATGAATACCATGGAAATATGGAACATAGGAACACCAAATACAAATCTCTAAAAAAAGTATATATGTTGAGTATGATGCCAATATGGGCACTTGAATTCTATATTTAGCAATAGATTATTTGATTTTTTATTAATTTATGAAGTTTTATTAATTCATTATTATCCTAAATTAGTTGTTTGTTTAATTTTGGACCATTTCTAAAAACCTCTTAAAAAATAGATGGAAGTGTCAATTAGAGTCCAGTTCACCATAGTTCATTGAATGTGTACTTAACTAAGCCTAAATCATTATCCATTTATCCCCAATATGTGGGGTGAAATTTATAAGTTAATATAACTAATAAAAAAATTATTTTAGTCTTATTTAATATATGTATCTTAGTTGGGGCATCTAGGTTAATGAGAATGTTCTTTTAGTTGCATGTTTGACTTTATTGTTGAAGTGGTTTTTACATGATGTCAAAATATTTACAGTGAGTTAAACTTACCTTATTTAATATTTTTTTAGTTGTCTTTGTCTAATTTTGGCATACTTAGTGGGCTATGAGTTTTATATTTATATTTTTACAATGAAGCTTTACTTGTATTGTAAGTTTCCATGTAATAAGCTCAAATTAACTTTTTTTATTTAATAAAGTTGCACACAATAAAAGTGTGGTGCATTATTCCATTTGGAAAATATTTTTACATGTTTTAGTTCTGATATTATTGTAGGTATACATTAATTTATACCATCAAGCATATATTTTCAGGTTTGAAACTATTTAGTATAATTTTTGGTCAATAATTATACTTACAACACAACTAGTAATTATAGGATAGTTTTGATAATACATAATGTACACACTTAAAATTAGACACTTTGTGTCAATTTTAACTATCCACTAACATCATCTTGAATTGTCTAATCAATTATTATATTCACACTAATGTTATTATTCTATTACTATCCCCCTTCCCCTTAATCACATCATTTATCTATTATCACAACCTATCCCATCAAATCCACATCACTTCCCATTATTAAATAAGCTTTATTAATTATCCTAATCATCTTCTAATCAAAATTTCCATAGATTTTAGAAATTCCTATTTTCTAAATTCATAATTTTTTGATTTCCTTGTCACATAACTTGCCAATTAAAAATTAATTAAGTCTTCCTCTTTCCCAAGGCAATTGAATGGAATTGGATAGTGTGTGAGAAAGGTTTATGATAATCTCTTACATTTCCTTCCAAACTGAAGCCTATCTTCCACACTCCATCTCTCCCTCTTATACACTTCATCTCCCTCATTTGTTAGGATGGAGGATTGATCTTCATCTGTTGATTTTCATCTTGATTCGATGATCCACATTCATCATATAAGTCTATAAAGTAGAGGGTTTCCTCCTCATTCCAATATGACCATCTAGTTCAGTGAAGCTATACCAAATCCTAAGGCCATCATTCATTGAACATTAGGCATTATCAAATCAATTATCTAGAGTGTAATTAGAAATGTTGCCCATGTGACCAGGCACCATTGATCAAATATGTTTTCAACTAAATCTAGGCCAATCCAAACTTAAATTATAGCTAAAAGGAGACATACATGAGAAAGGTACAATCATTTGATTTTGTGTATATTTATCACTTCTTATATATTTTCCAATCTGATTACATGAACTTAGGATGTTAGTTTTATATTGTTTTGGTTTGATTTTCATGATAATATAAAACTAATCTCCTTCATAATCATGTGGTTCAAATATGACATGCCTGGTTGGATTAGCACCCCATATTCTCCTTTGGAGCATCATATCATTCCTATAATTTTTAAATTAACCCAAAATCAACCTTAATTTCACTTCTTTTTCTTCAAATTTTTCCAAATGTATGTTCCCAAGTTTTCAATAGAATCGGTACCCATAAATGTTGATATCGACATGGTAATTAGTGATATTATTCCTCTATTTCTATTTTGTTGTTCCTTTTAGTTAAATGATATAATTGACCTTAGAATTGGTATAATTACACTACAAAATGGTGGAAACACTCTTGGTTTGGACTAAGCCTATATATTTACACAAACATCATAATCACAAATTAAAATTGTGGAATTGACTTGGTAATAAATGGAATCAACCTGCACTTCAATAGAATCATAAATGTAACTTTTATACTATATATTTTCTAAATTTTTGAGATATTACATCTAAAAATATTGGAATTGGATACTTAATTAATGAAATCATGTCTACATTAATTATGTCTGTATTTTTATGAAAATAGTGGAATAACCCTATTTACTAGTGATGTCACCTTGCTAATCAGTAGAATCACCAATTTCTTATTCTCTATGCTTTTTGTCTAAAGATCAGTGATATTGATCCCAAAATAATTCCTTGATAAATGGTAGAATCACCCTATGATAGTTTCCCAAGACCTAAACAATCAACATTTCAACACACTATTACTAGTCAAAGATCACAAATCCAAACACTAACTTTTTTATATAGGTATCAATTGTCGACAAAGTGGTTTATCTCATAAACAAACACATTTTATAAAGACATTTACTTTTTGGTGCTTAACAACAAACCAACATTTACATTTAGTGTTTTAAAACACTTTTTTTCTTATATTTTGAGTGTTTATGTTATTTATTCTGTGTTTTTGGTGGATTATTGTGCATATGCTCTCCACTTGCCCACTTATAGGACATAGAATGATCAAAATCACAAATGTTACTATTGCCTTTTTCTAAATAAAAATTATAGTATGCTCTCATCTTGCCCACTTCTGGGATCCTAAAAATTAAAAATAGTGAACCTTTATTTTTTATTTTGGCTATGCAAGGTGGACTTCATCACCATCCATGAGTCTTTAGGGCATAGAAATTGGTATTTCATCCCCCATTGTACATACCAACCCTATTTTCTAATAGGGGATATAAATTGAGGGAAAATGTCATAAGAGCTAAGTAGTTGTTTATTTTAAGCACAGTTCATGAAATCAAGGGTGTGTCTTTAATGCTAAAATATTGAACATCACCCTCAAAGTTAAATTTATGGTAGTAATTCATAGACCCTCCCACAAATGGTATTTTATTGTCCTTCTTTCATAGACTTTTGAGCCCCACATATCACAAGGTATATTGGGGACCATCTAAAAAGCCTTGCCAAAAATTATATTAATAACACCTGGCCATAAATGAATTGTAGTGAGATGAAAACCAACCTCCCCTAAGATCTCATGATGTATTGCTTAAAGTGAGGGTTAATAAATTAACTTATTCCCACTTCTTTTGAGGCAGATACATGGGTTATAGTTGCATTACACACCTATTTTACCACTAATATAGGGCTTGTATTATGTGTGCCATCCTTTGTTTGTTTTTTTATACCTCATTTTGTGTGTTATATCTTACACATCAAACAAGTCAAATTATTCCAAGTCCAAGCTTTGTAATTACACATTGGTACAATAAGGCATTACATTGCCCAAATTAGATTCATTTTTATCTCATTATAAACATCATGTTATCTGAATCAAATAGTACTATGTTCATATTATATTATCATGTTATTCAAATCAGGTCCATTTCAACCCAAATACAATATTAAAATCAATTATCCACATTAGGTCTATTTTGACCCCATTTTTATTTCAAGTCAACCATTCCAAATCTATCAACCTTTGACCCAAATCAAGTCGAATTGAAAAATTCAAAGTTAACCTTTCAATTCAAAGTTGAAGTCACCTTTCATAATTCCAAAGTTGAATTGGGTCAACTTTAACCAAGTCAAAACAAATCAAACATTCCAAGTCAACTATTACAAGTCAAACCTTGTCAAAGTTAAAGTCAAATCAAACCAAGCCAACGGTTTAAAGTTAAGCATTCCAAGTCAATATTATCCAAAATCTAGACAAATTTAAACAAAATCAAATCAATTCAACATCTAAGGTCAAATTTGACCAAGTCAAAACAAGTCAAAGGTCCAAAGTCAAGCATTCCAAGTCAATTATCTAAAATCAAGTCAACTTTGACCAAAATCAAATCAAGTTAACATCTAAAATAAACTTTGATCAAATCAAATGAAACATCAAAATCAAGTCATATCATGTCTATTTTGACCAAGTCACATCAACCCCAACTTAATTGAGCATCCAAATTCAAATCATATTCTTATCCTTTCATTCAATCTCTAGTTGTTATTAGTTAGGAGCGATGAAATCATATCAACCATCATTTCTCCCATTTTAATCAAATCTTGTCATCGTAATCCAATCTAAGATTAATCAATTCAAGCCCAAAATCATAATCACATTCAATTAACCAATCTAATTCAAATCTAATTCAAATTTTAGATTAGGTCATCTTTAAATAAGTCCAATCCAAGTTCAAATTCAAACATTGAAATAAAGTAAAATTAGGTCTATTTTAACCAAGTCACATCAAGTCAAAATCAATTGAACATTCAAATTCAAATCATATATTATCTTTTCATCCAATCTCCCACACCTGTCAGTTGAGAACAACAAAAATCTTAACAATCATCCTTTCTTCCTTTCAAATCAAATTCAAAATCTAATCTGAGCTTAATCACATCAAACATTAAAATGTTAAATTGAGTTAACTTTGAACAAGTCCAATTAAAAAATCAAACATCTAAGGTCTCTTTTGACCAAATAAAATAATTAAGTCCAAATCAAATCAAATCCAACACAACCCAAGTCATGGCTTATTAAAACATATTTGGGAGTAATCTTAAAGACTCCCATAATCATATTCATGTTCTAGCATCCTCATCCATAAGTTAAGACATTGTAGGTCAAATTGTTTATCTTATCTAATAAGTATCCTACAAATCATCCCTTCTTAACACTTCATCCACTAGTCCAAAAATTGATTTGGACCTAGTGCTACAGAAAATCCAATAGTCCAGCCAAAGTATATCATTACCCCTCTAAGGTTCATCAATTTTGAAGACCCAAGTGCATCCAAATATTAGAATCACTTGAGGGGAATATATCAAGATCCTTTTATAAATAATAATTAGACTCATCCACTTATAAATCAAGATCAAGATAACCAACATATCTTTTATGTTTTTTTTAAGTCACCCATATTTGGCATATCCCAAACCATTGTTGGCTACTCATATATGATGAAGGACCCATCTTTGATGAAATACCCATCCCTAATGAGATAATATTTGATGAACCATCACTTGACCTATCACCCATCCTGGGCCAACTTGTATTTGACCAACCTATCTTAGTCCAACCAATCATTGATCAAACTCTCTTTTACTCATCCAACACCATCTGTAGACACCTAAATTGTGTCTACCCCTTGGTCCCCTTCTAAACCCTTACACACTTTATTAATTTAAAATAAATTAGTTATTTTAAATTAATGACATCATCCTAGACACCTCACCATGGACACCTCACCCTTAGACCATTTCTCACCCTATGACTCACCTAAGACCTATTCTCACTCCTTCCTAACCTCCTAACTAACCCTCATGCTTAATAACCTCTCCATTTGACCATTCACCAACGACAAGTGCACTTGGTGGATGAAGAATGGGCAAAGGGCTAAAAATAGCCCCATTTACCCATTCTGCACCTGCTAACATCGGTCAACTATCAACTGACACCGACAAAACCACTGACGTTGGTTACATAAACTGACTTCTCACATCGAGTTATGGGCTCTTGGATGCTGGAATCACTCTGGGACTCTAATATGGGATCTCTCTCTCTCTAGTTCTCTCCCTCGACCTCTTAGACAATCAACAGGCACACTCTGAGACCAAAACCTCAAAATTCAACTATCACTCTTCAGGCTATAGAAACTCTATAGAACTCACTCCAGATTGGATTGGAACATCACACCAACATCTCGACATCAGCCACAACAGGGATAAGCACCTTAACACCTCTGGTTCTCTACCAAGTAGAGATAAGTATTCTTCTATCTTATTTTAGTGTTTATAATACAGTAGTAATTAATGTCTATTTACTATTTCTAAATACAATCAACTAGACCCGACCCGACTGTCTTCCTAGAGAGACTGAAAAGCCATCCTCTTACCCTTACCCTTTCTAACAACCTATCATTCTACCTTTGCCCTTCCACAGGCCTTATTCATCTCCCTGCAACCCTGCACAGACTTTTAGACTCCCAAAATCCCTCTGTCGACCACGGACATAACCCTGAGACCCGTCTAAGGACCATTGCCGCTATCAACATCGGCAACCTTGACCAACTAATGCCGGTAGAACTACCGACATCAATGATTATGGAAGACTGACAGCAAGAATTAGGTAGGTGTTATCTATTTCTCTTTCTTTAAGTCTTTCATTATTTCTCTTTATCTAACACTTTTCTTATCAAATACTGGACTGTCATCCCTAATGGAGCTTTACGCTTCTGGGATTGAGCATGTGCTTGGCAGTCCACCATATATCTATCTAACATTTTCTTTATTTGAGTCTCTTTTATCTACAGGTGTCTTCCTCCATAGCCAAAGAGGAGCTCCTTTAATCACTTGGATACGGTGCATAGCTTAATTTAGGTACGTACAAACCCCTGACCATTATCTTTAGTTTCTTTCATCTTTTGAATGTAAATAACAAAAATGAGTAGAAACATTTTTGCATGCCCGGTGGGACCGTAGAGTTTTCCTAGGTTTCATTTCTTCTAAATGTAAACTTTTCATATAGATGCATTAGATTCTCTTCTTGCATCCTTCCTCTTTCTTCTTTTTCTTTTGAAAAGACACCATTAGCACAAGTTAAAAAGAACCTCTTTCTTTTTCTTCGCATCTTAGAGTAGTGAAATTCATACTCTTAACCTTTTCCCCACTTGTTTGCATCTGAACAAAACATTTCAATTTGGGTTAAAAATATATTGCATCTCATTCCTACTTGAATGCATTTTTAGCTCATCTAGTAATTAAAAGTGCATTATGAATAAATCATAGTGCACATATGTTACACATCCAGACCACAAGCACATCAAACTAAACATCTAAACATACCTGAGACAAGGTCCGACTAGGATTTCATCACCTAGCAAATACCTTACCCTTCCTGGTAATCCTACTTGGACTTCACTACCAAGGGGGGAACCCACTCTATTCTCTAGCAGAGTATAAACTCTAGGGGAAGTATATATTGGCTAAGCGACCTAGCTTGACTCTGGGCTCGTGAAGAGAGGGGAGCAAGCCCCTAGCATCAAGCCACGTACGGAACCTAACACAAACTTTTGAGCACCAAAATATAACCCAAAACCAACCTTAGATTGCCTCTTTTAGTACCTGTTCTAAAAGCCCAAACTTCCCAAACATATTCTTCTAAGGCATAAGCTAACACGACTCTAAAATTTATTCTTAGGAATTTAACATTTAGGGTTTTCTTGCCTTCATCTATTTTTTCTATTTTTATCTAGTTTTTTGAGCTGGTAAGGATGCATTATTTTGAGCTCCAAAAAATGACTCGGAATTTCTCTTTTCTTCCAAAAACTTTTAGTTTTTTGAGTTTCTGAAAACACACAGACATTGACATCAGTTTTTCCATCGATGTTAGCAACTATATTCACCAACATCGGTTATCTGACCGACATCGGCAACATACTTCACTGACATCAATTTTTCTACCGACATCGGTCACTGTCAAAAAAAAATTCTTTTCAAACAGCAAGCTAAAAACTTGACCTTTTTGCTGTTAAAAACAAATTCTAGTTTTTTGAGGCTGAAACATACAGATTTTAGAACCTAAATCTATTTTACCTTGGATGGTTTTGACATGTAGTCAAACCAAAACTCTTGTTGACCATGCAAGGCAACAACCACTCCCACCTTCGCCTTTCATACCAAGTCCCCAAATGGATCATACTTCAAATACTAAACATACTCCTATTCAGCCTACCCCAACCAACATCCAATTGTTCCCAAAGGGGACCAAAACTTTGAGAGATTCCTTGACCTCAATGTCAAGACTCTCCAACACTATCTTGCAAGAAGCCAAACGCGAGATCCTTCAGGTAATCCTGATTATGGGATGCCAACTTCTGTCACTGAAGTGGCAATGATATCAATAGTGTCCGCTACCCAACCCATAATCATTCAATCCATTGCCTCGACTAATAACCTGACCATGGCTAATGTCCAAGATTCGGCCTTCCCTTCTATTTTTAGACCTACCTCCATCAGGGTTTCTGTACCCCCTCAACCACAATCAATTCAACCAAGTTCTACACCTTATCAAAACTTGATTGTCTCAACTCCACACACTCTTGCACCTATAAATGTGGGAGTGACTACCTATCCTTTTACCAATGCCACCATTCAACCACCTTTGGCAGTATCTAGTCAACTTATGCCCTCCAACTTCATAGCACAAGCCCCCTTGACCTCAACATCAGTCCCTATGACGAACTACCAATACATTGTGCATATAAAAATGCAACCAAGTATGTCATATGCCCCTCCTAACACCTTCTAGGTACCTTACAACCCAGGGGGTGCCCCACTTGCCAATCTATCAGCCGATCTAATTAAGATGCTGATGGATAAGATGTCTAATCTTGAGACATCCATTTCTAGTTCAAGCAATGTTCTTTCATATGAACAAATTTGCAATGAACACATCCATCCTTCGGTGCCTATTTGCCCATATCCTAGCCAGTGGGAACTCCCCAAATTTACTCACTTTCAGAGTAAAGAGGACCCACAACAACATCTACGAGTGTTTAGACACACTTGTTACCTCATAGCGCATGATGATGTGTTACTACTTCGCACGTTCCCCATGTCACTTTCAGGGGCCACCCTTGACTAGTATATCTCTATTACCAGTCATTCTCTCTTTTCTTTCACTCAACTCACCCAGTTATTCCTTGACCACTTTTCAATCAACATCACCAAGAAGGTCTCCATTACAAACCTCTATTCTATTAAATAATTTGACGATGAGTCAATAGATAACTTCATTGCCTGTTGGAGAGGATTGATCAACCAACTCTCCTTTTCACTGCCTCAAACTGAGCTCATTGACCTCTTTTCAAGAGCATGTGCCAAGCACATCTCATCCACTTTATGGGTCCAAACATTCTTCACATTTGACGAAGCTTTCACTATGGCCAGAAAGCTTGAACTCCGTGTTGTCAAAGAAGATAAGGTCAAATTGCATAGTAACACAAAATCTAATGACCCTTCTTCTTCTAGACCTTCTTCTTCTCACTCCAAGTCCAAGGGGTTGACAAACACTGTGGTCCTAGACCATCATCTTCAACAACAACCAACCAATCTCAGCCTTCTACATCAGAATATATCATAAGACAATTCCAACAACGATACGTACAGCATCAATACACTCCAATAGGAGAGTCATACGCTTTCGTGTTGGATAAACTCATCAAGCAGAGGGTCCTCAACCTCCCTCAAATTTGACCACTTCAATTTGACCCCTCAAAAGCCATCCCTACATGGTATAGGGAAAATGACTTTTACAACTATCATCGTGTCAAGGGGCATGACATAGACAATTGCAAAACCTTCAAAAACATCATTCAAGACATGTTGGACAAGGGGGATCTTGTTTTGGATAACCCAAATCCGTCGGCTAACCAAAACATGGATGTCTTAAGACAACCATTCCCTAACCATCCCCCAAGTCAAAATCACATTCAGACCATAGTCGATGACCTTCAAGAACGTAATATATGCACAGTAGACATGGTTTCTAACCAACCTCTTCCAAGTCTGAAGAGGTTAATCAACCCATCCCTCCACCATAGGTAGAAGAGCCTTCTTCTCCTATTTGTCCATCATAGGTAGAAGAGCCTTCTTCTCTTATTTGTCCATCACATGTAGAAGAGCCTTCTTCTCTTATTTGTCCACCACAGGTAGAAGAACCTTCTTCTCCTATTTGTCCACCACAGGTAGAAGAGCCTTCTTCTCCTATTTTTCCTCCACCAATGGAGGATAATCTTCCATCCAGCCCCTTTTCACACGTGGGAAAGTCTATTTTGACCTCTCCCATATTAGAGGATGTTTTGACAGCACCAACGCCGATTGCCTCGCTCTCATCCTTCTTATCATCAATGGGGGATTATACTTTTCCTTCTACTCAACCACATGCAAAATCCATAACCATTCCATGCCTCTCAAACCTCACTCACCCACAAGTGAAAGTAAACTTGAAACTCACCTCGCCCAATAGTAGTCCTCACACTAAAATAAAGAAGGCTACTAAACCACGCCGGAGAACTCCTCCCCCACCATCACCATTGCCCTCTATTTTGGGCCCACACCCGTCCACCTTAATAGGAGTGCTTCATACTCCAACACCTCATAGAGGCAAATTGCCTCCATTACTCTCTCAACCTAACACAAACATACTTCCTCCAAAACATCCAACACCTCTCAACAACAAAGTGTCATCTACACGTGTGACCATACCACTCACAAAAAAGGTGACACGACAAACTCCCCAAACAACTTCTAAAAAGAAGTTGTCAACCCCTACTTCAACAAAGAGTGTAGACCTATTAAGGGGATCTTATGCTTCGATGTTATGTCAATTGTTGCAGTCATCTAGTATCACTCTCCCACCTATTAAACCATGTCAACATCTCAAATCAAAACCATCTTGGTTCGATGACACTAAAATATGTTGGTATCATCACACACCTGGGGATGATACTGAGCATTGTTGTGCCCTTAAGGCTGTCATTTGTCAACACCTAAAAAAGGACACTCCTCACATTGAGGTTTCTTTTGACCACATTTTTGACAAATCATCAACACCATCACATACCTTTCGAACCTCCTCACCTAAATCGGGATCCCAACATAAAACTATGGTCCTTCAACCACCTTTATTTGAAATCAATGCAATTAATGTGGCCATTAGGCCCCAAACTGTGAAGGATAAAGGCAAAGACCAGACTTTTACACCTTTGACATATCCATTATTTGTCAAGACCTCTCAACCAACACAACCCAATATTTCTATTTTAGGCACATCTCGACCATCATCTCTGGGGGAAATTCCTCCTAACTTCTCCGGTCAACATGATGTTTAGTATAAATGACTTGTGGACTACTTGACATATTTTATCATCCCTCCTAACCTCTTTAGCAATAGACGAAAAGCTTTTATCAAGAGTACCGCTCGCTACACTATGCTAGGGGGACTTTTCTACAAACGAGGTCTAGACAGTCTCCTTATCCAATGCCTAACAACTGCTGAGACTTCCCATGTCATCAAATAAGTCCATGATGGGATTTGTGGGGAACATTTCAGTGGTAACTCGATTGCTAAGCACATCCTCCCCTTGGGATATTATTGGCCCACTATTAACCAAGACTACAACAACTATGTTTGGTGTTGTACCAAATGCCAACAACATACTAACCGACTTCACATCCAACATCGACCAAAACATGCCTACAACAAAAATTTGAAAGAGTGAGATTTTAAAATCAAAGATCTCGTCCTTACGGAAAACCAACATGTGACCACTATGGAATGAAGCAAATGGGGCAAGTTTGCTCCTAATTGACTCGAACCTTACATAATAACACGCAAGCATGGATTAGGGACTTATCATCTGTCTTCTCTTAAAAGATGGCCAGAACCTGAGCCCTTTAATGCCTTACATCTTTGACCATTCTATTGTTAATCAAGTAGTCACTCACTTGACATTTAACTTGAGCTTGTCCCTTGAGCAACCCCCATCATCCCCATTCCTATCAACCCTTTTTCCCTACCAAAAATTAATCAACCCTTTTATAACACATGAATGCTTTGTCCTAATAAAAAGGAACCCTTAAGCCTCTATAGTCCAGTCCATGACCAAAAATTCAGTCAAAAATAAAAACATACAACTAGGATGCCTACCAAAAGGTCATAAACTATAAGTGTAGACTGCTCCCTCAAAAGACAGCTACATAATTGTTGTAATAGACTGCTCCCTTGAAGGATAGCTATTCAAAAACCTCCAACCATATAAATCAGAATATAGACCACTCCCTCGAAGGATGACTATGCCTAAATTTTGCTACATAAATAGCTTCAACATGACCACAACACAAGACAACATCCCCAAGTGGACTTTCCGCATTGATCAGTCTACCAAAAAAAAAAAGACTAACAAACTATTAAGTCATAGACTTGTCTATAGTCATTCTCAGGGTCACCTATAAAAGGGGCAAAGTTATCCCTGCTTAAAAGGGGTGACGCTATCCTGACATATCACATAATCAAACTTATCACCCCAACATACTCAAGGGATTTTGAGCTCACTTAATGTCAAGTGATTCGAATACTTCTCTAACACAAACCAATGGTCAACGACATAATGCATGAACGGGGCTTTTGTTTACAAAAATCCTATCTATGCTACCACTATGGTCCTTGTCAATGAAAGAGAAACATGCCTTTCACTTCTTATACATCTTCGTCACATATAACCAAACCAAACCAAACCAAACCAAAATGTTTTCTAACCAATAGCCCATTCACACTAGTTTCTATGGAAAACAATACACATAGAAACTATCAACCAAACACAATTTATGTCAAGCATATACCATCACCAATATGGAAACTTGCTGAAACATAAACATACTCATTTCATTTTTGGCATACACCATCACTAATATGGAAAATTGCTAGGGATGAAAAACCACGTCTCAAATGTTACAAAATACACCATCACATAATATGGAAAAGGTTGTAACATCATCATATACTCACATAACCAATGCTATAGCATACACCATCACACAATATGGAAAAGGTTGTAACATCATCTTACCCTTATCATTTCAAGCATGTACCATCACACATATGGAAAATGCTAGAAACACTAACCTGACCAAAACAATTATCGACCTCTTTGACTCTATCTTCCCTTTTAGAGAGAACTACATTGGCCTAAGGCCCTTGAAATAGGGGCTATGTAGGCAGCACTCAGTTGACATGGAGTCTTTTGAGGTTAGCTCATCCATTCACCCAATCATCTCCCTAAAGATGTCAGTCATTCATTTATTCATTTACCTAATGGACCAACCATATAACCCTTAACCATGACTTAACTGTAGAAGTCACCTTTGACTTCTCATGGGGCACATTGGAGATCACCTACATCTCCCATACCACAATAAACAACATTTGAGATCACTTATATCTCAACCCAACCCCAACCAATGACCATGGAGATCACGCCTATCTCCTCAGACCATGACCACTTTCGAGACAACTCTGCCTTAGTTGTTTTGATTGCATGTATGCTACCTCACGAATAGTTAGCAAAATTGTACGCACCTCACATTGTGACCCTCACAAGTATCAGATTACGCCCAAGTTGATCCCCACTACTTGTCACATTTTTGTGTTTTCTAGGAGCACTTCCTAAGCCCAGGATACTTGGAACACGATGACCATTGGAGCTACAGCTTGGATCGAATAACCCAATTAGCTACGACTAAAAGCTGGGCCTGGTTACTTCGATTTTAGCACTCCTTGACCATACCCGTGACAATTTGGCTAGACTATCACATGAAGTGGTATATGCACTATCTCAATTATTGCAGTGTTCACACTCAAACTTCACCATACCCATCAACTGCCTATCAAATTAGCACCCACTATCAGGTTACCTTCCCTCGACTCCCACTTTGAGGGGGAATACCTCATCCCATACCTAGGGCAACCAACACTTATTTTTGTCTTACAGTTCGTCAGAACAACCAACAGGACAAAAATGACCTCGTCCAATACCTAGGATAACTTACTCCTATTTTTGTCTTGCAGTTTGTCAAAACAACCAACAAGACAAAAAGGAGCAAATGTAGACACCTAAATTGTGTTTACCCCTTGGTCCCCTTCTAAACCCTTACACACTTTATTAATTTAAAATAAATTACTTATTTTAAATTAATGACATCATTCTAGACACCTCACCGTGGACACCTCACCCTTAGACCATTTCTCACCCTATGACTCACCTAAGACCTATTCTCACTCCTTCCTAACCTCCTAACTAATCCTCATGCTTAATAACCCCACCATTTGACCGTTCACCAATGATAAGTGTACTTGGAAAATGAAGAATGGGAAAAGGGATAAAAATAGCCCCTTTTACCCATTATGCACCCACCGACATCGGTCAACTGTTGGCTGATGCCAGCAGAACCGCCGATGTCAGTTACATAAACTGACTTCTCACATCGAGTTATGGGCTCTTGGACGTTGGAATCACTCTTGGATGTTGGAATCACTCTGGGACTCTAATCTAGGATCTCTCTCTCTGGCTCTCTCCCTCGACCTCTTGGACAATCAACGGGCACACTCTGAGACCAAAACCTCAAAATTCAACTATCACTCTTTAGGCTATAGAAACTCTATAGAACTCACTCCATATTGGATTAGAACATTACACAGACATCTCGACATCAGCCACAACAGGGATAAGTACCTTAACACCTCTAGTTCTCTACCAAGCAAAGATAAGTATTCTTTTGTCTTATTTTAGTGTTTAGAATATAGTAGTAATTAATGTCTATTTAGTATTTCTAAATACAATCAACCAGACTCGACCCGACTGTCTTCCTAGAGAGGCTAAAAAGCCATCCTCTTACCCTTACCCTTTCTAACAAGCTATCCTTCTACCTTTGCCCTTCTATGGGCCTTATTCATCTCCCTACAACCTTGCACAAACTTTTAGACTCCCAAAATCCCTCTGTCGACCATAGACATAACCTTGAGACCCGTCCAAGGACCATTGCCCCTACCAACGTCGACAACCTTGACCAACTGACGCTGGGAGAACTATCGACGTCGGTGACTATGGAAGACCAACAGTAGGAATCAAGTACATCTTATCTATTTCTCTTTCTTTAAGTCTTTCATTATTTCTCTTTATCTGACACTTTTCTTATCAAATAGTGGACTGTCATCCCTAATGGAGCTTTACGCTTCCAAGATCGAGCATGTGCTTGGCAATCCACCATATATCTATCTAACATTTTCTTTGTTTGAGTCTCTTTTATCTACAGGTGTCTTCCTCCATAGCCAAAGAGGATCTCCTTCAATCACTTGGATACGGTGCGTAGCTTAATTTGGGTACGTACAAACCCCTAACCATTATCTTTAGTTTCTTTCATCTTCTAAATGTAAATAACAAAAATGAGTAGAAACACCATCTACCTCTTGGGGTAATGGTACTTGTAGATAAAAAAACATCAAAGTGAATTCCATTTGGATAATCCCAACATCAACATTAAATCAACATAAATATTTTATCAATTTGGTAAAACTTAATTTTTCAAAACCAACCTCCTTGAAGATGAAGAACTCAATAGTAGAAATTATTCAAGGTTATCTAAGGACACCCCTCGACTTTTATTCAAATCAAAAAATATCCTATAGCAAGAAAAATCCTCCAAATCATGAGCTATAAATTCAAAATCCTTGGCCTTCATGAATAATTAATATTCGAACCATATGCGTACACAATGATTCTCACAGCATTGACTATAAATCATCTATGAAGAAACATCAAAGTGTTAGTGATACTTTCATAATTTTTTAGGAAGCCTCATCCAAAATTAACATAGGGTTCATTCATAGTCCCTATGAGTACCATACTACCACTTATCTTTTTATCAATACCATCCATCCTTTCCACCATCCTAAAATTAAATCTATCATACTATCTATTAAGACTGACACAATCACTTACCATTAATCTTATTCCATAGTAATCAAACCATGGTAGAATTCATGATTAGCATGTAGCCAGAAGAGAATAAATATATATTAGCATCCCCTAGTGAAAATTTTTTTGAATCACTTAGCTGATAAACTATCAATTCAAGATCCAAAAATTACACCCTTAGTGAAACCTTATTTGAGGTACTATGGGGCAATCAAAGTCAAAATCCTAGAAATCTAGCAAAAAAGTCCCTAGATAAACCTTATTTAAGGCACTATGGGACAATCAAAATCAAAATTTAAAAGTTCAATAAAATAAGTCCCTTAGTGAAACCCTCTTTGAGGTGCTATTAGATCAAAATTAGAATAAAAATTAGGCAGATACTCTCAATTTCAAAGAATGTGATATTATTGGTCTCAATCTCCCTTTGCATCATGATCCCTACATCCCTTTAAATTCTTCAAGTAATCAATAAAAATCCTCCATCTAATACAACTTATACTTCACCCTCATTGGTGTCACCCTCTTTCGTAGGGGTATGACAACATCTTGATCAATTTAGAATAAGCCAATCTATAAATCAATGAAGTTCATGATGATATCTCTAGAGTGCATAACTTAAGATCATAAAGGGTATACATTATGCATCTCATCATCCTCTATTGAGTTGAGATGCCAAAAAATGTAATATCCCTTTTAGGTCCAGATTAAATAATTCTATAATTTTTAAGAAACCCTTAAAAAAATTGAAATATTATTGAAACCTTAAAAATAAATTTTAGAATTCTGAAAATATCTACTTAGGCATGAAAATAAAATGTAGACCTCATAGAAACCCTCATAAAATATGAAAATTTAATTAATTTCTTTTTTGAAACCCTCAAATTATCAAATCTAATTTTGAATAAACTTCTAGGCCTAAAAGTACCAAATTTTGAATTTTAACCATGAAATATCATAGGGAAAATATATGCCACATTGAAAACCTTAAAAAATATGAATTCAATTTATTTCAATAATAAAACCTTGCAACAAAAAATCTAAATTTTACAAATATTTTTTAGGTTACAAATTAATGAATTTATAATGAATCATGCCAATTTAAATATTCAAACCCTACTAACTATCCATCTAAAAAAATCTCCATTTCAAACATGAATCAGCCCTTAATATGCCCATGTTGACCCCAAATATTACACAACCCTAAATAATAGCCCATAAGGGTGACATCAACCCTCCAAAGGGTGATTTAAACCTAGAAAGCCCCTTCCAACTAGTTGCCACTCCTAAAATATTATTGTGCCAACATCCAAGGGATGCCCTAGGTGTTGTGTGCCATGCTCAAATTGATAGGATCTTTTCTAAACAAGTTAAGAAATAATTAAAAATATATGAAATATACTATAATTATTAGCAAAAAAACTAAAATAAGTAGAACTAAATTACAATAGTAGAATTGTAGAATCATTGACCTCTTTGAGGGGGAAACCTCCTTTGATCTATCTCAATTCAATACAATTCATGGATTCCTTCTTATTAGTTTAGGATCATATTTATAGTAATCTAATACTAGATAACCACTACTCTTAATGAATGTGGGATTATTACACTATGACACTCAACTATTACAATAGGATTTCAGGGACATCTTAAAAATCATATGCATCTATTTCCATTTATTAAAAAATCAAATTACAAAAGGATAGTTAGGATGTAGGGTCCTAACATGCCCTCCCACTTAAAATCTTTGTCCTCAAAGCTTGAGGTGAGGAAATTAATGTTAGATTGAGAGGAGAGGTTCCCATGTAGCATGTTCTAGTTAAAACCCATGCCATTGGATGATAAATTTGGTGATGACCCGATTGTAAAGTTAACAATATCACTTATTAAGGATGGATTATAGATTAAGAAGGATGGAGCCTTTTATATCTAGTTCTAGAATCACTATTTGAGTGTGTACATTCTACCACATGACCTTCTTTAAGCATGAGACATGAAAAATTGGGTGCACATGTGATGAGGGTGAAAGTTCCAACTTATAGGTGACAACTCCAACCCATTGGAGGATCTTATAAGGTCCATGAAGTTTTTTATCTAATTTTTGGTGGCCTTTACCTTCAAAGATGATTACTTGTAAGGTTGTAGATGAAGGAAAACCATATCTCTAGGATATAAGGATCATTCAGAGCAATGTTGGTTTGATTGTTGCTTCATGTGATTATGTGCTATGTGAATATTATCCTTAAGGAGGTGAAGGATAATGTCACATGCATTGAGTGTAGTATCAATAGCCTGTACTAGAGAGATCCTTGGTATATATAAAATAAGAGAGGGTAGCTTTTGGCCATACATAGCTTCATATGGGATAAGCTTGGTGGTTCTATGGTAGGAGGTGTTGTACCACCATTCTGAAAGAGGTAACCATTTCACCCATTGATGTTGTTCCTCTATGAAAAACAACTAAGATAGGTCCTTAAACATTTATTAACAATTTTAGTTTGGCCATCAATCTATGGATGATATCCTGAACTCATTTTGAGAGTTGTACCAAGGTGTTTGAGTTCTTATCAAAAATGACTCATAAATGTAAAATCATGATCTGAGATAATAGAAGCAAGAACACCATAGAGCCAAAATATTTTATCAAGGAATGTTTGGGCTATGGTAGAAGTAGTGTAGGGATGAGCTAGAGCACAAAAATGAGCATATTTATAAAGATGATCCACTACAACAAGAATGATTTATTTATCACTATAATTGGAGAGTCCTTCAATCAAATCCATAGAAATGTTAATCTATAGGTGTTTTGGAATGGGTAATGGTTAAAGTAGTCTAGGTGGTGGAAATTTTTCCCCTTTATTTCATTGACAAATTTCTTGATATCTTGCTTGAGTCTAAACCAAAAGAAACTATGATGGATTTGCTCATAGGTTTTTAGGAAACCTAAATGTCCTAAATAAGGGGAGGCATGCATCTCCTTTAAAATAGTCTATTTTAACATGGAGCCATAATTAATAGAATATTACCTTTATATCTCAATGTGTGTCCATCTCAAGTATAGTGAGTTTTAGCAGATAAGTCAATAGATAGCTGAACAATGAGTTTTTGGGTGGAGAAATCATGATGACATTCATATTGAATATCCTAGATCCATGTGGAAATAGGAATGTAAATAGCACACAAGTGGACTTGTTCTTCAAATTGGTGGGAGAGGGCATCAACCACCAAGTTCTCCTTGCCTTCTTTGTAGGTAATTTCATAATCATATCCCATGAGTTTAGAGACCTATTTCTATTGATCTAGGGAAGAGACCCATTTTTTCTAAAAAAATATTTGAGGCTTTGATGGTCAATTTTGATGCAAAAGTGTTGGTCAATCAAATATGGATTCCATTTGTGAAGTGCATGGTGGATATCCATCATCTCTTTGTCATATTTAAATGATACCAAATTTTACCTAGTGAGGGCCTTGATAGTGAAGGCAATGGGGCATCCTTCCTTCATAATTACAGTGCCCAAACTTGTTCCACAAAAATCACACTCAAGCACAAATGGCTAAGAGAAATTAGGCATGGCCAAGATTAGTGTGGTGCACATGTCATGTTTAAGGTTAGAAAATGCTTGGAAAAATGTGATTGACCATATAAATTATTATTTCTTGAGCATAAATTTCAAGGGAGATACAATTATGCCATAATCCTTGACAAATTTTTTATAATACCCTGTCAACCCAAGAAATCCATGTAAGCTTTTGAGGGTCTTTAAAAGTAGCTAATTTGTCATAACTTCAATTGTGGGGTCAACATGAACACCATTATATGTAACAATATGTCCCAAATATTCAACCTTTATTTGCCCAAAATAAAAATTTAAATGTTTGGCACATAGGTGGTTGGTAGAAAGAATTCCCAATGTTGTGTCAAGGTGGTGGAGGTGATCTCCCCATGTATGGATATAGATGATAATGTCATCAAAGAAGACCAAGATAAAATTCCACAAGAAGGGGAAAAATAATTGGTTCATAAAAATTTGTAAGATGAAGGGGGAATTGGTAAGCCCAAATGGAATGAAAAATAACCCATAGTGTTTTTTATGTGTATAAAAATTTGTCTTAAAAATGTCAGCATCATGAAGATGGATTTGGTGATATCCAGAGTATAGGTCCAATTTGGAGAAAAAATTTACACCATGGAGTTAATCAAGGAGATCATATATGACCATAATTGGAATATTATCCTTTATGATTAGTTCATTTAGGTCTTGATAATCAATTTAGAGTCACTAAGAACCATCATTTTTATGAACAAGCAAGACTAGTGAAGAATATGGACTAGTGTTGGGTCGAATGACCCCTACCTATAGGATGTCATGAATGATATTTTCAATCTCAATCTTTTGATGAAATGGGTATTGGTATGGATAAATGTTTAGATTAGTACTACCAATAATAAGTTGTATGTGATGGTCTTTTAGTCAATAAGCCAATAATCTTGTGGGTTCCTGAAAAATTGTTGCATGCCTGACCAAAATATTGTGCAAGTCTAAAGGTTGGGGAGATTATAGTGGTGAATTAGTGTTAAGAGAAAATAGTCGAGAAATGACATTATGGGATCCTCATTTGATAAGTTTCTCCATGAAGTGAGAGTTGGCAATGCTTGTGGAGCCATGAAGAAGGCCTTGCAGGGTGTATTTTTGTCCATTCTCTAAGAACTGCATCCAGACCGTAGAAAAATACCAAAGGATGGGTTTGAGGGTTCATAACAATTATGTACCAAAAACATCACATCCACATAAATATAAAGCAAAAATTTCAGCCTAAAGGGTATATTTTCCAACTAAAATATGAATATTATGATGCTTTTCCTTACATGGTAATTTTCCTCCATTGGCAATCATCACCTCAAAATTGGAATAAGGGTGTATAAAACAATCTACCTATTTAGCTACATGAGGGTCGATGAAGTTGTGAGTGATATCAAACTCAATAAGTATGGTGAGGATTTCCTTCTTAAAAAACCCTTTGATACACATTTTCTGGTGGGAAGTGACCCCTATCATGCATGGATATTTCAAGAGGTGAATTAGAGGGCCTAAGATTAGCATCTATTTGCTCTAGTTCTTCTTCTATGGTGTCCTCACAGTCTTCTAGGTCAAGTTGAGAAAAAAATCAAATAGGTATAATTTTTCTCAATGAATTTGTTTTCAATAGCCCATTCATCATCATAATTATAACATAGTCCTTTTTCATGATGTGCATGCATTTTCACTAATGTGAACCTATTAATGGTGGTTGGCTTGAGAGGGGTGTGTGTTGTATGGCACTAGAAAGAAGATATCCTAGAGGGTGCCCAATTAGAATTATGATTTTGTGAGGTGAGTTCGTATTTAGAGATCTTAGTGATTCTAAAGGCATCCATCATTTGCATGGTTTGAATATTTTAACCTCAGATTGAATGACATCCTTAATGCCAATGATAAATCAATTGGTCAATAATTCATCATAGATGCCTTTAGTTTGATTGGCAATTTTTTCAAACTCTATTATATATTCTCATGTAGTACTATTTTGATGGAGTTTAGTCAAAGCTCCCATGAAGTCATCATATGCATTAGGCCTAAAATGTACTAATAAGAGTTTGGAGAAGTCTACCCAATTTAGTTGTGGATGTGCCTTACAATACCATTGGTACCACTGAATAACCTCCTTTTATAAGTGAAATTAATTAATGGAGAATATTTCAATAGTAAGATGCAAGAGTAAATATTTATCATCATGGTAAATCTAACTGATGGGATTAGTGCCATAAAATTTAGGAAAGTTTAAGTTAGGGCCACAAAATGGTGCCCTAAAAAAGGAACTACCATCTGATTGATGATCCTCATTAAAATTTAAATGTTTAAAGGGTATTTTAGATAGTAATAAGGTGGTGATTGAGTTTATATAATTCACTGGTCATACGGTGATCAAGTTTGGATAGTTGGGATTCAATTGAATCAATGTCATTTATCATGGTGCCAGCACAAGTAACAACCATAACCAGTTTTCTTTTTTTGAAACTAATTTCATAGGGAATAATTTCTCTCAACTTTAGTGACTTTTATTGATAATCTCTGCAAGCTAATTTTGTTTGATGGCTCCTATCAAATTTCTATCGATAGGCTTTCATTTATCATTGTGCTCAACTATAGTTACTTCTATAAATAATCTTCAAAAACTGATAAGGTGGATATGGGCCCCAAGTTTATTCAATTGCCTAAGGGTTTTAATATATCTCTCTGGCTACTAAAGTTGTATGATCAAGTACCACTCCCTAAAAACTTTCTAGCTATGGATTTACCACTAAATGATATCTCTTGATTTATCTCATAGGTGGAAACTAGTTAATAGGTAAGGGGCCATTTTCCATATCACTAGCAGGTCCTCTCAATGGGCCAACTACTTTGGGGTTCCTGTGGTACTCCTCATAATGAGTTTTAGGGATTATGCCTAAGTACTTCCCATAGTTATGTGGATAGGTATTTACCCTTATATGAACCTACAATGGAGATTTAGAAAATATATATATGTGTAAATTGTGTTGTTCTAAAAAATCCCTATCATAGCTACCACTTTCTATTTTGTTAACATTTTTTAATCACCAGGGTCCTGTTAAGGCAAGGTGAGAGTATATGGTGGGTATAAGAAAATAAAATTGTCCCTATAAAGTGATTTAATACCATTTTATATTGTTGTCACTTGGATTTTCACCCTTTAAGGAGATGCCTAAGCTCTCCTCATCTAAGTGGAACAATGGAAACTCTTATAGGTTTGTGGGTAGCCTAAGGATGAGGTGAATCTCTAAATAGGGATAGCTCCCTTGATGTACCATTTTGGATTATAATTACACATAAACTTTGGGGAAGAAAAGGGAGAGAGATAACTAAAATCAAACTATTCTAATGGGGTGATACACCAAATAAGATGATGACTTCCAACCATCAGCATGTTACACATAAAATCAAGGGACAAACTAAACATACACTTCTACAAATTACATCTTCTCGCATTAATATTACATTATGAGGTTATGGATGAATGTTAAAAGATAGGAGGACTATATAATAGGCTTTGAATGTCACTAATTAAAAATCTAACTCACTCAATCCTTGACATTTCCTTTAACACTTTGCATGCCCTGCAAGAATAATCTTTCCAACAACAAACAGGGTGAAAGAATGAGACAACATGCTAAAGAATCCATAATCTTCAATAATCAAGATTTAACATTAAAATAAAAGACACTAATAATATTCATGAAGAGGTAAAAAAAATAGTAGTCTTATTAATCAAATGGTATGCAAATGATCAAGGCTTCACCATACTCAAGTGGAGCATAAGTTACAATTGCCAAAATGGCTAGTTCTTATAGAACTTGAGAAAGAGAGGAGAAAAGAGAAGTCCAAGGGTCATAAAAAAACTTTTAAATATAATAAAATTAGTTAATTATGAATTATAATAGGATGTGGGATGAACCATGCAAGGTCAGGAAGCATAAGTGTCAATTCAAGGCATAAACTTCGTGAAAAGTGGCATAAAACTCCTTATCTTGGCTCAAAAAATTGCCTTCATAATTTGGACCTATTTGAACATATCATAACTATTTTTGATAGGTATGATGATTGTAAATAATGGTAAGTTTCTCATTCATGCCTCTCCATGCATTATTTTTAGGCCTAGTCTTTTGGAACCTTCCCAAAATGAATTATCATCATCTGTAGTCCAAAAAACTTCTCATTCATGCACCTTGCACACTTGTCCTCAAATTTGGCTTCAATTTTCCATGAAAATATATTGGATGAAGTGTATGACAAGTTTCAAACCTTCTATGGCCTTATAAGCATCAAGGATACCTTAAAATTAGTTGACATGAAGTTTTCCACCATTCTCACTAGCTTGTCCACTATGCCAATTTTGATTGGCTAAGATGAGAGATATTTTTTGGAAAATTAGGAGTTTTTTATTTAAATTTAGTGACCATATATAGTTATTAAAATTCCTAATCTTCCCTCTAAACTTAATTTAATCTTTAGACTACCGTAGCCTGCACAATCACAAAACTATCTAGAAAATTTTGTTTTGTATCATGTCTATACAAGTCCGTATAGATAAAAAGAATGGGATAAATTTATATTGAGTCCTATAAAATTTCCAATAACTTTAATGAGCAAACTATTCCATTAGAATTCATCTCTAGCTTCATTTCTCTAATCAGGTCTTGACTGAGGGTTTGCAAAAGTTTTAGGTCTATTTTGACTCTTAAGCTTTATTCATAAATCTCTAACATCCAAATTGAAAAAAAATCTACAAGTATGATGTTTAAGGAGCTTGATAACACCTATAAACTCCTTGGTCATCCATTCAAGGCCACATGAAAGATATAAGCATCTAAAACTAGGATATCAAGCTTATTTTTACAATTCCTACATGTTTGAGTTAATTTTGAGATCAAAAATAGATTATTTGAAACATATATTCCATCCAAAAGCTTTATTACCTCTGAATTAACCCCAAAAACATGCTCCAATAGATTAAAATTCATATCTAAGGCTATAAATGAATTTGACCCTATATTTGAAAACTAGACCCAACCATGTCATATAGGCCTAAGTGTCCTTGAAGCTCAAAATATCTTTATTAATTTTTTATTTTCATCCCATGAGATTTAACATGTCTATTTTGTCCTCATAAACATGTCTCAACAAGGTATAAATCATAACTAGGGATAGAAGTGTGAATGACCCTTCATTTGGGCACTAGGCCAAAACCTGCCTAGTATGCTTGCTTGTAAACCTGATGGTCCAGATCATCCCATTGGGTTTATCCTCTCTATGATAATTTTTCATGTTTTATATAGTTTTTTATAGCTTCAAAAACTTCCTTTAATGTTTCACTTAACTCCTAGCCATCATTTCATCTCTTCTCCCCAAAGCTACCAATTTATATATGAGGGGAAGTACCCTCTATCTGAGACAAAATAGAGAGTAATTCCCCTGTTAACTTAGACAATTTGGATATTTTATTAGGTTATCCAAGTGGTATATATGATTTATACCAAATTTAATCCTCTTTTCAGGTCATTTTATCCTTCAATTCTCCCAAAACCTAGAACAAGCTTGTGTGAAGAGACTGTCAGCAGGGTTTGAAACTGGGGTATGTGTTTTGTGCATGGGAAGGGCACCTATAGGTAGCTATGCATGAATTAGTCATTGGTAATAGTGAATTTATTTTCTAAAAACATTAAAATATCCTTTTTCAATTAATTGGATTAATTTTTCTCAATTTCATGCCATCTTCTCACTAAGAACACTGCCTTCCCTGTTCTGACTGAGATACTCTATCTTAATAACCCCTGTAGGTGTACATTAGCTTTGATTAAGCTTGGTAATGATGTTAAAATAATTTACATGAAACATGAGGTAAATATATTTTGTAATCCATACTTTTATTCACATTTCATTCATTAAGCATCACCTAGACATCAAGCTCAGTTGACTATCTACCTACAGTCAACTACAGGTGATTGTAGGAGAGCCTATAGGTGGCTTCTATCATCCAAACCCATGAAAAATATCATTTTTAAACCCATTAGGATTATTTGGAGTTATTTTATTCTTTTTTGAATCATTTTAAATCCTTTTTTAGTTATATTCTCCACAAGAATTCAAACCTTTTGCTCTCTATCTAAGATTGTTACCTACAATGGTTGTAGGTGTATATCTTTCCACCAAGACCCTGATCATGATGTGCAGGGACCATTTTATAATTTTAGATTCAACTAGCATCAACTTCATGACTTTATTTACCTTTAAATGGATAAAACATCATAAAGATATTATGATTAAGCCATTATTTGCATACCTTCTTGTAGGTCCACATTTCCTAAGTGTACAGACTATGAGTGCATATGGGGTCTAGAAAATAGTATATTAAACTATTTTGATGATAATTTGAAAGGATATAATCCTCATTACCTTATTAATACCACTCCAAATTAAAAATATATACCTCATAAGATATTTTTGTGTGTAAGATTAATTAAGATTCAAATTATGTAGATGTTAGTGCATGGGTTTAGTGCCTTTGTAGGTAACTTTAGGCCTTCAAATGTCCACTCTCCATTTGTCATATGCCTATAAAAATTGGAAAATTATTTTTCCTATGTGGTAAATTTAAAAAAAAAACATGATGATGGATCAACAATCCTTATACCCCTATTACAAAATGTCATCAAAACACCGAGGAACCCTATTTCATCTTTTGGGGAAGAAGGCCTAAACATTGTCATTTGAACTCTTAGCATGGTTTTCAACCTCCATTTGATCATTCACTCCTAAAATTGGCCCAAAATTCTCTACATAAAATTTTAAATCATCAAATATTATTTAAACCAATCTCATGTTCTTTGTAAAGTTAATTTTATATCTCTACTAATACCCTTGTAGGTACATACTTCATATACAGACAGTAAATGCAAACTTTGACAGTTTACAAGGTGTATGTGTTACAATGGAGTTTGGTATTTTAAAGAGTTTTAAAATAATTTCACCAATATAAAATATCTTTATTATCTTATACACTTCTTTTTCAATATGATTGGTCTTTATGAGGACCCTACAAGTGTATGTTAATGGCAATATTGGGTGTGGTGACTGTGTTAACTAGGATAGTCCTTATTCCACCAATACAAGACATTTAATTTAATTATATTGTTATTTAAGATCATTTAAATTCTCAATATCATAAATATATCACCATATACGTGTTAAACATCTCAACTTATCTCACTAAATTGATTGTGTATGATAGACATGGGACCAAATGGTTGAATAGTACTTTGTGACTGCAACTCATAGAACATTTGCTTGAAAAATGATATTGGAAGGTGAATTGAAATAAATATAAATTTTAAAAAATATAAATATCCTATCACAACCCTATGATTCCATGAACAATCATGAAGTTATTAAAAATGGTGAAAACTACCTATCATCCCAAATGACAGTAGTCTAAAAATTTGAGATGATTTTCCCATCACAACACTTTAAAACATGAAAACAAGAATGGATATAATTATATAAGATACTCAAAATCATTTGGAACTAATATCATCATCTATTTCATATGGAATTTCTCAAACCAAGGTAAAACCTATAGGCTACATAGATTAGTAGGCAAAAAAACATAGTCAACTTCATGAGGATGGTTCATGAAGCACAGGCCACCATTATTCAAAATATTGTAATGGAAATTAATTTATATAAGTTTAATAAAACCTCTCAAAATCATTTGTCCTGAAACCTCTTGAGCTATCCATACTAAGTACAAACCTAAAGGTCACTTCTATATGCTTAAGAAAGCAAAGATGGAGTAGAACAGTTTTGGCTTTAAAATGGCACTTCTAGAGTATCTAAAGTGTTGATATGAGTCTTATGAATATTAAGGGACATTAAATTATCTTTTCCCATGTGACACACTTCCCCATGAGTTGTACAAGTGCCAAATGCTCCCTTTTTAAGTTGGTTTCTTGAATTTTAGTTAAACAACCTACAACATTCTAATGTAACTAACATCCCTGATAAGTAAACTAGATTATTGGATGCTTGAAAGGAAAATAAGACATATATACACCTTGGTAAATGTGCCTTTTAAATTTATGACCATTAAAAGCCCACTAAATGACTCAAAATGACAAATTTACTAATATGACTAAGACCAAGTCTAAGATGACATTAAATGACATCAAATAACATATAATACACCCCATGATAATATATTATACCCTTTAAAACATCTAAAACTCATGTTTTTACCTATAGGGATCCCAATCTAACCTAAATGTCAAATTTGGTCAATAAATTGGTGACTCATAAGGGTAGTATGCATGTTATACTAACTAGACCAGTAGCCTTATTAGTCCATTGGGTTTAGGAGTCAACTAAATTTTGAGACAAATAATAAGGCTTTGATCATTGAGTACAATCTTTGATAAAGACAAGACCAATGACTACCTCAACCACACAAAACAAACTACACACACAAATCAAAATTATACACACATGTGCTTCATGATCACTAATGGAACACACACACTAAACTAAACAAAATAACTCAAACACTAACTAACTTGAGATGAGAACTTCCTCTTGGATCAAATGGGAAGTTTGAAACTCTTCTTGCTTCATGAAATGAAATAATGAATGAGGCATATAGCCTTTTATCATTTAGAATTGATGCGTCCAAATTTTTCATGATGTTTTCCAACTTCATTGGCATGATGTTCATTGAAAACCAAGTAGATTCAAACAATTTGGATATATAAATGAACTCTTATTGCATCCAAATATCCTCAAACTTCTCATGTGGATCTTCAACTGCAACCTCATTTTTGATTTCCATAGGGCTCTCAATAAGATAAGGTTTCTTCTCAGCTACAAGTTCTTATAGCTCATCAAGTAGCTTTGCATACTCTATCCAATCTTGATCATTTTCCTCTATGGAAGATTCTTTCTTCACTTTCTCTTGTACTTGGCCCTCAACTTGGCAAAGCTATTCAAGTGCTTGAAAGAGCTTCATTTGTAGCTACCAAACATCTTTATCTTTTTCATCATCTAGAATCACTACCTCATCAATATTATCTTCTTGATGTGTGAGGTCATCAAGATAGTGTTCTTCAATATCCAATGCATCTAATGGTGATTCAAGATCCGGCTGAGGTATTGTGTCATCTTCAAGAACAACATCTTGCACATTAGTCTCAAGAGAGTTTTCTAGGGCTGCAACCTCTTTGGGAAAGACTTGAAATTGTTCTCCCTCCTTAGTATCACATTCATCTTGATGGTAGAGGTGATCATATACAAATTTTTTACTATATGTATAATCTTATTCAAGGGATTCAAGATCTTCCATCTCTTTCTCCTTCATAGTGATGCCAAGACTAGGCATCTTGAAATCATGTGATCTAGCCCAATGAGTCTGCCAAGGAATTATGTCTTATTCAAGAAGGAGTTTTGAACTTTTATCAACCAAATTATCCTCTTTAGGTTCCCATACCATAGGTACATCAAGGTAAAGGGTGATGGGTGAGGAAAAAATGAACTAGTTGGTGGAGGTGGCACATAGAACTCAAAATCAGATTGAGGATGAAGTGTAAGGGGCTCTTTTAGAAGATCTTAGGGAAGGGTAGGTAGACCTTTTAGATAAAACAACTTTATTTTCCTCTTTCCACTTTATAATCACTTCATTCACATCTTATTTATCTTGAGGAATCTCTTAAGTAAGAGTGGATGAGGTGTGTTTAGGCATAGGATCTTCTTTTGGGTTTAAACCTTATATCACACCTTGACTTAGCAATTTCATCTTTGCCTCTAACTCTCGAATCTGATTGGATAGATTATATTGTAAATATTTCTCTTTAAATTCATAGGCATCATCAGAAGGATGAGGAGTACAAGAGGGCTGACATGGAAAACAAGAGGTCTCTTAAAGAAGGGTGGGAGGGACTTTCATAGGATCAAGTTTTTCTTCAACTTCACACTCTTTATCTAGGATTTTCTCCTCCTTTCCTCATGATTCCACTATATTACTCTAGATTAAAATGTTAGGATTAGAAGTATTCTCTTGAGGTGGTGATTGAATTTGAGGAGTGGGTGAAGTTTTCAAGGAACTTAGAATCTCCTTAGTCTTGGATTCTCCACCTTGTCTCCAACATGGAAAGGCATATCTAGAGGACTCTTCTTGAAGTGGGGATTTAATGAGAGAGGTAAATGAGGGTTTATATTCCACTTATTTTGTTACTAATATGGACTACTGAATTTTCTTATTGACCAACTCAATTTTCCTATCAAGGTTTGCTTCAAACACAAGGCTAGTCTTTTCAACTCTCTCTTCCACTTGATTTAGAAAAGGATAACTTTGTAAATTTTGATTGGGCTCATGATTATGGATAAAATATGGATGATATAAAACTTTGGGAAGTGGATATGAAGGTTGATATACTTGATAAGGTTGCTCCTCACAAAATCTTAGTTTATCTTCCAAGGATTCAATCAATCCACTCACATCTAGCATCTCACTTGTGAGCCTTTGCCAACTGGATCTCTCAATAGGCACCCACTCTCTTTTGAAAAAAAATAATTTATCTCTTGCCTTATATATTAAATTCTTAAAAACATATTGAACTTATCCCCTTAATGTATCAAGATCCAACATTTAATTTTCATAGACCAAGAGTGTCTTCTTGAAAGTTACAATGGACTGATTGGAGAAATGGATAGGTTGACTAGGAGCAAGATATGGAGAGGGCTAATTGTAGGTCTGATACAAATCATAACAATGCTAGTTATATGGTTGATAAGGATCATGATAAGGTTGACCATGGTTATAGTAAGACTGGTAATAATCACACCAAGGTTGATAGGAAATGCCATGAGATTGATATGTCCCACCAACTTATGTAAGACAAGAGTCAACTCTAAAATTAGCCATGAAACCTCATTGAAAGAAAGAACACAAATAAAAATGTTACCAACCATATTCAAAGGATAACCTAGGCTGATTGACTAGTTGATATAGCTTCAAAGTCACCATTGATGCTTGAATAAATGCCTCTAAAGGTTGATTATTGAAAGACAACACAAAAAATATTCTGACCTCTTAGACCAAGAGTCCCACCAAGCATGCCAAAAATTATTTTCAATTGTATTTTCACCCTTTGAATATATTCCTAATCTCTCACCATCTAAGTGTCACAATGGAAACACCTCTAGGCTTATGGGTAGCCAAAGTATGAGGTGAATCTCTAGATAGCGCTAGCTCCCTTGATGTACCACTTTGAATTGAAACTACACCTAAATTTTGGGGGAGAAAATGGAGAGAGATAACTAGAATAAAACTATTTTAAGGGGGTGATACACCAAATAAGATGATGATTTCCAACCAACAGCATGTTACACATGAAATCAAGGGATAAACTAAACATAAACTTCTATAATTTATATATTCTCTCATCAATATTACATTATGAGGTTAAGGATGAATGTGAAAATATAGGGGGTCTATAAAATAGTCCTTGAATCGAACTAATCAAAATATTAACTTATTCAATCCTTGACATTTCCTAGAACACTTCACATGCCCTGCAAGAAGAAGCTTTCCAATTACAAATAGGGTGAAATAATGAGACAATATGCTAAGGAATCCATAGTCTTCACTAATAAATATTAAATATTAAATTAAAACACACTAAAAACAATCATGAAGTAGTAAAAATAAATAGTCTTATTGATCAAATGGTATGAAAATGGGCAGGGCTTTCCCATATTCAAGTGGAACATAAGTTACAATGGCCAAAATGGTTAGTTCTTATAAAACTTGAGAAAGAGAGGAGAAAAGATAAGTATAATCATCACAAGGACACTTTTAAAGATGATAAAATCAGTTAATTGTGCATGAAAATAGGATGTGGTATGAATCATGTAAGGTTAGGAACCACAAGTGTCAAATCAATGCATAAACTTCATGAAAAGTGGCATAAAATTCCTTGTCTTGGCTCAAAAAATTGCCTTCATAATTTGGACCTGTTCGAAAATTACATAACTAATTATGGATAATTTTTATGATTGGAAATAATTTTTAGGGTCTTAGGCATGCCTTTCCATGCATTTGTTGTAGGCTTGGTCCTCTAGAACCTTCCCAAAATGAGTTATCATCTATAGTTCAAGAAACTCCTCATTCATGAACCTTGCACACTTGGCCTCAAATTTGGATTTAATTTTCCATGAAAATACATGGGAGGAAGTAGATGAAAAATTTAAAGATATTCCATGGCCTTAGAAGCATCAAGGACACCTTAAAATTAGTTCACATGAAGTTTTCCACGCTTCTCACTAGCTTGTTCACAATTTCTAGTTTTGACTGGCTGAGATGAGAGCTATTATTTAGAAAATTAGGAGTTTTTTCCTAGAATTAAATTACAATATGTAGTTATTACAATGCATAAGATTCCTTCCAAACTTGATTTCATCTTTAGACTCCTCTTGTAGCCTATCAAATGCACAAAACTATCAATAAAATACTATTATGTACCCTGTGTGTACAAGTCCGTACAAATAAAAAGTATGGGAGGGATTATTAGTGAGTTATCTATAAGGTCCAATAACTTTCATGAGAAAAATATTCCATTATAATTCCTGTCAAGCTTCATTTCTTCAATCAGGTCTTGACTGAGGGTTTGCAAGGGTTTTGGGCCTATTTTGACTATTAAGCTTTGTCCATAAAGCTCTGACATCCAAATTGAAAAAAAATCCAAAATGATGATTTTCAAGGACCTTGATATCACCTCTCAATTTCTTGGGAATCCATGCAAGGCCTCATGAAATATATAAGCATCTAAAACTAGGTTATCGAGCTTGTTTTTACAATTCATGCATGTCTAAGTTAGTTTTGAGCTCAAAAATGGATTATTTGCAACATATCTACCCTCCATAAGCTTTATTACCTCTATATTAACCCCACAATCATGCTCCAATATGTTTAAATTCATATCAAAGGCTATAAATGAACTTGACCTTGTATTTGAAAACTAGATCCAACCATGTCAAATAGGCCTAAGTGTCCTTCAAGCTCAAAATAGTTTTCCTACTATTTTATTTGCATGCCAAAAGCTTTAACATGTCTATTATGTCCTCATAAACATGTCTCAATAAGTTATAAATCATAATTATGGCTAGAAGTGTGAATGACCCTTCATTTGGGCACTAGGCCAAAACTTGCCTAGTATGCTTGATTGTAAACCTGATGGTCTAGATTATCCCATTGGGTTTCTCCTCTATATGACAATTTTTCATGTTTTCTATAGGTTTTTTCCATCTTCACAAACTTCTTTTAATGTTTCACTTAACTCATGGCCATCATTTCATCTCTTCTCCCCAAAATTGCCAATTTATATATGAGGGGAAGTACCCTTTATCTAAGACAAAATAGAGGATACTTCCCCTATTCACATAGAAAATTTGGATATTTTATAAGTTTATCTAAGTGATATATATTATTTCTACCAAATTTAATCATATTTTCATGTCATGTAATCCTTCAATTCTCCCAAAACCTAAAACAGGTTTGTGTGAAGAGACTGTCAGTAAGGTTTGAAATTGAGGACTATGTATTGTGCATGAGAGGGGAACATGTAGGTAGCTATGCATGAATTATGTATTGTTAATAGTTCATATATTTTATAAAAACCTTAAAAGATACTTTGGAAATGAATTGGATCAATTTTTCTCAAGTCCATGTCATCTTCTCACCAAGAACATTGCCTTCCCTGTTCTAACTGAGATACTTTATCTTAATGACCCCCATAGGTGTACATTAGCTTTGATTAATCTTGGAAATTATGTTTAAAGGAATTAAATTAAACATTGAGTCCATTTATTTTATATTCCATACTTTTATTCACCTTTCATGCCTTAATCACCACCTAGACATCAAGCTCAGTTCACTGTCTACCTACCGTCACCTATAAGTGACTGTAAGAGACCCTATAGGTGGCTTCTATCATCAAAAAACATGAAAATTTTAATTTTTAAACCCCTTAGGATTATTTTTAGTTATTTTATTATTTTTTTACTCATTTTAAATCCTTTTTGAGTTATATTCTCCACAAGAATTCAAACTTTTTGCTCTCTACTTGAGACAATTACCTATAGTGGTTGTAGGTGTATATTTCTCCACCAGGACCCTGATCATGATGTGTAGGGACCATTTTTGAAGTTTAGAGTAAAAAATAATCAACTTAATGAATGTATTTACCTTGAAATTTATAAAACGTCACAAGGCTATAATTTTTAAACCATTATCTGCATACCTTGTTGTAGGTTAACATTTCCTAAGTGTACGGACTGTGGGTGCATATGAGGATCTAGAACCCAGTATACTAAACTCTTTTGATGATCCTTTAAAAGGTTGGAATCCTCATTACCTTATTAATACCACTAAAAATTCAACATATATTCCTCATATGATCTTTTGAGGTGTAATATCAATTAAGGTTCAAATTATGTAGATGTTACTACCTAGGTTTAGCACCTTTGTAGGTAACTTTAGGCCTTCAAATGTCCACTCTCTATTTGTCATATACCTATAAAACTTGTCCGAGTATTTTTCATATGTGGGAAATTGAAAAAAAACACATTATTATGTATCAACATTTCTTATACCCCTATTACAAAGTGTCATCAAAACACCCAAGAACTTTGTTTTCATCTTTTGGGGAAAAAAGGTCTAAACACTGTAATTTGAACTTTAGCATGGTTTGTAACCACCATTTTATCATTAACTCATAAAATAGGTCTTAAATTATCTAAATAAAATGTTAGGTCATCAAATATACTTTTAACAAATATCATGTTCTTTGTACAGGTGATTTTATATCTCTACCAATACCCATGTACGTACATATTCAATAAACAGGTAGTAAATACAAACTAAGATAGTTTTCAAGGTGTATGTGTTCCAATGGAGTTTGGTATTTTCAAGAGTTTAAAAATAATTTCACCACAATCAAATATCTTACTTATCTTATACACTTCCTTTTCAATATGATTTGTCTCTATGAGGACCCTGTAGGTGTATGTTAAAGGCAGAATTGGGTGTGGGTGACTGTGTTAACTAGGGCAGTCCTTCTTCCAAAAAATGTAAGGCCTTTAATTGACTTATATTGTTATTTTATTTCATTTAACTTATAAATATCATAAATTCATCACCATGGATGTGTTAAATGTCTCAACTCAGCTCACCAAATTGACTATGTATGATAGTCATGGGATGAACTGACTGAATAGTACTTTGTGACTGCAACTCATAGAACATTTTCTTGTAAAATGAGATTTTAAGGTAAATGGAGATAAATATAATTTTTAAAACATATAAATAGACCTATCACAACCCTCTAAATCTATTAACATGCATGAAGTTCTTGAAAATGGTGAAAACTACTTGTCATCCTAAATAAGAGTAGTCTACAAATTTGAGATGATTTACCCATCACAATAATTTTAAACATGAAAAAAATAATTTATAGTATTATATAAGAGACTCAAAATCCTTTGTAATCGATATCAGTAGTTGTTTCATACAAAATTTCTCAAACCAAGGCAAAACCTATAGGCTACAGAGATTAGCAGGTAGAAAAACATAGTCAACTTTATGAGGATGGTTCATGAAGCACATGCCACCATTATTAAAAATATTTTAATTTAAATTAAGGTATATAAGTTTACTACAACCTACCAAAATAATATTTCTTGAAACCTCTTGAATTATCTATACTAAGCACAAACCTGAAGGTCACTTTTGTATGCCTAGGAAAGCAAAGATGTAGCAGAATGATTTTGGCTTAAAAATGGAACTTTTAGAGCATTTAAATCATTGAGATGAGTTTTAATAAGATGAAGGGATGTTCCATGATATTTTCCCATGTGTCACACTTCCCCATGAGTCGTACAAGTGCCAAATGCTCCCTTTTCAGTTGGTTTCTTAAATTTCAATTAAATAACCTGCAAGATTATGATATAACTAACATCCTTGGTAGTTAAACTAGATTTTTGGATGATTGAAATGAAAAAATGACATCTGGACATCTTGGGAAACATGCTACTTGCATTTATTACCCTTAAAAGCCCACTAAATGACCCAAAATGACAAATTGACTAATATGACTAAGACCAAGGCTAGGATGACATTAAATGACATCAAATAACATATAATACACCCCATGACAATATATTATACCCCCTAAAACATCTAAAACTCATGTTTTTACCTATATGGGTCTCAATTTGACCTAAAAGTCAATTTTGGTCAATAGATTGGATCATTCCTAAAAAAGATAGGAAATAATTGAAAATATATGAAATAAACTATAATTATTAGCGTAATATTAACTAAAATAAGTAGAATTAAAAAACAATTGAATAATTATAGAGTCATTGGCCTCTTTGAGGGGGAAACCTCCTTTGAACAAGCTCAATTCAATACAATTCATAGATGCCTTCATACTAGTTTAGGCTCCTATTTATAGTAATCTAATACTAGATAACCACTACTCCTAATGAATGTGGGATTATAACACTATTACACTCAACTATTACAATAGGATTTGAAGGAATATTACAAAGCATATATGTTTATATTTGTTTATTAAATAAGCAAATTATAAAAGGATAGTTAGGTTATAGGGTCCTAACACAAATATATCACTTGTGCCTTGCCCAAAATCCTTCACTCAATTGTGACCCTTAAATTAAGCCACCAATAAAATATCAAGGGTTTTCATCCCCAATTTTTGATTCTCGATGAGGTTTTTTGTTCTCAATAGTTAAAAGTAAAATCAAATGTGTTTAACTTATGAAATAAAATGGTGGATGATCATAGCTCCCAAAAATGGACCTCACCACCTTCCTTTATACCTTTTTCCCTCCAAACCAACTCTTAAGTGGGGCACTCTAAATGGGGTTGAAACTGAAATATTCAAAAGGTGATTCTCCTTATAATTTCTAATTAAGGGCGTACTTCCTCAAATTATAAAGTCCCCTTTTTTTAAAGTCATATTAGAAATAAGTTACTGACATAAAGCCATTTTTTGCAACTTGAATAAAACATCATGTTCTCCTTTTTCCTTCCTTCCCTTAGACTATGGGAAACCAAAATAATAGGCTAAGTGTATTCATTCCTCTCTAAACCTGAGAAGGGGACATGAGAGTCTTCCCCTCTTTATATTGCTTGTCCTCAAGTAATGTTATTTTAACTTTGATCCCTCCATATTTAACCATCCTACCCATATTTAAAATTTGTAATCCTGTGTTCTAAAAAATATTCCTTACTATTACCTCAGAGAATCTAAAATTGAATTATAAAATAACACTCTTGAAGTTGGCATGATTTCCAAAATCTTTCATTAAATATATTCCTTTAACCATGTGATAGGTGAGCTCATTATCTTCCCATTACATGTCATCTTCAATATTTTACCCAAGAACATCATGCATGCTCAAATGCACCAAATATATCATACTATAATGACCAAAACATCTGATTCCCATTTCTTTCAAGTGGTAAAACCTCTCCCAATAGTTATCATGGGGTCTACTCCATTCATCACCCACATCTATATGATCTCCCTTGATGAAGCCTTCTACCCACGGCATGAGAACATCTTCCATATATTTATTTAAGGCCAAAGGTTACCCCATGTGTTCACCATTATGTTTATATTGTACCCATATGCTCCTCTCATAAGATGAAGGATCCTAAACACTTGTTTCATGACTATAGCCTTCATCTCTAGTGGGTCCCATAATGTTATTATGGGCTGGTCCTTCCAATTCATGGCATAAAATAGCTTACATGTAGGCTATAAAAAAGTCATAACAACCAAAAACCTCCATGAATCTCATCCCAATCAACATTAGAATGGTTGGGTTGATTTTCCCTAATAGCAAACATTTTATACTAAGATCACCATATAATAAAACTCTCTCAAAATGCACAAATCCATAGCTATTTATGACTAAAATCATCAAAACTAACAATATAAAAATGGTGTCATAGTTGCAAAAATGACAAACCCACACACCAATTAGTAGTGTGATCAATATAAAACTAGTGGGTAGCCAATCAAGGGCTAAAAATCCTCCATTTATAGTCACAGACTGAAAATTACTATTTCCCATTACATTAAACCCCTATAAAACTATTTGTATAGTTGAAAATAAAGTAAAGTGGTGGTTGATAATGGTGATGATAGTAGCATCAAGGTTGAGAATCACATTCATAGTTATCATGAGTGTGTTCCTTCTGAAATTTGTTGATAGGATATTATTGCCACCTGATTCCTTTAAATCTTGTTGATTATCCTTTACACAAATATCTAAATTTGAAGCTACTCCATGATGATTATGTTGTGTTCCTTTTATTTCCATGTGAATTTATCCTTGAGGTCTTCTTGTGATGCATGTAACTTTTTTTTCATAGGAAGTATGTATCCAACACCATTCCTAAAATTTTGGTGGTACTCTTCACTCAATGTAAATATCAGAGGTTCAAAATTAAACATCATTAAAAACTAACCCAAAGTAGACCAAATATCATCATGAGAATATATCTCACCTGAGCTCATGTAATAATAGTCATTACACACCTCGTGTCTACCCCAAGTACTGACAAGTTTTTGTGCTTTATCAAATAAGTATATCCAATGCATGCCCATAGCTAAGCTTGCCTCTTATATATTATAACTAGATTATTTATTTGAACTCCATGAGTTCCTTCCATGCTACCTAAATCATGACTAAAGTGTTGCATTCCTTTACTATAAATCAAAATGGTGGTGGTTAGAAAATATATTGTAACAACTACACATTCCCCATTCTTCTAAGAGTGGCAATCTTGAATGTAGTTTGAGACCAACCCAACCATGGCTTGTTGATTCATATCATCTTGATTATCAAAATTACATCTATATTTTTGACCACCCTTCCTCATCAAGCATTCTGTGGGGACAATCTTCATTTTGTCAACACCCATGATCTTATCTTCAAATGTGAAACTCAGCTTCAAGAAACAATCTATGGATTAATCCTTTAGAATTTTTTTAGAATAAACCATGTATCATATATGACTCCTCATGAACTCCTTTTCTAACCAATTTCCAAATTTGAATAATTTTGAAGTAGATTCAAAGCTTCAATTTGCTTTGTCATTCATAATTTTGCTTAAGTCCCATCTACAAACATCATGTTGAATCATGGAATTTACATGACCTATGTTATAATTTGTATCTTTTACCCTATCTCCCTTTTTAGAATTATTTCTATGATGATAATAATCTTTTATAGGTAAATTAGGGGGCATCAACCTAGAAATATTATCATACCTTAAGTTCCAGTCATAATGTTCATCCACTTTTTCCAGAAGAGAGATTGCTCAGATAACCACAACACTACCATCCATGTGACTCAAAACTCCCAATTTAGTGTTAATCAAAATGTCCACCTCAATTTCATATCCATCCCTAATGCTTCTATAAAAATTAATACTCTCATCCTTATTTTTATAGTCATGAAGATAATCAAATCTCTTACCCTTATTTGCTGGTTTGAAGATTCTAACAAGCTAAAGACCAATATAAGTATCTGGTGAGGCACTTTCTCCATGTGCATGCCTCAAAAAAATATCTTCCTAGAATTCCCCTTCATAAACCTCTTGTAAATCTTATTGTTCTTCATACTCATAACTACCACAATGATTATTCAAGATCTCACCTTCCTCTTTAAATTTCTTTAGGTATTGTTTTTCTTGAATAGCTATCAAATTAGCTTCCTTAGATATTCTTAGCCATTCATCACACATTTTTTGAGTCCTTATCACATCCTTTGTAATTTCCTTCAATGTAGCTAGTTTCATTTCAAAACTAAGATACACTTTTGTCTTTTATGGTGGATCATTAAATTATGCCTCATATATGTGATTTATGCACTTATTTTCTATTGAACTCCTTAGGAAATCAGAAAATGGTGTTTTCACCTTTATAATTTCTTCCTTGACTTCTTCATTCCTTTGCTGATACATGTAGTCATTATAAGTCAATAAAACATTTTCTACTATCAAATAATCTTTACCTTCAAATTGCATGTGGAATTCATTTTACTCCTCAATAGGGTTTTGAGGTTCAAACTTTGACCCTCTCTTCCCTTTATCTGACCACACTTCCTCATAGTTCCCTTTTCCATTATATGACTCTATCAACTCCATAAAGTCTATAAAATATATTTCTATTTGAATCTCTATTAGAAGAGTGTTTTATAAATCAAAATTGGCCATAATATCCTTATGTAGCAACCCCATGGTTCACAGGCTAGAAATAAAATGGCTCTGATGCCACTATAGTATCCTTTTTAGGGCCAAAGTAAACAATTATAGAATTTGTATAAAACCCTTACATAATTATAAAATATTACTAAAACTCTAACAATAAATTGTAAAAAAATTAAAATATCTACTTAGACATGAAAATAAAATTTTGACCTCATAGAAACCCTCATAAAATATGGAAATTCAATCAATTTCCTTGGTGAAACCCTCATATTATCAAATCTAATTTTTAATAAACTTTCAAGTCTGCAAGTACCAAATTTTAAATTTGAACCATGCAATATCATAGGAAATATATATTCCACATAAAACCCCTAAAAATATATGAATTTGATTTATTTCAATAATAAACCCTTGAAACAAAAATATAAAATTTTATAAATATTTTTTAGGATGTAAATTAATGAATTTGCAATGAACCATACCAATGCAAATCCATAAACCCTAATAACTCTCTAGCTATGAAAAGTGGCCATTTCAAATATGAATCAGCCCTTGATATACCCACATTGACCCCAAATACTACATAGCCCTAAAAAAAACCCATAAGGGTGATTTCAATTCTCTATTATCCTACAAAGTCCATTCCAATTGGTCATCACTCCTAAAAACCTAATGTTCCAACCTCCAAGGGATGCCACACTCCATGTGCCTTATCCAAAATCCTTCACTCAATTATGACCCTTGAATGAAGCCACCAATAGAATATCGAGGGTTTTCATCCCTAATTTATAATTATCGATGGGGTTTTTCATTTTTAGCTGAAAGTATAAGCAAACATGTCCATATGATGAAATAAATTGGTATATGATCATATCTCCCAAAAACAAACCTCACCACCTTCCTTTATACCTTTTTCCATCTAAACTAACTCCCAAGTGAGGTGTTCCAAGTTAGGGTAAAGTCAAATATTTAAAAATTGATTCTCCTTATAATTTCTAATTAAGGGATCTTTTTCTCAAGTTATAAAGTCCCCTTTTTTAAATTCAAATTAGAAATATTTTGTTGACATAAAATCATTTTTTGTCAACTTGAAGAAAACACCATGTTCCCCTTTTTCCTTCCTTACTTTAGCCTATGAAAAACCAAAATAATAGGCTAAGGGTATTCATTCCTCTCTAAACCTAAGAAGGGAACATGAAAAAAAAAAAATAATCACATCCAATGATGAAAACCATTTCTATAGCATCTTGGGAAAGTACCATGATGAAAACCAAGTTTATGGTGTCATGTGTAAACAATCCATTATATGAAATTACCTTAACACTTAAGGGAAGCCCCATTTTCACCCTTATCCATCCCATTCAATCCATTTTTTTAATACAATCCTATCCAAATCCTTATCCTGGTCTATCCTCTTATCCATCCTACCATGCCCATATCTCTTCTTGTCTTGACCTTGATAAGGAAGTGGAAGTAGTTTTGAGCCTTGTTTTGGGAAACACCTTGGTATATCATTTAAATGGTAATTTGAGTATTTGACACTTGGTCCCACTAACATGGTCCTTAGAGAACCCTCGTCCATTCCTAGTCATCATCCCCCATAATCTCCCATTATCATCCAACATCATCCTTAATCCATTCCCTTTGTTATCATATCTCATCTCGATGCTAGAACAAATTTTTCCTTGGCTAGTAGCCCTTGTATATCCTTAATCCAAAAATCCAAAAAAATCATAAAATTCAAAATTTAAAAATAGTAGATAATCCAAAAAAAATCAAAAACACCAAATAATCACAAAATCCCTAAAAATAAAAAAAGGTTATAAATATCCAAAAGAGATATAAAGCCATAAAATCCAAAAACATTTGTCTTATCCTCAATCCAATCAATAATCCTTAATTAATCTTTAATCAAATTATTTTAACTACCATTAAGATGTGTCCTTCCCAAGTCTTCCCTATTTAGGGAAACTCAAAATCATCAATTTTGGCTCATAGTTTTTGCCTTGTTTGGATAAAATCAAAGTGTGTAAATTATTTTGGGTTTTTTTTTCTAATACATCTCCTTGCATGTATCCTTTATTGGGGGAACCATATAGTTATTGATATCATTGAGCCTTCACACATGGATTTTGACTTGGTTAAATGACAAGATGATTTATGTTGCTTTTGTTTTCAAGTTTGTGTGTACTTATTTGCTTGCTTGTTTGTTTCATTTTCTCAGTGTGCCTTAACTTAGTATATATACATCAATATGATCATAATGTTTTTTCCAAATCATGGTGATTTATTTTGTTTATATTTGAGTCCATCCATTGGCATGTGACAATAATGTCATCCTAATTTTTCCATATCATGGTGCATTTATGTCACTTGTCTATTGGATTGGGGGTTAGTCCTTACACACATTCAGGCTAGGACATCATGGTGCATATCATTCAGTGCTACATCAAAAATCAAGTTACAAAAATTGGTCATAGATTCACTAAGGCAATAATTTATCCCCTTGCAAAATTGTTTTTTCAAATCAAACTATCTTGTCCATTTTTTACTAGATCAAGTCAACTTATCCATTCATCCTCATCATTTTTCATCATTGTCCTCCCTTTTGGGGATAACTAAATTGTCCTAAGGTCTATTTGGAATATGTAGGTAGTGCTCAATCACAGGAAATTTCTAAGGTCAGCTCAACCACAACACCATCATTCTTATTCCTATTTGCATTGTCCATTTATTCTAACTAAAAATCCAATTATATCTAGATGTAATCACATCATTCTTCAATCATTATCACATCATTATTTAATTATTATTTTCACCACCTTGGGGCATCCTTATGTTCCTAGTTTTTTGTGTCTTTTTCATTCTATGAAAAATTTTAATACCATCTCCATATACATTTGTGTCAACCTATCAACTTATTATCATTTATCAATGTGATCTTATCAATCCTTAACTTATGCAATAGTTTAAATCCTTTATATATGTTTTCCAATCAATCAATCTACCTTGTTTGGGGTAAAACAATTAATCATTTAGTCTAAGGTCATAACTTTCATCTTATTTGGGGTAAATCATAACATGCAACTCATTATTGAGATATAACATTTTCCATTCTACCTTGCTTGGGGCAAGTTAAGACCATAACTTTGTCTGTATATTTTTCCCATGTACACCCTACTTAGGTTAAGTCAAAGTGTACATCTTATCTCAGGAAGTATCATTCCCAAAATCCACTTTGTTTGGGGAAAATCAATTCATCATCATTGGAAATAAGATCATTCAAGCATCATGTCAAGTGGGTTTATCTCATCCACAAGTTAATTTCATCTATTGTCATCACATGTTGCATCCCCGCCCCTATTTATTCATCACCCACCCATTACTTCTTCCATTCTAGCTTCTTCCTCTCTTTTTTGAGATCCCATTTATATCCTTAATCTCTATGTACCCTCTCAAAGGGATATCATTCATCACATTATTTCATCATCATCATCTAATTTTTCATCAACATTTTTTTGGCTTCTTATTTTTTTCAAAATTCATTACTCCACTCATCATGTCTTATAACACCTTCTCAAAGAGGGGTAAAATGTAGACATTTAAAATTAGATATTTTTTTATTTAACTATTCACTAACATCATCCTAAATCATTGAGTCAATTATTTTATTTCCACTAATGTTCCTAGTTTGACACTATTTCACCCCTACCTCCACCCCCTACAACTTAATCACATCATTCTTCTATTATCACATCTTATCCTATCAATCCACATAACTTCCCATTGTTAATTAACCTTTGTTAATTATCTTAATTATATTCTAATGTAAAATTCCATACCTTTTCTAAATTCATAAATTCTTAATGTCGTCATCACACAATAATTTGACAATTAAAAATTCATTAAATCTTCCTCTTTTCTAAGGTAATTGAGTGGAGTTGGATAGTGTCTAAGCAAGCTTTATGACAAGCTCTTACATTTCCTTCCACACTCAAGACTTTCTTCCACACTCTTTCTCTCCCTCTTACATATTCCATCTCTCTCATTTATGAGGATGGGGAAATAATCCCATCCATTGATTTGAATGTGAAAATTCATCATCCAATTCTATAAATTGGAGGGCTTATTCTTCATTCCAACATGACCAACTAGTGTAGTGAACCTCTACCAAATCCTAAGTCCATCATCCATTGATTATCAAGCATTATCAAATAAATTATCTACAGTGCAAGGGTAAATATTTCCAATGTGACTACATGCCATTGATCAAAGCCTTTTGAAACTACATCTGAGCCAATCCAAACTTGAGTTCTAAATAGAAGGAGACATATATGAGGAAGGTATAATCATTTGATTTTGTCTTCTATTTATTTTTTAAAACTTTTTATACCTTACCCAATCTAAGGATATGTGCCTAAGATATTATTTTGGTTTGATTTTCAAGCTAACAAGAAACTAATATACTTTGTAATCATGTGGTTTACACATAGCTTCAATTTTAGATAGAAACAAAACTGATTTTCACTCCATCCAATCATTTAAATCTTTAATTTTATATCAAATCCATGTTAAAACAAGGTTCAAAAATTTTATTAGGCCATTATCAGAAGAAACAATGGCTTCAATGAATTATGCTTCCATAAATATTCCTATTTTTAAAGGTGACAACTTTGAGTTTAGAGAGATCAGCTAAAAATAATTCCTGTGTAGAAATAAGTTTGGGAGAATGTTCTCCATGGGTACACACACTTAAATAGTTTAATACTTTGACACAAGATTATAAAATAACAAAAAAATATGAATAAAATTAAGATGTACAAGCTTTATTATATCTTCAAAGTGTCATAGACCCAAGAATTTTAAAATGTAAGAATGCCCATGAGGCATGGAATACCTTGGAAAATTCATATCAAGGATACATTAATATCAAAGAATAAAAAATCCAAACACTTAAAATGTATTTAAAAATTTTATAATGTTATATTCTAAAGGGTTAGGAGATTATTACATAAGATTAAATGATTTAGTTCATAGAATGAGAGTTTATGGAGAAAATAATACAAAACAATGTTATAGTAATAAAAATTTAGAGATATTTAAGCCAAATATGGTTGCATATTTTGATCACTCTTGAATATTGTTAAGACATGAACACTATAAGTGTTGATAAGTTAATGGGTTCTCATTTGTCTCATGAAGACAAAATGAGACTATACAGAGGAGGTCAAGAACAAGCACATGAACCAAGGCAAAGGTTTCAAAAACTAAAGATAAAAATAAAAATTAGAATTAATATATTTATAAAAATTCAAATTTAAAGGGAAATTTTGAAGCTAACTTCACAATTAAGTAATAAATATTTTAATTTTCATTACTACAAAAAACCAAGACATGTGATTAAAGATTGTAGGATACTAGAAGCTAAGAATCAAGTTAATCAAGAGATTTAAAAGAAAGCTTTTCAAATTGAGAAAAGTGATGTTTAAAAGGGATCAAATTATTTTTTCACATGTAATGTGTCAGGATCTTAGAGTACATTTGATTACTTTTGTATAAGAAACTAAACACAAAATTGAAACCAGAAGTAATAAGTAACTAGAAATCAGAAACAGCAAATAATAAGAGATACGAGAAATAGCCAATTTGCATTAAACTCTTTCAAAAGGAAGACAATGAAGAAATCTCTTTCTCCTCACACCTCTCAGATGTACAGTAATTTTCCCTCAAGAGTTCTCTCTCTCAATCAATTACAACCAACTCAATTACTGAATTGTTCCCCCCTTTACAATACTGCCCCATGGGTCTCTTAAATAGAATTGAAAGCAAACAATAATTAGAAAAATAGAATCAAGACTAATTTTAGTCTTTACATGCAAACTAACTATTCTCCTAAAAATATAAAAGCTAAAAATGCCTGGAAATGCACAGAAGTCGGTGTCAATCTGAAGATGACCAATGTTGGCCGATCCCTAACCAATGCCAGTCGGTTCGGATCGATGATGACCGATGTCGGTCAACCCCTAACCGATGTCAGTTGGTTGTGACCGATGTCGGTTTCTATGTAAGAAACTTTTAGCTCCACAACTCAACAATCTCCCACTTAGAGATAAAAAGTTGCACCTGTACCTGTATAGCAACATCCTCTAAACATCTCTGGCTTGTTTCTCCCTCTTCAAGTTCAATCTTGAAGACCAACAAAAGTTGAATGAAGATTAAACTTCTCCTTTTTTACCGGCTTTGTTAACATATAAGTAGGATTCTTATTCGTATGGATCTTTTTCAGCTTCAATTGTCCATCCTCTAATACCTGTCTAATGAAGTGGTACCTAAGCTGTATATGTTTGGTTCTTGAATGAAAGGCTGAATTATTTGCCAAATGAATTGCACTTTGACTATCATTGTATAATTTGTAACTCTCTTACTCCTTTCCTAACTCTTCCATGAACCGAGTCATCCAAATCATTTCCTTGCTAGCCTCTGTGACTACAATGTATTCTGCCTTTGTAGTAGACAAGGTAACAACCTTCTGCAACTTTGAAATCTAGCTAACCGTCGTTCCACCAATAGTGAACACATATCTTGTGGTGCTTCTCCTACCATCCAAGTCACCTGCCATATCTGAATCTATATACCCATGTAGAGAAGTGTTGACTCTCCATAGCATAAATGCCTACTGTTGGTCCCTCTCAGATATTTGAGAATCCACTAAACTAATTTCCAGTGTTCCTTTCCTGGATTGGCCATAAACTTGCTGACAACTCCCACTGCTTGGGCAATATATGGTCTAGTACATACCATTGCATACATCAAGCTCCCAACTAATGAAGCATATGGAACTCTACTCATGTACTCAACCTCATCATGTGATTTAGGAACTGTTCTTTTCTCAACTTGAAGTGTCCAGCCATAGTTGTGCTTACCAGTTTTGCATCTTGCATATTGAACCTCTCCAACACCTTATTCACATAATCCTCTTGAGACAAAATCAAATTGTGATTTTTCATGTCTCTCTTAATACTCATGCCAAGGATTTTCTTTGTTGCTCTTAAATCCTTCATGGCAAATGTGTGAGCTAATTTTACCTTAAGCTCAATAATTTCCTGCATGTGTGAACCTGCAACAAGCATATCATCTACATATAGTAACAGCATTTGTCCATTCTCTCCTTCCTTTAACTTGTATACCCATTTATTCTTCAGTACTTTCTTTTCAGCTAGAAACTCAACCAAATCCCACATATGGTTCTCTTCCAAGGAATTAATTTCCTCATTCATGCCATGCTCCCACTGTTTCCTAGATTCTTCTTATATTGCCTCATCAAAACTTTTTGGTTCTCCACCATCAGTGAGCAATAAGTAGTATACAGAAGGGGAATAATGAATTAGAGGTTTACGTACCCTTTCAAACCTCCTTATGGGTGTTTGAGACTCATTTACAGCTTGTTGTCTGTCCAAATTTTCTTCTGATAGTGATCGATCCCAATCATCTCTGATCGATGTTGGTTTGCACCCAACTGATGTCGATTCCTCCTGATTGACACTGATTTCCACCTGACCGATGTCGGTCTCTATGTTTTTCTGTGAGTGATGATTTTTACCCACGAGCTCATTTTAGATCATAACCTTTTCCAAATCAAGATTGCCCTTCTCAGAATTATTTAGCCTCTTGAGTTGATCACTGTACATCACCTTCTCATTAAAAACCAAAGCTTTTCATTTCTTAAATGTGTCAAAAACATCAAATTTTCTTTTTATGCAATAAACCCATACCTTTCTTGTAGCATCATCAATGAAAGAAACATAATACTATGATCCTCCAATAGAAGCTACCTGAGTTGGTCCCCACACGTTCGTGTGAACAAGCTCTAACTTGTGCTTCTTCTTTGTTGACCCAATTTTGAGAAATCTCACTTTCTTTTGTTTCTCAAAAATACAATGCTCACAGAAATCTAGATCTATGCTTTTCAAATCTGAAAGCTTACCTTTTAACTTAAGAACATTCATTCCCTTCTCACTCATGTGACCAAGCCTACAGTGCCACAACTTTGCATCTACATCTAAAGTAGATAAAATAGAAGGAGAATAATCAGTAATACAAGTAGATAGATAAAGTGTACCTACTCTCTTACCTTTTACTAATACAAGTGCACCCTTGAAAACTTTCTAAGATTTAGCTATGAGAGTTACTATGCAACCCTCATCACCCAATTTTCTTGTAGAAATTAGATTTCTCTTCAAGATGGGTACATGCATGACATCTTTCAAAACCCATGTGTTATCATTCTATAATTTCAGCTACACTTTTTCTTTGCCAACAATTTTACAAGGCTCATTATCCCCTAAATAAACTTTTCCAAAATCTCCATGGACATAATCATTGAAAAATTCTCTATTTAGGGTTGCATAGAAAGAGGCACCAAAATCTAAAACCCATGATTCTACTTTATTATCCAAATAAAATATAAGAGCATCATGTGCAACAATACCTACAACTTTTGCTTCTTTATTACCTTCATGCTGATTTTCCTTGTTATCCTTCAACCAACTATCTTTCTTTGCATGCCCTTTCTTTCCACAATTTCAGCCAGTTATTCTTCCATTTCTAGATTTGGATCTACTTCCCATCTTTGACCTTGATTTCCCTTACTTTCCCTTCTCTCTTTGCTTTCCCCTGCTTTCAACACTTAAAGCATTACCTGATGTTTCTCCTGTGTTTTTCTTGCAAATTTTTTTATTCAAGATTACACTAACAACATCATCAACTTTCAAGATATTTGAAGCAGATGCAGTATTACTAACTGCCATTACCAAACTATACCAACTTTTAGGTAAAGAGTATAAGATTAAAAGAGCCTTAATTTCATCATCAAAAACTATTTTGACTGAATTTAACTGATTTACTATTGTATGGAAATCACTAAGATGACTAGATACAGATCCACCTTCCTGCATTTGCAAATTAAATAATTGCTTCATAAAATATACCTTATTCAAAGCTGAGGGTTTTTCATATAAATTTTTCAAAGTATCTATTAACTCTATCGTTGTCTTTGCCTGTGATAAGTTGGAAAACACAGAAGCTGCCAGGCTCAACCTTATAGATCCAAGAGCCTTTTTATCAAGAACATTCCATTCTTCATCTTTCATATCTATGGGCTTCCTTGAAACCCCACCCAACGGTAAATACAGATCTTTTTGATATAGATAATCTTCAATCTGCATCCTCTATAATTGATAATTCTTGCCATTGAATTTTTCCATTCTTAATTTACTTTCCTCTGCCATTGCTTTACTCCCACTCAATCAGAAACCCCTGTGAGTGAATTCTATAATCAACAAACACTAACACGCTCTGATACTACTTGTTAGTGTTTAGAGCTCTGATACCAATTGTCAAGATCTTAGAGTACAATTGATTACTTTTGTATAAGCAACTAAACATAGAATTGAAATCAGAAGTAATAAGTAACTAGAAATCAGAAACAACAAATAATAAGAGATACGAGAAACAGTAAATTTGCATTAAACTCTTCCAAAAATAAATACAATGAATAAATCTCTTTCTCCTCACACCTCTCAGATGTATAGTAATTTTCTCTCAAGAGTTCTCTCTCTCTCAATCAATTACAACTAACTCAATTACTGAATTGTTCCCCTCTTTACAATACTACCCCATGGGTCTCTTAAATAGAATTGAAAGCAAACAATAATTAGAAAAATAGACTCAAGACTAATTTTAGTCTTTACATGCAAACTAACTGTTCTCTTAAAAATAGAAAAGTTGGAAACACCCAGAAGTCGGTGTCGGTCTGAAGATGACCGATGCCGGCCAATCCCTAACCAATGCCAATCGATTCTGACCGATGATGACCGATGTCGGTTGACCCCTAACCGATGTTGATTGGTTCTGACCGATGTCAGTTGCTGTGTAAGAAGCTTTTAGCTCCACAACTCAACATAATGTGAGAATAGAGGAAACAAATAATTTGTATTTTTTGATTCAAGGTGCTCAAATCACATGAAAAGTCAAAAAGATGGTTTCAACGAGTTAAATGACACTTTCAAAATCCAAGCACAATTAAGAGATGGAAATTCCATTTAAATTAAAGGAATTGGAAGAGTGTACATCACCATAATTCAAGGTAAGGGTCAAATTAAGTCTATTTATTTTTCTCCAAATTTGTTCCATAATCTCATAAGTGTTGGTCAATTAGTATAAAAGGGTTTCAAACTAATTTTTGAAGGTACTGTTTGTTATATTTTTTATAAGAGCTTTGGAAATAGTTTTATTGGAAAATATTATATAGAAAAGAATAGGATGTTTTTATTAAATATTAATATGTTAGAAGAAAATTAATTTTTTCTTCACCACTGAGGATGTTAACATATTGTAGCATTCAATTTATGGTCATATCATATTTTAAGAGCTTACATATTTTTGACACAAAGGGTATGGTAAGAGGTCTTCCCAAGCTAGAATTCAAGAAATATGATACATAAAAGTCATGTTTTATTGGGAAAAATCATAGGGTATCCTTCCATATCATTAAATGGAGAGAAAACACACCATTAGATCTAATTCATTTAGATTTGAGTGGACCAATGTCTTGCAGAAGTATTAATATGAAGTTTTATTTCATTTCTTTCATCGACGATGCTATAAAGTTTATCTGGGTTTATTCATTAAAATAAAATAGTATAATTTTTTCATATTTTAATATTTTAAAACATTTGGTTAAAAATTAATGTGGACAATCCATCAAATCCCTAATAATAGATAAAGGAAGTGAATTTTGTTCTAATGAATGTAACAAGTTTTGTGTTTCACATGGAATCAAAAGACAATTCATAGCTCCTTACACACCACAACATAATGGTGTTTCTAAAAGAAATAATAGATCCATAATGGATTTATCAAAGCCTATTTTTTATAATAATTACTTATAAAGGTGTTTTTGGGTTGAATAAGTAAAACTAGTAATTTACATCATTAATAGAAGTCCTTCAATGATAGTCAAATATAAGACACCCTATGAAGCTTGGTTTGGAAAAAAAATTGTTGTTCATCTAAAGGTATGTGGTTGTTTATATTTTATACATGTTATAGATAAGAATAATAAAAAATTATAGCTTGAATGTTTCTCATATTTTCAAAGTTTTTAGTGATGAAAGGAAGACATACAAGTTTTATAATCCTACTAGTAAATCCACAACTATTTCTAAGGATCGTAATTTTTTTAAAATGAGGTGTATGTTAATTTTGATCATATAGATACATAATTCATTAATTAATTATGTTAAAATATTTAATTTTGTTTCAATGGCTTAAAAAAATTTAAAAATAACTCATTTTATGATGCTTGTGATTAAAATATTTTGTTTGCATTATCATTTGTGACTAGTAAACCTACACGTTATGCAAAACCTAGTCAAAAGAAAGAATGGATTGATGCTACGAAATTAGAGATAGATTCAATTGAAAATATTGATACAGGAATTTTATTTAAGCATAATTTGAATAAATATTTTATTATTAAAAAGTGGGTATACAATAATATGTTTAAAATTGATGGCATAGTTGACAAGATAAAAACTAGACTAGTTGCAAAAGGATTTGCACAAACATAGGGGGTTGACTATGAGGAAACATATGCACCTATGGCATGTCAAGATATTATAAGAATAATTATTTTTTTATTTTATCATAAATGATTGAGAATCCATAAAATGGATGTCAAAATTCATTTCTAAATATAATGATGGAAGAAGTATATATGGGGTAGCCACAAGATTTCGATGTAAAGGGTAAAGAATTTTGGGTATATAAGTTGAATAAGGCTCTTTATAAGCTAAATTAAGATCAAAGATATTGTTAATTAAGAATTTATACATATTTATTTTATCAAAGATTTTTAATAAATCAAAAATAATCAAATCTTTAGATACAAGCATCTATTTCTAATGTTTTATATGTAAGTCTCTATGTATATGACTTGATCTTTATAGGTAACTCTATGGAAATGTTGAATATATTTAAAGAAAAAATGAAATAATAATTTTAAATGAGTGATATTTAACTTATTAATTACTTTATTATCATGAAAATCTACAAAAATAAAGAGGAATTGATCATTTTCCAAGCCCAGTATGCTTAGGACATGCTAAAAAGGTATAATCTTCAATATTTGAAGCCCACAGACACTCCAATTATAAGTGAATAAAATTTTATGAGGGAGCATATAATTTATTCATCTCATGAAAATAATTTTAGAATAATGGTGTCATATTTTATGTATCTCACTATGACAATACCTGATATCAGTTATGGGGTTTCACTAGTTTCTAAATTTTTGGGTAAACCATCACTCAAACATTTACAAGCAGTGAAGAGAATTTTTAGATATGTAAGAGGTATTTATAATCATATAATTAATCTAAAAATATAGATTTAATTATTTATAACTAGATATATATATTCATGTGGGGGAGGATTTCTTGATGATAATAATTCAACTTAAGGTTATCGATTCACACTAGGAAGTGGGTTGGTTTATTCATCTCCAAAAAAATAGGGTACAGTTGTATTGTACTAAAGCTAAATATATAGCCCTTACATTAATTTTTACATAGGTATTATGATTAATAAGACTCTTGAATGATTTTATAAAGGCTCAAATTGAGCCAACATAATTTTTTTGTGATAACAATAGGGCAATACAATTGTCTAAGAATCCAGTTTTTCATAATAGAACCAAGCACATTGAAATCAAACATCATTTTATCAAAGACTGATAAACTATTTTTCATGAAGTATGTGAGAATTTAAGATCAATTTTTTGATATTCTCATCAAAAAATTTCACAAGTAGATTCATGTAAGACTTAAGGAGATGATAAGCATTTCACCTCTTTGCATCAAAGGCAGGGATGGTAAGTATGATGCCAATATGGGAACTTGAGTTCCATTTTTAGAATTATTTTATTTGATATTTTGTTATGTTATGAATTTTTATTAATTAATTATTGCCTAGATTATTTTTTTGGTCAATTTTGTACCATTTCCATGAACATCCTAGAAAATAGCTAGAAGTGTCAGTTAGAGTCAAGTTCAGTGTAGTTCACTAAATGTGTGCTTAATTGAGCTTGAATCATTATCCATTCATCACCAAGAGGTTGGGTGCACTTTATAAATAAATATAATTGATAATAAATTTATTTTGATCTTATCTTATATATTTAATAGTTAGAGATTAACTTTATTTGGGTTCAATTAGTCTCTTTAAGCTTATCCTAAGTCTATTTTAGGTGTGCATTTATTATTATTGTTTTATGATCTTTGGATTCACAAGACAAACATATAAGTAATAAATTTATTTTAATATAATATTTTGATATTTATATTTACATAAAATTATAGACAATAATACATATTTTCTTAATTTAGCATGTGCAATAAATATAACAAGTACAAAGTAGCTAAGGGATAAAAGAGAGCATATCTTATTTGAGGTTCTATTCTAGAAGATGATAATGATCAGGGATTGTCATAAGACTGTAATAGATAATTGGGTTTTGTTCACTCTAAATTTTGACTGTGTTTAACTATTAGACACTTATATCCAAGTTGGACACTTGTGTCGATGATAGTGTCCTTATATTGGTGTTAGTGTTTAGACCACAATATAGCTCTATTTTTGAATCTATCAATTGAATTTTTTTGGGATTTTTGTCACCTTATACCTAATATATTTATATCTTGTGCAAAATATATCACTCTTTATGAAATGAAAAACCCTAGTTCTCCATCTTTATAATTATCTTGGGTGGAATGGGTTAATGGGAAAATAGTGTCGAGCTAGGCCCAAAGACCCTATTATCATTGGGCATTGTCTACATAGAAAATACTCTAGAAGAGGGCCTCAAACTTGTGTAATTTTACCCTGCATGTTGTCTTATGTGTCAATCATGCAATATGTATAAAGTAAGTACATAGTGCCCTAGCTTGTAAATTGGCAAATCATACTCTTGGACTACTCTTTTATTACTTCATACATATAGATGTATTGTACCTATGGTTGGTATGGAAATAGGAAAGATTTGTTCAATTGAATTCTTGATAGAGTGATTTTGATAAGTTACCTTGGTCTCTTTGGTCATTTTCTAGGTGAGGAATGAATGAGGGTTGATCTTGTATTTGTATCAATCCTTATAGAGTAATAACTCATATTAAAGCACTTAGGTTGAACATTAAGATACATTTCATTTTCAAAGTAGATGACTTTATGACACTGGACACTTGTGTCAGTTTAGGATAGTAACATCGACAATAGTGTTTATATTGGACATTAGTGTTTAGGGAGCAAGAAATTGGGTACAATTTTAAAACTTGCAAAGATGGAATATAAGTACATTTTAAGCATTATAGGCAAGAGAGAAGGTTTTTGTCATCAACAAAAACTAGTCAGATTAAAAAATATAGGCTATGAGGCACAAAATCGAGTAGATACGAGACTTGTAAAAGTAGTAAAGGTATAGAACTAAGAGGAACAACCAAGCTCTGAGCTTGCCAAGTGTACAATATTGAGGTAGGGGCCGTTTGGAATAATTTGGACTTATTATTAGTCCAACACCAAACAAAACAATTAAAAAATGTCTAAATTATTAAAAAAATTCTAATTCTAAATCATCTCCAATGCAATATATGGGTAACATAACAAAATTATTACTACAACCATAGTCCATTTTATTTGTAATGAAAGAAAATTATTATTTTTATAACATTCTATCTAGTCTAGTTTAGGAGCATAAATCTAGATTATCTGAAATGATCCTTAGGTGATATATAATCCATAAATATCATCTACAATTATTATAAATACACTTTATCCTAGATTTATGAGGTGTCTCACACATATCCTATTCATTTGTAGGATTTGGGAGTTACTTGCACAAGTAACTCCTCCCTCCTCATGTCACACACTTCTCTCCACTTTATTAGGAATATGACATTTGACACACACTAAGGAGGCCTTATAAGGTCATGATGGGATTCTTGTAACTTCCTCATCCTTATTCTTCCTCTATTTAAAGAGCCCTCTCCTCTTCTCTTCTACAACAATCTTTTTCTTGCAAAATTGTGATGCCTCTTTTAGCTTGAGGCCACTCTTCTCTCTTGATCTTGGCTTCTAATTTATATTTTACTTAGATTTCAATTATTTAAAAAGCTTCTAATAGATTTTGGGGTTTTTTTTTGTTTGATGATTTCCCCACTTATCAACTCTCAGCTTTATTTTTGTGGTTTGATTCACTTTTAAGGTAAAATTTTTTATTTACATATTTTTTAATGTATTCAACATTATTTCCTATTAATCTTGGCAAATAATATAATATTAGCTCGGTTAGGGCACATAGGTCGAATAAGATGCATTTTTCGTTACATGTTTGACTTTATTGTCAAAGAGGCTTCATTTATGATGTTTGAATACTTACAATGAGTTAAATTTAACTTATTTAGTCTTTTTTAGTTCACTTAGTAGTCTAGGATTTTTAATTTTAGAATGTACTTGCATTACAAGTTTCTTTGTAATAAGTTTAAATTAGCTTTCTTTATTTAATAAAAATGGACATAGTAGATGTGTGGAAAATTATTCCATTTGCAAAAGTTTTTTGCATATTTTATCTCTAATATTATTTTAGGTATACATTCATTTAGACTAGTAAAAATTTATTTTTAAGTTTAAAGTTATTTAGTATAGTTGTTGGTCAACAAAATCATTTACAACACAACTAATTTAATAGCTAGTAATTTTGGGACAATTGTTTTGCTACATATCTTCAATTTTAGAGATTAACAAAGCTCATTGTCACTCCATCCAATCATTTAAATCATTAATTCAGTATTAGATCCACATTCAAGCAAGGTTTAGAAGGTTTTTTAGGCCATTATTAGAAGAAATAATGGCTTCAATAAATTTTACTTCCATGAGTGTTGTATATGCAAAATTATTTTCATAATTTTCACCAAAATAGAAGTTTATATTAAAAATAACACAATTACAAACATATTGCGGGCACAAGAGACCAATGCAAGTAAGCGAAAAACATGGTAAATATTCTCTTTGGATTACATGTATTGAAAACACGCATGCATGCCAAATAGAAAGAAGGAAAGGAAAGCAAGCCTAAATTTGGAAAACCATAATTATTTACAAAGGGTTGAGGATAAAAAATGAATATACAAACCCATTAACATTCTTGGAGATGTATGAACCTAAAAATGATAACTTTACATGAATGGGTAAGATGAATATTTTGACACAGCTTAAAGTGGGACAAAAATTTTACCACATTTTGAATTTTGTATTGTGGCCATATGACATATCTCTCTCTAAAATGAAGATTAAAAATAACATTATCATGACATGAATGCGAGTGTAGAAAGATTTAACAAACCATTTTCTATTTGAAATGGGAAATGTAATTGAAGTTGAGTGTTATAGTGAATCTACAGGGATTGGTACAAATAGATCTTCCAAACAAAAAAATCCTAAAACATAATCATTTCTAACCTTTTCTCATAGAGTTTATTCTTCTTCACCTTCTTCAATAACTTTGAATGTCTCATGTTTAGGTGTCATATATGTCAGGAAATAAATCTCTTCTAGTTCATCTCCATACTCTTAAGCAAGCCAAGGATATATTCATAAAATTTGAAAATCAGTTTCAAATAGATCTTTGTTTTTATTTCCACTGTATTGCTCACTAAGTTTTATTCATTCACATATTATTCACCTATAATAACTATTGAATCCTCTATTTTGATGTGTTCTTGATCAATCTCCAAAGTTAAAATTTCCATTTTTGGGAGCAAGCATAAGCAAGAAGAGTCAAATGTATAAATATTATATTCAATCCCTTCAACAAAGCACATTATTTTTGACAAGTCAAAAAACATTGAATTAATTTTATTTTATTCCTCATAGGATATGTTAGAAAATTATTCAAATATTGAAATTAGAGAATTGGAACATGTCATTAAATTCTTTGATTAGGTATAGTAGTGAGCATTTTTTCATAGGGAACTAGAAAAGTGTCATTCCCTTCATCAGCACTTTATTCCCAATACATGTAATACATTTCAACAACTTTTCATTATTCAATTCAATCAATGGTTCTAAACACAAATCTTGCTCACTAAAAACTATGAAATTGTAACAATCAAGTAATGATGGTAACATTTTTTATTCTTCCCTTTTCAAAAACTACTGTGTATGATCGGAAATTTTGTCTTGAATTATCCTATGTGGAGAATATGAATTATACATGATGAATTTATGTTTCTTCTTGACATGCCCCATTGTGCATTCACTATTTTTAGTGTTTGAAATAAATTTTACATGTCTCCTTAGTTTCTCAAATAAAATCATATCACCTTCAATTTCAATTGCTTGTTGTGAATCTTCCACATCACGTGTTTTGATTCTTATCAAGATGAAATAAATTTATAAATGAAGGGCAGTAGTAAAGATACAAAGTTAATTTTTATAACTTAGCTTATTGGCATCAAGAATCAACCCTAATAATTTGTTAAAACATGCCACAAATTATCTCATGTTTTCTTATTTTTTCATAATTTTTAAAACTGGGATATTGTGTCATATACATCTATAGATGGTTTAAATCTATCTAGAAACTTATTTTTCATGGTATCCTAGGCCACAATACAATACTATTTTAAGTTTCAGAACTAATCAATTGAAAGTCCAATAAGGGTTTCAATAAAAACCTCATAGAGACATCTTCAAAAACTCCCAGAATATTGCATGCTATAATGAAATCCTAAATATGATCATCTGCATCATGAGAGTATTCTCCAAAAAAAATTCTTCCTCAAACCTAAAGGTAAGATAGTGTATTGGGTCAAAGCCAAAGGCCCAAAGCAATTTCCCTATGAAATAGGGATAACAATGGGGTTGGGTTGAACCAACACCATTTATTCAATCCCAAAGATGAAGGTACTTGGTACCTTGTTTCAAAAAATTCTCTATCCTCCACTCCAAGGGAGGTTCCTTGAAATTTTTGAAAATTGAATGCATGAGGCACTTTTATCCCTAATGGAGTTGTCAAAAATTATTGGCAGGATTTTATGTTGATGTGATTTCTTGAATTATTTCACATTCTCTCCCAATTGAAAGTGGTATAAAACTTGTAACATTGTGTAAATCACTAATTAATCGATGATTTTACTCTACACTTGAGAGGGTAAGCTCCCTCATATGATGGGGTTTTTGGATTTTATGTAATTTTAACTAGAAAGTTCAAAAAGATTAAAAAAAGGGAGAAATGTTAAAACTATTTATGGAGAAAAAATAGGAAGAAATGGAGGGTAGAATGGTAAACCCATCGTGGAGTAAATGCAAAAAAAAAAAATTGTACAACCAAGGTTAAATGTAAAACGGGTTGAAATCTTTCTTTCAATATCAAAATGGAACTGAGAGCATTGATTATTTATGGAGGCAAATGATTTTGTAAAAAGCATAAAACATTCTTCAAAATCCAAATGGATGTGTTTATCACAAATTCTACCCACATATATTTCAACACATGTTTGAAAACACTAAGGATTCACACATGCAATATTGAAAATATAGAGTTTTTATAAATTAATCCATTTCCAAATAGTAAAATTGTGTTTCAATGAATTCAAAATGCACATAACCTAGAAAATACAAAAAAATGAGTTATTAATTTATCTATAGACATAAAATCTCATTCCATTAATGATAAATACTCAATCCATAAATCTCAAATTACTCCATGTATATGCTTGCTCAAAATCCATTCATCATTCATTGAAAAGAATAATTGTACATAAGGTTTCAACTAGCCCTCTCCTAGGGCTAAGAGAAAGAAAATCAGGGCCCTTTACAATAAATTTCAGGCCTTTTTATACTTTCTTTTCTTCATAAGTTGGTTCCATAACTACCCTTTGTCCAAACCTGACTTAAGACCAAACTGGCCTTATCTTGAATTTGCCCCTCTTTTTATTTTTATTTATTCTGAGCAATTCTTTACAATACAACAATATTGAATTACTTTATGATCTTTTTATATGATGTATTATTTTGTATTTGGAAAAAAATAATAAATTCATAATGAAATAATTAAGTTTACTTTCATAAATTCTTTTGATATTTAACTTGGGCCCACTGCATATATTTGAAATTAGTTTCTGCAAAAGGGACTTTTGATTTCAGGTGAAAATAGAAAACGCTAAGGATCAAATACTTAATGATGTCATATCAATCATTAAAATAGATTTCCAATACTTCAAATAGGATACAAAATGGAGGCCAAACGCAAAATTTATGACCAAAATAAGACTATGCATTTTTTGCCTCACACCATTTCAAGTTTTTTGTGCCCGGGTACAACCTTCAAATATTTATTTGAAAACTTGTAGTTCTAACTGGGACTTTCAGGAGTTTTGGGATCTATTAGGAATTATTTTTATTCATAATTTTTTTTATTTTAAGGAATCAACACCTAGCCGTAACTTTTTTAACTCAGAGGAACCTAGACTTTCAGAGGTTTCAAGGACCTAGGGAATAGAAGGAAGTTCCTTAGGTGCCAAAAATTTCCAGAACTTCCAACAAGGTCTTGGGAATTATAAAATTTTAAAATTACTTATAAATAAAATTTATATCTTTTACTTTATCTACGTAATGGTGTAAAAAAATTGAATTTTTGATGAAGTCAAAATTTAGGCAAACATTTTGGGTGCCTCAAGTACCACAAATCTCTAGAACTATTTTTGACACTTAAGATGAAGTTTTTAGCACTAAATGTTTATATTCAAAATTAATCTCTTGCACTTATTCCATGAACATGAATTTTGGTAATTTTATAAGTTCAAAACATGGGTAGAAATTATAGGCATTGACAATATCATGGATCTCCTTCTTGCCTTAAATTGGATTCATACATTAACTCCCTAAAGGTTTGATTTTGTCTCTCTTCCTATTTTGATGCTAAATTATACTAACTCAAAAATACATCCTAGTGCTTGAAATTAATTTATAAATACATTATTGTATCTTTTAATTAATTAAGTACTTGATCAAATCAAATGATTGTCAAATGAAATAAACATTGGATTAGATTGAATAGGTGTCGATTGTCAACAAACCCAAAATTCAAACAAGTACCAATGTGAATAAGCATTGTATTTTATTTTAAAATATAAATTATAGGGATACCAAGTATAATTAATTCCAATTTGAATGAGCACCAGATTAAGTAATCAATAAGCATTGATACCATTAATGAATACTTTTATGATCCCTTTGTAAACTTAATTTGTTTTTTATCATGACTTTGATAAAAATAAATGACTTCATATCACAAAGTATTATGTTTTGGTTTTTGGTCCATGATTCTAACTTATTTAAAATTTACTACGGATAATTTCCCATATGGATTTATCTATGATTAAAATTTTCAATGGGTTCGTCAAGCCTTGTAGATTGGGCTATGGAGTCAACATCTTTATTTTGTAAATTTTTTATTTTCTATGTCTTTGATTTGCCTCTAGTCACCTATCCAAATTAGTATTTTGGGTGTTATATGAACTGTAAAATTTCACAACAACAAGATGACATTATAATTTTCAATAAGATGAAGGAAGTAAACTTGATGTATCTAAGACAAGGATTGTAGTAATTGTAAAAAGAGAAGTTCCTGGTTAATTTTAAGAAATGCATATTCATGAAAGAGTTAGTGTACTTAGGTTTTTTTATTTCCCAAGAAGGTTTGAATATGGATTCAAATAAGGTGTGATATTTCCTTGAGGGGTCATCATTAAGGATCACATTTGAATGGCAAGGCTTTCATGGCTTGGAAAGCATTTACACAAAATTCATTCAAAAAAATTAGTGGGATGCATGCACTTATTACATAAGCAATATGAGGTGATAGAAGAGAGTTTGTTTGGATAAGATAAATAGAGCATAGCTTCCAATTTTTTAAGAAGTGACACAATAGACAATTTTTTTATTACCTAATTTAAATAAGGTATTTCAATTTGATTGCATTATGAGTGGCATAGCAATAGGATTTGTGATGAGTCAAAAAGATAAGTCCTTTTCTTACTTCAGAGAGAAACCCATTGATACGAAGAAAAATTGTCCATTTTATGATTAGGAGTTTTATTCCATAGTGAAAGTGTTCAATAAGTAAAGGGCACTCCTTATTTCCCAAAGAGTTTCCATTGTACACAAACCATCAAGCACTACAAGTCATCAATAGTCAAGATAAGTTAAACCAAAGACATATGAATTGGGTTGAGTTTCTAAAAATTTACTTGTTTATGTTGAAGAAAAAAAGTGGAAATTATAATATATTTGTATATGTGTTGAGTATAATGTGTCTTATTGAATGAGATGAAATTGGAAGTCATAGGATTCAATTCTATGGATTTTTACCTAGAAGATTAAGATTTAAAGGATGAAATGAAAACACATGTAGAACCATTGAGTGTGAACGTAACACCTTGGTTATATTATTTCATGCAATAAGTATTTTTTTTTAATTTAAAATAATTATGTATACCCAGGGAACTATGAGTAAAAATCTAATCAAAGATAAGTATAATACATGACTAGCAATTTCTTTTGGTAATGATAAAATATATACCAACTGGATAAAAATTAATTTTAGCCTAAGATTAATGTGGATATGTGTACTTATGTGTAAATTTTTATATTTTTCATGTTTTAAAAAGGAAGAAATCAAAATTCAAGGTTGTATCAACCACTGCCTATCCCAAAGAGACCATGAGAAAATATCAACATGGACTTTATTTTAGGATTACCTAGAATGCAAAAAGGTCATGGTTCTATCTTCATGATTGTAGATAGATTTTTAAAAATAATACATATTTTTACATGCAAGAAAGATAATGATGTTACACTTATATCTAATTCATTTTGTATGGAATTTGTGGGAATGTATGGATTTTTATGAAGCATAGATAAGACAAAGATATAAAATTTATTGGACATTTATGGTAGACATTATGAAAGAAGTTGAAAACCAAACTAAAATTTAATTTAGCATATCATCCTCAAACAAATGGTTAAGTAGTGTTACTCAATAGGAGTTTATATAATCTATTAAAATGTTTAATTGGAGAGAAACCAAGAACATGGGATTCAGTTCTAGTGTAAGATGAATTTTATTACAATCATTGAGTAAATAAAAGCTTTGTAAGGATATCATTTCATATTTTTTATGGGAGTAGTCCAAGAGGAGTCATATAATTGTGTGACACTAGAGATGAAATAAGGAAGATTGTTAAAGAAAAATATTTTTTTGAGTACATGTGAGGCATACATTAGCAAGTACATGAATAGGTGGAGAGGTGTACTACATAATATAATAAGTGTGTAGATATAAAAAGGATAGAAGTATAATATAAGTGGGTGACATAGCCTTAGCATACTGGAGGAAGGAGAGTTTCCTAAGGGGTATATGACAATTTGAAATGGAATAAGATGTGACTATGCAGTATGTTGATAAATTTTGTGTCTAATGCATATGAGATTGATTTACTAGAAGGTATAGACATTTCACCCATTTTTGATGTGGAAAATTTGTACCTTTCTTATGAGGGAAAAAAGGGAAGAAATTAAAATCACAAATCATAAAAAATATGATTGGAGATAGGATATGCTTTAGAAGGTGTGCAAAGAAGAGGAAAAGTGATTAATTCTAGAGTCAATAAGAAGATGCACAAACATGAGTATAAATAATACGTGGTGATATGAAAACTCCAATAAGTTGATGATGTGACATGGATGAGCCCATTATAATATATTAAACATGGAATGACTTTATTAGATCTCACATAATTCACATAAGTAATAGCTCATCATTGATTTCACTTATCCAAGTTGTATGTATAAACACTTAGTTTTGGCCACTTTCATGCCTAAACTAGCATTCAATTTAATTTCTAGAAAATGATACATTTTAAGTCTAAAAATCACTTGAATTTCCCAATTTCATCTATGTAAGGGATTTAATCACCCAAAAAAGTGATGAGGCTAGATTATTTTGTGTATTATCATGTATGCATCACTAACCTAGTTCAATTCTAACCCTAGTCAAATTATGACCTAATAATTTGTCACTTTTGGCATGTCAAACTATTAATTCATAACATTTAGAAAATTTGTAAAAAGATAAAAATCACTAAGCAAGACCAATTATATTACAAATCCTTATTAACTTTCCTAAGCAAAAAATTTAAATCATATTAGTGAATTCCATTTACTAAAAAAAGAATTTGGACCAAAAATGAAGTCAAAGAGTCCAATGAGCTAATAAAGTGATTTATTGTCTCACAAATATTAAAAAATATGACTCACACCTCAAAAATATATAAATTGAATTGTCATGCCCCACAAATATTAGAAACTGGGGTGTCAAAATTCCATGAGTGCCTTAACTGAACCTAGAGTTATATTGACTCAACCTAGGTTAATTTAGACTCAACCTAAGTTATAATTTAGCTTAACCTACCTAAGGTTAGAGTTAGTTATTTGAGCTATAAATAAAATTACCCATGCCATTGATAAATAATCTTTTGTGTGTAAAGTTATTATGTTGGAATACCTTCTTGAAGCCCTTTGAAAGTAGTGTTATAATGCCCAATTTATGCCAATATTCTCACCAAGCCAAAAGTGCCTATTGGAGAGATGCTACCACCTTAGAAGAGCATTGCTATAAGATTATAATCATCATAGTCTAAGTCCAAACATCCTTATGCTAACAAGTAAGCATAAAATGTGACAAACAAAGTAAAGAAATTGTATTGTCTTCATCTTTATTTTGTGCTCTTGCTTATTGTGTTATGCTCTCCCTAATTTCTAGGCAAGAGGGTTTAGTCTTAGTGAATTGTTGTTCTTGATGTTTTTTCATTTGGACTAACAAGATACTAATCTACATATTTTTTACTCTTCAAACTCCTAAGGTAGAGTATGATGTAGGAACATCCAGGTTCATAAGCAATCTTACATCCCTCAAAACTCTTAGTGTAGAAATATTAGTTTTATAGTTATGTGAAATCTTTTGGTTGCACGCAAGTGTCTTAAATTTGTTTTGTGTATCTTTTATTCATGTGGAGATACACTTTTTCATATGACTTTTTATGCATGCATAATGGAACACAAAAGAGTATCAAGGCTTATGTTTTATGTATCTTTTGAATTCTTTTACAAGTCTCATTAAATATCTCTATGAGAAATAATTAGGAAGTCACATGCAGATGTATAAAAATAAGATTCTTGTGAATAGGTTGGTTTTTCATAGTAATTATGTTTTATGATGGCATTACTAAGTTTAAAACTAGCACACAATGATGTGGTTGGGACTTATCTTCTACGCATAAATTTCCATTTGTGACTTTTACAACTTAAAAGATTTGTGCATTATCCTTTGTGCACAAAATTCATGCAAACCTTTTTACATTCACTATAATTTTGTACCACTAATAATTACATGTGAAATTTATAAGATAGTCTTTATATGAAGTGACATAATCAATTAGACACATGTCACTTTTTTGTATGTTCTATTTTAAGTGCCAAGTGTCACACATGATGGATAATAATAACCCTAACATCCTACAAATGATAACTTAATGGAAATTACAATGTCACATGTTGACATGGTTATCTGATAGCTAGGAGAGGGAATCTTTCCAACCTTCATAATGATTTATTATTTTCATGCCTATTCAAGGGTGAGCATCATTAGAGTGAGGGATCTGAGAGGTTAGAGATTGGTGTGTGCATTTGTTAGATAAGATCGATTAAGGAAGAACTTTGTAAATATTATGAGTTAGGAAGATATGTAAGAAAGGAGCAAAATCAAAGAGAATAAATCCAAGTTTGAGCATATATTTATGTGATTCATATGTATGAGAGTGATATAGGGTATAGCGCATATCATAGGAGATTGTTGTGATTATGTAAGGGGTTTTTTAAGGATATAATCAAATTTTAAGTGTGTGAAAGTTGTAATTCCTCCATTGAAACAAATAAATATTTAGTTATTATATATTATTTATGCATGTAGGATTATAATTTGGTATACTTCTTGCATTAAATTTATGGATTGTGTAGTCTAAGGCCATGATATGCCATTAACCTTTGGCATGTCTAGGGATATGTGTGGCTGACTTGTGGCTTACACACCTCTTTTATATTCTTATTATATTTCTCTATGTTCTTAGTTAGGTCAGCCTATGGAATAACCTTGGCTAAGTTGACTATATACAGGGGGTAGTGGTTCGTCTTTCAGCATCATACTAAGTATTATGCTCTTACTGCATTGTTTATGGAGGTTTTCCCCTCAAAGTGGCTTTGCTATATTATCCATTATTTTACTCTGATATCAATTATTGTTGTGTGATCTCTCATATTTTCTTATTTAGTGTGATATGTAATCACTTGGTGTGAGCATCTAAGTAATTTCATTACAAATAGTATCAGACCTTTGATTTGGACAAGTTTCTTATGATGTTAATTTTTTGGATCTGGTGAGGCATGACTTATGTGAGTGGAAGGAGTGAAAAAACATAACTTGAAATCTGGGAAGAATTAAATTTTTTCTATCAACATAGTATTATTTGAAACACCTTTTGAAAAAAATATTAAAAAAAATCTAGAAAAAAAAATCCCTTTGCACATTTTTAGTCATTGGATTCATCTCAGTGAGATGATCACAATGGTATATTCTATTAGTACACTTTTTTTGTGCTGAAATTTTTTACCCTAGTGCGTAAAGGTAGTCATTGGATTCATCTTGGTGAGGTGATCATAATAGTACCATCTCTTGGTACACTTTTTTCAAGGCAAAAACCTTCCTAGGTTTTGTATATGGTAGGTCCTACTCAAGGAAGAAAAGGGGAGAAAGAAACTCTTAAGACTCCTTTTGGCAATGACATAGAATCTAAAACTTCAGATCTGTTAATTTCTCAACTTCGGGTTGACATAAAGGGCTTGGTATGGCATGATGAATTTTTTTTAGTTCAAACTGATATTTTAGAGATGCATAAAGAGATTAATAGGTTTCACACTTAATTATATCAGATCACTATGTGATTGGTTGCCCTTTCATCTCAATTATAGCCAAACAATCCTCCACTTCATCATTTGGGTCCTCCTTTCAACACTAACAACTCCAATTTTAGTGTGAAACCAATGTTGTCAAAAGTAGACATGCATAAGTTTGATGGTAAATATCCTCCCACTTGGATTACCCAAACTAATAATTTATTTGATCTGCATCAAACTACTAGTTCTTAGAAGGTGATAGTGGCATCTCTATATCTGGAACCTAAGCAATTCATTTGGTATCGTTGGTTGTGTGCTCAAAAGAAAAAGAATGGTACTCTTGTTACATGGTCTATTTTCATTGATGAGTTGTTGGCTCATTATCAGAATAATGTATCTAAGAACTACTTCATCTAATTAGCCAAACTATGGAAAATAGGAATGATGAAGGATTATATTAATCAATTTCAAAATCTATCCTTACGGGTGGAAGACATCACTGAAGAAAATTTGATTGATATTTTTTTGGGTGGCCTAAAAGATAACATCTAATTTGATGTTTAGATATTCAACCTAGCATCTGTATCAGAAGGTATCCCAAGGGCATGTATAGTAGAAGAAAAAGAGATGGTCAAATAGAAAACTTTCACTGTTGATTGTGATCATACCTTTTCAACACCAGCATTTCCTCAACCCACCATATTGACACCTCCATAAATTAAGGAGAAGTGAGCCAAAGGGTTGTGTTATGGTTGTGACAACAAATGGAGTAAAGAACACCATTGTGTTGAAAAGAAGTTGTTTTACATCAAAAGAGCCAATGAAGATGAAAATGATGAGGAGGCAATTGGAGAGGATGAAGAATGTATTGAAGAGGAATCTAAATACTCTCAACCTACTATTTTCTATCATGCCCTTTCTAATATTATTACTCCTCAAACTCTTAAGGTGGTGGGTTTCTTTAAGAAATAGAAGGTCATTGTATTAATTGATTTTGGGAGCACACATTACTTTATCAACAATAAGTTGGTTACTTGTTTGAACTATTTCATTTATCCTTCTCCAAAATTTTAGGTCATGATTGTAGATGGTATTACTATCAATTGTTTAGGAAAATTCCATAGTATTAAGCTAGCCATGGGAGACTACTTGTTGGATTTTCTTATGTTTGTTATTCCCATGGGGGAAGCTGACACTATTTTGGGAGTATAGTGGCTCACCACTTTGGGCACTATTGAGATGAATTTTGAGGAATTATTCATGTGCTTTCATTTTTAGGGTAGGACATTTGAGCTAAGGGGATTAAGGTCTAAATATTCATAATTTTTTAGCTCTCATCAAATGATAAAGATTCTCTGTAAGGGTGCTAAAATATTTTTAGATCGCTTGTTTTCTATTGAAGTTCAACCAACTCAGCCATCTATACCTCTTGATCTACAACAAGTGATTGATGCACATTCTATTATTTTTGGTGGCATGCCAAAAGGACTTACAACTAGCCGCATGCATGATCATGCCATCAAACTTATTCCTGGTATTACACCACCCAACATATGGCCATACAGGTACCCTTATGCCTAAAAAAGTGAAATTGAAAAGATGGTACAAGAGATGTTGGATGTAGGAATCATTCACCATAGCCAAAGTAAATATTCTTCACCAAATGTCATGTTGAGAAAGAAAGATGACACTTAGAGGATGTGTTCTGACAACAGTTAACTCAAAAAGTACACTTTCAAAGATAATTTTCATATTCCTACCACTGATGATTTTCTAGATGAATTGAATGGTGCTCTTTATTTTACCAAGTTAGATCTGCATTTTGGGTATCATCAAATCTAGAGTTAGGATGAAGACATACCCAAAACTACTTTCAAAACTCATGAGGGACACTATGAGTTTTTGGTTATGCCTTTTAGTATATCAAATACACCATCCACCTTTTAGATTTTTATGAATACTATTTTTAGGCCATTTTTGAGAAAATTTATTCTGGTATTTTTTAATGATATCCTTATTTACAGTAAAAATTGGGAACACCATTTGTACCATGTGAAATAGGTACTCTCAATTCTACAACAACATTAGTTGTATGCCAAACCTTCAAAATCTACTTTTGGATTTTGTGAGATTGAGTATTTAGATCATCTGGTTTCACATGAAAGAGTGAAATTGGATCCAAAAAAAATCCAAGCAATGGTGGATTGGCTAATTTCTAAGACACTTAAGCAACTAAAGGGATTTCTAAGGCTAATTGGTTAATATCATAAGTTTGTAAAAAATTATGGTAGTATTGCAACCCCACTCACATATTTTTTGAATAAAGACTCCTTTTAGTGGACTGATATAGCTATCAGGGCATTTGAACAATTGAAACTGGTTATGTGCACCACTCTAGTATTGGCCACTCCTAATTTTTCCAAAACTTTTATGGTTGAATATGATGCATGTGGGTATGGTATGGGTGTTGTGCTCATGCAAGAAGGCAAACCACTTAAATTTAAAATTCATCAATTGAAGGGTAAAAATAAGCTCAAGTCCATCTATGAGAAGGAAATGATGGCCATTCTACATGCATTCAAATAATGAAGACCTTATTTGATGGGTCGTCACTTTCAGGTAAAGACTGATCATGATAGTCTCAAATATCTTTTGGAATAGTGGTTGTCATTTGAATAACAACAAAAATGGGTAACTAAGATGCTATTATATGATTTTAAAATAGTTTACAAGAAAGTCAAAGACAATGTAGTGGCAGATGCACTATCCAGGAAGGATAAATCAATTGAGGCATTGTTATGTGCCATGGCCATTTTGCAGATAGATTGGCTAGAAGAAACATGATCAAAATGGAAAAATGATAGTGCTACCCATAATTTGATTCAGAATCTTTAGCAAGGTTTGGTTGGATTTAAAAAATTCACATGGAAGGGAAATGCAATATGGTATAAAGATAGATTATACCTATGTAAGAATTCACTTCTTAAATATAAAAGCCTTTACGAACTTCATGCAACTCCACTTGGGGGTCATTCAAGATCTTTGAAAACCCATCATAGAATCAAGCGATATTTTTTTGGGAAGGACTCAAGGGAGATGTCTAAAAATATGTGGTTAAATGTATGATATATCAATAAAATAAAGGAAAAACCATCAAAACCCCAGGTCTTTTGTAGCCTTTTTCCATCCCTAGCCAATATTAGGAAGAGGTGTCTATGAATTTCATTACAAGGTTACCAAGATCTGATGGTCAAAATTTTATCATGGTTGTTGTGTATTGTCTTAGTAAGTATGCTCATTTTTATTCTTTATCACAGCCATTTGTTGTTAGTATAGTAGCTTCTACTTTTATCAATACAGTTTAGAAACTGCATGGTATCCCTAAGATCCTTATCAGTGATAGAGATCTCATTTTCACTAGTAATTTTTGGACTAAGTTATTTGCATGTTTGGGCACCTAATTGGCTCATATTTAATTCTATCATCTTTAATCAAATGGACAAACTGAGGTAGTCAACAAATGTTTGGAAGGATATCTCTATTTTTTGTTTCTAATAAACAAGATAAATGGGTTCATTGGTTACCACTTATTGAATGGTGGTATAATACTTCTATTCATAATTCTTCTAAAATGTCTCTTTTTTTGGCACTATATGGATACCACCCTCCATCCATCACTTCAACTTTGAAGGTCCATCCTAAGGTTCATGTAGTTGAAGAGCATATTCACCATCAACAAGAGGTCCTTACAAGTTTGCATGAAAATTTAGCCATGACCTAGAATCACATGAAGTAGTAGACAGATCAACATAGGAGTGAGAGGCATTTTGACATTGGTGATTGGGTCTTTGTTCACTAGAAGACATATAAGTAGATGTCCTTGAAGTAATAAAAAAAGGATAACAAATTGTCCCCTAAGTATTATGGGTCTAATCAAATCTTGTATAAAATTGGTAGTGTGGCCTACAAGTTAGAGTTTTCTTCTTCCACTCATATATAACCAATATTTCATGTATCATAACTAAATAAATTCATTAGACATAGAGTTGTTACTCAAACTGAGATACCAAAATTGGATGAGGAAGAAAGATTTATTTTTGATCCTAAGGTGATCCTTAAAATGTGCACTAAATAGATAAAATCTAGAGTGATTATGATCCAAAACTCAGAAGCTTTGGTTGAAAGATAATTCAAGAATCAATAACAACACAAATTTAATAATTTTATTTCTGAGAAGAGATGTTTTATTAATCAAATTTGTAGATCCAAACATATGCCTATCTCTGAGAAGAGATGTCTAATTTCTATTTCGGGTTACATATTCATTTATACACATTTTTAAGGTAGGAGGAGGATGTGGAAGGTCACAAATCTTGAGGGAGATTAAGTGGTTTTACTTTCACAATTCACAACAATACAGAATATGAAGAATTACTATTTTTATAAACTTACTATTTTTAGACTACACTACTAAAATTAAAACTTGAGGTAATTATATTTATTTTTTAGGTTAAAAACCCACTAAATATATATATGTTCCATCTCACAGTATTCCCCTCATTCTTATCTTTTTAACGGTTCAAACGGGGAGTCAAACAGAGCTTTGGTGCAAAAATTATGGCTCTTGGAAGTTCTACCACCAATTGGGGTAGAACCATCACTTGAATTATCACCTGAAATGTTGCTTGGATCATTCCTCCCTCCTTGATAAGTAATGGTCCCCATTTCATCAATATTTATCATTAAGTGTAGCAATTGTGTTTTGATTTGATTACCGATGCATAGTTAAAATGGACTCTGCTTTGTGGAGCTATGCAGGGCCCGATTGATCACCATTTTTGTCTAGCCATTAGTTTGTGGATAGAAGGCCATGAAATTATTCAGCTTGGTCTCTATTTGCTTATGTTATTATGTTGTTTATGTAGTTAGCGCTACAACATCAGCTCTTTTGTATTCTTGTGGCTTGACCACCATGAGAATGAATTTCTTGGCACTAATCAGGGAGATAGATATAGAAGGTAGTGCCTCTGGTACCCTGTAGCACCATGTTCCAAGAGTGAGGATGACCCTTCAAGTTCTTGATTCATATATTCTATGTCAATCATACATGAATATCTGACCAAAGAGTACATCATAAATATCTAGATTGACCACATCACATAAAACCTCATCTTGGAAAGGTTTTATTGCATATGAGAGAAGACATTGGTGGGTGACACAGAGGTTTCTCCCTAGACTCAACCATCTAATATTTTATGGCTTTGGGTGAGGCTTCATGGACAAATTTAGGCTTTTCACAATATTAGCAAAGATTAAATTATTTTGACTCCCACTATCAAGAATGAAATGCAGAGGCTTATATTTCACCCATAACTTGGAGTGAAACAACCTTTCCTTATCATTTGCCCTCTCCTCATGGGTCTATGATGAAGTAACGATGACATCAAGCTCAGCATCTAAAATCTATTCTTCATCCTCTTCAACTGTAGGGTGTGTATGAGGTAGAGCAATAGATATTGAGGATTATGACTCAAAAAGTAGGGACTTGATGGTTTGATATTCTTCTTTGGAATGCATTCTAGATTTATGGTAATCACACCATTTCCTAGTCTTTCCTTCCTTTTATTTCTAATTTTAGCCTCATGTTTGACATTCTTTGTTACTTTTCCATTTTGAAGGTTGACTCTTCGTATTCAATCTTTCATGCTTCTGCTCAATCTTCACTGCAAACTTATACACCTCACTGAGGGTTTCCAAATTGAAGAGTTCCATCTTCCCCCATATATACCATTGTAGTCCACCATGATATTTAATAACCTTGTGTTTCTCACTTTCTTGGATGCCCAATCTCATAGATAGAGAATGAAAAATGTTAATGTAATCTTGAACAGATTGTTCCTTACCTTGGCAAAGTTGTTTCCACTCTATATATAGATCATCATATGCTCCAATGGGGTCGTACTCTTCCTTTACATTTTCTATGAAATCATCCTAAGTAGGTTCCACCTCAAAGCCAATATTATCTATATTGAATCTCTTTTTGTACATTTCCCACTAATTTTTGACAGGCAATGATGCTTTCAAAAGAGCAAAAGTGATCTTCTCTTTATCGGTGAATTTATTTATAGAAAAATAGGAAGACAATTGATCCAACTAATTTTTTACTACATCATCATTGATTTTGCCTTCAAATATAGGGATATCAAAATTCACCTGAACCTTGAAGGGTGTTGGGGCATTGAAAGGATGTAGGGGTACAGATGAGGAGCCAAAAAATTTCATCAAGATTTGTTGGAAAATTTGGGTAAATTTTTATAGCATCTACACTTTATACTGTTGGAGGGCTTCATCCACCATTTCCTTGAAAGGATCGGATGTCTCAATGTTGTCTACCATTTGAGGTCATTTGGAGTGAACAGATGAATAGTCTATTGGATCTTGTATTTTCCACCCAAGCTTTCTATTATTAGGGATCAACCAACAATTTGATTACACTTATGAAAGCAATAAACGCGGAATTAAATCAGAATGATAAGTAACTAGAATCAGATAATAGCAAAGAACAAGAGATACAAGAAACCACCTTGAAAATGTGTATTAAACTCTTTACAAAAAGAATACAATTGAAGAAACTTCTTTCTTCCACACCTCTCTCAGATGTACAGATCTCTCTCTAGATCTCTTTCCCTCAAGAGCTCTCTCTCAAGTACAATCAACTCCAATAACCTGGAATGATTCAATTTTGTACTGTTCTTCAACATACCAATACAATAAGCTAAGAAAATCTAATCTTACATATAGAATTAGGAAACTTGAGCATGCATTTACAACCAATAATTATGCCACTTAAACAAGGGCTCTAAAACAGTCTTACTAATAATAGAGATGCAGACTTAAGACTATGACTTAATCCCATCATGTAAACACTTGGTTCTGTTCTCGAAAATAGCTCTTTGGATGCACAGGTAACCGACGTCGATTCTTGCCTGCTTGCCTGTGATCGACGTCGGCCGATCCCTGCCGATGCCAGCATCTCCTGAACTGCACCTGACCGACGTCAGTCACTCCTGATTGACACCGGTGATTGTGTAAACCTACAACTATCAAATGCGCTCCTTGGTGAAGCTTTTAGGCTCCACACCTTAACAATCTCCCACTTAGAGATAAACAGCTGCACCAGTACCTGTACAGCAACATCTTCTAGCTCATCCATCTTCAACTCAATCATGAAGACCAATAGAATTTGAATGAAGATTCAACTTCTCCTTTGTAACCAACTTGGTTAACATATCTACAAGATTCTTATCTGTATGGATCTTCTCCAGCTTCAACTCACCATCCTCCAATACCTGTCATATGAAGTGGTACCTTAGCTGTATGTGCTTGGTTCTTGAGTGAAAGGCTGAATTCTTAGCCAAATGAATTTCACTTTAACTGTCACTATACAATCTGCAACTCTCTTGCTCCTTTCCTAACTCTTCCATGAACCGTGGCATTCATATCATCTCTTTGCTAGCCTTTGTGACTGCAATATACTCTACTTTTGTAGTTGATAAGGCAACAACCTTTTGCAACTTTGATATCCAGCTAACCGTCGTTCCACCAACAGTGAAAACATATCCTTTGGTGCTCCTCCTGCCATCCAAATCACCTACCATATCTGAATCTACATAACATGTAGAGAAGTATCTAAACCTCCATAGCATAAATGCCTACTATTGGTTCCTCTCAGATATCTAAGGATCCACTGAACTACTTTCCAGTGTTTCTTTCCTGGATTGGCCATATACTTACAACTCCCACTGCTTGGGCAATATCCGGTCTAGTACACACCATTGCATACATTAAACTCTATACTACGGAAGAATATGGAACTCTACTCATGTACTCTACCTCATCATGTGAATTAGGACATTGTTCTTTACTCAACTTAAAATGTCCAGCCAAAGGTGTGCTTACCGGTTTTTCATCCTGCATATTGAACTGTTTCAACACCTTGTTCACATAATTCTCTTGAGACAAGATCAACCTGTGTTTTTCCTATCTCTCTTAATGCTCATGCCAAGGATTTTCTTTGTTGCTCCCAAATCCTTCATGGCAAATGTTTGAGCTAATTTCACCTTAAGCTCAGAGATATCTTGCATGTGTGATCCTGTAACCAGCATATCATCTACATACAACAATAAAATAATATATCTACCATTATTCAATCTCTTAAAATACACACAATGGTCAGATTGACACCTACTGTAGCCATGCTCAGTCATAAACCTGTCAAATCTCAAATACCACTGTCTAGGAGCTTGCTTGAAGCCATACAAGCTTTTCTTCAATTTGCACACTAACTTCTCCTTACCTTTGACCTCAAATCCTTCCGGTTGTTTCATATATATTTCTTCATCCAAATCTCCATGAAGAAACATTGTCTTAACATCAAGCTGCTCAAGATGCAAATCCTCAATAGCAACTAAAGACAGTACAGTCCGTATAGAAGTCATTTTAACAATAGAAGAAAAAATCTCACCAAAATCAATACTTGGTTTCTGTGTAAATCTTTTCACTACCAATCTGGCCTTATATCTCATCTTACCATTCTCACCTTCCTTCAATCTATAGGTCCATCTATTCTTCAGTGTCTTCTTACCAGCTAGCAACTCAACCAAATCCCATGTTTGGTTCTCTTTCAAGGACTCCATTTCCTCAACCATGCCACGCTCCCATTGATTCTTAGACTCCCCCTATATTACTTCTTCAAAACTCTCTGGTTCTCCACCATCAGTTAGCAATAAATAGAATAATGAAGGAGAATATCAAATTAGAGGTTTACTTACCTTTTTTGACCTCCTGATGGGCGTCTAAGACTCATCCACAACACCCTGTCTGCCCAAATTCTCTGACAGTGACCGACCTCAGTCACTTCCAAGCCTGTAACTGGTCGACGTCAGTTCCTATCTTGCTAACGTCAGTCACTGTATGACCAACATCGATTTCTATTCTGTCAATGCCAGTTCTTGCTTAGATGACATCGGTCTCTGTGTTTTCTTGCAAGTGATCATTTCTTCTTCTCACGAGCTCATTTTGAACCGTCACCTCGTCCAATTCTCCATTGCTCTGCCCAGATTGATTCAGCTTCTTCAGCTGATCACTATACATCACTTTTTCATTGAAAATAACATCACAGCTCTTAATTACCTTGTTAGTTCCTAGATTCCAAAATCTAAAACTAAAATCATCTGAGCCATAACCAATAAATGGGCACTTCATAGACTTAGCATCCAGCTTCTTTCTATTTTTCTTATCAACGTGCACAAAGGCTTCACAATCAAAAACTTTGAGAAATGAGAGATCTACCTTTTTACATGTTCATGCCTCTTTTGAAATTCCACCATCTAGAGTTGTAGAGGGTCCTCTATTAATTAGGTACACTACAGTGTTAACAGCTTCTGCCCGAAACTCTAAGGGCAAACCAGCATGCAATCTCATACACCTTGCATGCTCCATTATTGTTTTGTTCATCCTTTCAACAACTCTATTTTGCTGAGGTGTCTTTGGAACTGTCCTTTGCCTATGAATTCCATGCATATAACAATACCAGTTGAACTTATAGCTGCAGAACTCACCACCATTGTCAGATCTTAGGCACTTCAATCTTCTATCTGTTTCATTCTCAACCATAGCTTTTCAAATCTTAAAAGTCTCAAATACATCAGATTTCTTCTTAATACAATAGACCCATACCTTTCTTGTAGCATCATCTATGAACGAAACATAGTATTGTGATCCTCCAATAGAAGCAACCTGAGCCGGTCCCCACACATATGTGTGAACAAGCTGCAACTTATGCTTCTTCTTTGTTGACCCAGTC